>JAAWXA010000017.1:4241727-4551667 GCA_038090715.1 Florisuga fusca | reverse complement strand
CACCCACCCCTCAAAGTCATAGGTAACCTATTATTTCCATACATTGAAGTATAGATATGAAGTGTCAAAAAAACACAGCTTGCAAATATTACTTCTTTACTGATGATTCAAATGAGGACCTAGAGAGTTTGCAGGACTGAGATGCTTATCCTGCTCACAGACAGTCTTTGGCTATATTTATGCACTTCAGCAGCAACACTTAAATCTATGTTCCACTGCTAAAATTGGGATTACTCAGATTGTAAAAGCTAGAAATTGGTTAGAAACTTAGTAAGCGGAGTATGAGTGGGTAGTATCAATATGTGGAGGGACCTTTAAGTAACTTGAATCATGCAAACTGAAGAAGTACTTTATTTTTGAATGATCATACTGTAGATGTTAAAAAGTTCTCTTTTCCTAATCTCCTGCTCTTGGTGTCATGCAAATTTTTGGTCACAAGTTTCACAAGAAGGCTTTTATGGTGCTATTGAAATGCTGCTGCTGAGCTTACAAGTTTTCTAAGCAAAGCCATGAAGCATGAGCAAAATGCTAATGTGATGCTTTGACACCACTCCATCAAATATCAAACCTTTTTCATTGCAAGAAGCAGCTTTTCTTTAATTGTTTAAGGCTCAATTCTCCCAAAGTGAAGTGGTTTACTTGTGACACACTCTTAGTGCCATCTTACCCTTAACAGTTAACATGGGAGCTGGCACCACTGTAAGCTGCTTCCTGGTGCTTCTCACTTCTCAAAGATGCTGCTATAACATTCCTCTTATCCACCTGAAGAATTCATCCACTCATGTGGTCACATTTTCTCACAGTAGCTTCTAATTTTGCCATCAAATAGGTAAAAGGCAAAAGGCTGAGAGAGGAACAGATCTCCCTTTAGTAAGAAAGAGACATCTCAGGCTTTAAATTGATGCAGAATTAACAGAACTGGACTGGTTTTGCATGTGAGCGTTTGTAACATTCCAAAGTTGTAGATTAAATCTCAGTGATCCTGATAACTCAGGCTAGTTTCATCCATGATGTTCTGTTGTTTCATCTGCTGTTCTGCTTTTTTATTATAAACTTACTGCTTGTGTTAACTTATTATAATTATGGCCTGTTAATAGTAATGATAATTTAACATTCCTGGACAGTATCAATTCCTGTAGGGAGATGATGCTGGAAACTTTAAATTTACCTTAAAATACCAAGTTACTTTTCATTGAAAATTAATTTAGAGCATAGAAAGTGTCTTAGCTGTAGGTGGGGTACCAGCATGTTGTGTAAAGATTACTAGATAGTCTAGGAAACTCCAAGCCCATTGCTAGAGCTAGCAGCAAGATAGGTATTTTCTAACCTGAATTTTGTATCCAACCTGCTAATCCATGTGGTTATTGGCAGTGGGAGACTTCTACCACTTCATTCTAAACCTAGATGGAAATTACTTTCACCATCTCTGCTATGTGAAATGCAGCTGGTAATAAACTGCCAGTTTGCTCACATTTCCAAATGGCCTTAAAAATTGCAGAATGGCTTCATGTGAGGGAACAGTACCACTATATGCTTATCTGAATAGAACTGACAATTATAACAAAATCTGCTGCTCCTTTTTCTGTTATATACTCTTGGAAGACAGAGAAGTGCTTATGTATAGAGTTTTATCTAGGTCTGCTGATAATACTAAAATCTTGGGGATTCTTGATGGAAATTCAGTCTGCTTTTCTCAGTTTTCTCCTCAGCTTTGTACATGTTCTTTCAGTGGTACTCTTGTTAAACCTAAAGATATGAGAAGGTTTTCATTCAGTGGTCTTTTCAGACTCGCCCCCTCCAACCTCCTGCCCCCCCAAAGTTACATAATTATTCTGGAGACACGAGTGCATTGCAAAGAAGGTATTTCTTTTTTCGTGCCAGTTCTGAATTTATTTTACAGTGTGCATTCATCTACTGATAATTACCCAGTGCTATATGCTGGGATAATGTATTCTGCTGAATATAAACACTGGTGCAACTTCTAAAGACATTAAACAATGGCAGCTTCTTTGAAATGAATAGAAGTTGCAGGTATCCTATCTCTGCTTACATGATTATGTATGAACTTTATATTTTATTCTGCTGTCTGTGTGGTACCATCATGGTTCAGCAAAACTAAATCTGTAGGGAAAAGAACTAATCAGATAGGAAACTGAAACAGGATATAAATGAGTTCACTATGTAGTCAGAGGAGAAATGTAAAAATGATATTCATTGAGGAAAAGGAGAGAAGATTAAAAATAGGTAGTGTGAAATGTGTTACAATTGTTAGCATTCAAATTAAAGTTAAAACATGGGCCATTCATGAGCAGAAGTGTAGAACGTGATTTCAGTAGAAATTATCTTCACTAATCCTACTTTGCAAATTATATAAAGTCTATCCTGCAAATTACTTCTGCAGAATTAATCAAACTAAATGTTAGGTCTAGAAATAGCAGGTATCTTGGTTGAGAGTCCAGGCCCCACTATTATTAGGAAATAAATTATATAAGCCTATTTGCAAATGTTGCAAGCTTTATCATACAATTAATTGAATTTCATCCCTGGCTATTGCTATCTAAAAAGGTTATCTAAATGCTCTAAAACCACACTCCCAGTTTAGGTATGATGAGGCAGATTTCAGAAATATTGAATACTGGCGTCTTAAGGATTTTGCATCATTCTCTTCTATTATAGGCATTTACCAAATTGTGGCTCAATAAGATTTTGCAGGCAGCACCATAAATTTAATGCTCTTGAATCTCTAAATTGTGAAATTAGTATAATGTGTTCACTGAAAAACTCACTACGTTTAAGAAAGAAAGAAAGAAAAAGAAAACAAGAGCGCTATTAGTTTTCTTGTATACTTCAAGTGTGGTTGGGGTGTCATAGTTACAGAACAACTACAACTAAGTTTAAATCTTTTACTACCTCTAATTCACGGTGTTTCGCATTTCATTAATGTCACCTCTGTCTTGGGAATGTACAAAGAACTATCATCTCTTTAAATTTCTATTCATGTGGAAATATAATTTTCAAATATGTTTCATTCTGGAAGTGAACAAGATGCAATTTAATGACAAAAAAGACTGTCAGGATATAGGAAAGAATATGAAATGATGGCTAAATACTTCTCAAGGAGATTGCTTTATATTACTATATGCACAACAACTCTAAATTTATTTGATAGTTGCCTATTTGAAGATTAGAAAATCTTTAGCAGGAATATAGCCTCCTGTGGCTTAGGAAAAGGACGATGTATGGAATGTGTCAAAGATTTAAGTTTTCTTGTAAAAACTGAAACAGGGATGGTAGTTTATGTTGGAAACTAAAGCAGCAATGGATGCATGGAATGTGACTGGACCTCAGTATGCTCATGTGTTGCAGTGATGAGCCTGGTATCTGGGCAGAACCTTTTGCCAGGTCCCTTGTTTGCCCCTCCCTATCAATTTGCTAAAAACCCAGTACGAGTGTCTGCATTCAGACAGAGACAAGCATAAAGCAAGCATGACAGAGGAAGGTCATATAGAAGACATTGCTCTGTGGAACTGTGATCTGTGAAAAGCAGAAATGTATGAACAGAGAGCTTTTATATTCGAGTTGAAACGTTTCCAGAATATTGCTCATAACACCAGCACACTCCATCAATCATCCTTTATGGTCTTGGTCTAGCTGACTTTTTTTAAATGACAAGAGAAAATATATAAAGAATTGTATATTTACAGCCTTCCATTTGTAGTCTCGTAATGAACTGACGCTACATAAGCACTGCTTAAAATGTTTATCCTTTTTTTTTTTATTTATTATTGTTCTACTTTTTCTAGTCCACTTCTAAATATTGCTAATTATATTGTTGCAAACAAATTATTATATAAAAATATGAACTCCATTTTAACAAGGAGTTGAAAATTTCTTGAATTAGTGCTATCTGTTCACTCCTAGTAAGTCATTTATTAATATGAATTACAGTATCTTTAAAACAATCACTGATTCTGTAGGACTCTTTCTCCTCTAAAATAAGATGGCCAGTGCTCTCATAATGCTGATATTTGTTACATTTCTTGTACTAAGTTATGGAACACAACTAAAGTAACACCATTAAGATGAAATTAGTTTCTATCTGCCTTTTGTACAAAATTGGAATAGTCTAAGTGCTCTAAGGACATTAATTTATTTATTGTCAAAACAGTGACATGAAAAGGAAATTCTCCATGTAACTAGGGAATTATAACTAGGGAATCAGAGCACAGAAAGAAGATTAAAATAGTCTTTCATATAGGGTGCCCAAAATGATGTAGTAAGTGCTGGTATTTTCAGCACATTCATTATATGGAACTTTGTATTTCTGTACCATAGCTTCATTGACTCTAACTTGCTGTAGTACCATATCTGTAAGCAAGATCAATTTTTAAAGCTGGGTGCTGTGGAATGAATGGACATACCACCCTTCCCATGAGGAAAATGACCACCTATACCAAAACCTAAATAAAGGGATTGCCTGGAATTATGTATGAATTGTGCAACAAAGGAAATTCTTTCTTCTGTTTTAAGCAGCACTCAGCTGTTCTGACTATAATACAGCCCTTTTTTCTTCTGTAACAATGATGCATTTATATTCCAGTTTCTTCAGGAACTAAACAATAGACAAATGCACAATGCGTTTGTTTATCATCCTATAATCAGAGTCACTAAATACAAGGGAGCTAAATCATTATTTTTAAACAATATTTATCCCTACATTTTATGAGCTGATTTTTTGCAGCCCTGAGACTTTCATATGTCTCTTTTTGCCCAGTGATATTTCTTCATTGGTTTTCTATCATATTGGTGGTCTACTTCCAGCATCACTTTTGGGACCTTTTCAGTGTAGTGCTTACTACCATCCTATCCACCAACCCTGGGGGGGAGGGTGGTTTCAGATAGCTCCTGTAAAAAGAATAGCTAAATTGTGTGTCCTGTTCCACTAGATATGTCATATGTTCCACTTCTCTCTACCTTTGCCTATCTTTTGTTCGTTCTCTTCTCCTCACCAGAGGTTTTTTTTTTTCTTAGACTCATTTTTAACCATCTCAGCCCCTCTATGTCCAAAAAAAGGCTTTACACTCCAGTATCCTCACTCAGTCCTTCCTGACTCTCCCCTTCATTCTGGGTGATAAGCAAGTAAGTGATATTTCATGTCTTCCCATACTGTCAGAGTATTCTTTTTTACTTTCTCCATTGGATAGCAGCAGCGCGAATTCTAGAATAAAATACATTTTTTTTCTGAATTCAGTGATATATCACCCTCTTCAACTGCAGCTTCATTGTTACTAAGTATAGTTAGTCTAGGATTTATAGAATTTCCTTATGGCCATCTAGATTTCCTTGAAAATTACCCAGAAAACAGTGGCTCTACCTGCAGCTGATGTAAGCAAATGAGTATATGCTATAAAAATCTTAAAAATACTGTTTGGTACCCAGTTGCAGTATTTAATTAAGAATTGCTTCATTGTGAAGAATTGATAGTGCAGTAGGTCACAGTGGCTCTACAATTCTAATACTTATTTTCCAGCTTTCTTCATAGGTTGCAGTGACTCACAAAAATTTTCCCAACCATAGGTTTCTTCATTCAACCCTGGATTTAATTTCTGCAGAGGCTCTTTTAAGCACTGCAGTGGGGGTCCGGTTGGGGGGTGGTGGTTGGCAGCCTGTGGAGCTGGCCGCCTTGCAGGGATGGCCTCTGTTCTCTGGTCTGTGCCCTTGCTCCCGCCTGACAACCTCGTGCCACACTGGCAGGACCCTGTCACCAGCCCTGATGTGGCTTTCTGGTGTCACCAGCCCTGACATGGCTTCCTGGTGTCCCCATGGGCATCTCTGTGCCTCTGGAGGCCTTGGGCCTCACAGGGGTGCTGGGCCTGCACCCCCTCAGTGAGGACACGGCCGCTCTGCGCACCACAGTCCTGCTGCTCCCTGCGAATGTTGCATCTTAAGATGAGGTAAATATTTTGCATTTTCTGAGTTACTTTTGTCTGGTTTGAATGACCTCTCCAAGACTTGTCTCCCACACAGAGAAGAGGTGTCCCTGACTCTGACAGGAGGGGGGAGGAAGGGGCAACCAAAGGCCCTCAGGGGAAGAAGGTCTCTGGGGTTTGCATGGGACAGGCTGGCCCGTAAAGAATGAAGGAATTGATTCAGTCTTCATTTATGTCTCTCCACTGCTGATGAAATATAATATAATAAATTTAAAGGGTGTTGAGCAGTGGTTTCTATTAAATACAATGGAAACAAAGGAAAGCACAGTTTCAGTGAAAAATACATCCATAAGTGATTCTCTAGGGACTTGCTGTGGTCTGGGGATTAGGTTTGGGATTAGTTGCAGAATTCAATAGTGACTTATTGTGCCATTTTTGGTAGACCATTTAAGCTTGGAATGTTAAATTTTCTGTTGAGAAATGAGGTTGATAGTTTTCTGTCACATACATTACTATTTGTAAAGCATGCTGTGTCTTCTCTACATTAAACTTGTTTCTCCTTCTGACTGAATTTCTGTTTCTATATATGTGTTTCTATATATGTGTTTCTATCTATCCAATTCCTTTTCTAGTCAAGTTGCTCATGAAAAATGCCATCCTGTCTTCTAACCACAGAACAGGATTAACTCATATATATGTGTGTATGTGTTAATTCACACTGAAAACATAGATACCTTTTGATTGAATGTATAGAAAATGAACACATGGAAAATATGTGGAAACAATACAAATGAATCCTATATGGAAACAAAGAGAGAGAGGAGAGGAAAGAGGAACTCAGTCAATTAGTGTTGATTTACCAGTTGCTGATGCCACTTCTGACTAGAAACATCTGGACTTTGTGGCATCAGACAGGACTTTCATAATGGTGAGGTGGGTTGTTCGTTTTTATTGTGACTGTTTCTTAGTTCTTTGTTTCTTGGTTATACATTATGTTCATGACCTTGCAGTAACCTTTATCCTATTCTAATTCAAGAATAGGACATCTGCACAAAACCCGAGTTGTTTTGCCTTCTTAGTTGTTACTCACCAATCTCAAGCTAGAATTATGTGCTACTGGATACCCATTCAGAAATTTGTATCTATTGTGGAGTTAACATTTGGTGCAGCTGTAAAACCTTCAGCAAATCCTCCATTAGGTGTGCAGTCTCCAATAAAATAAAGGACAGAAGCAAAGTCTGTTGTCTTACTACATTTGTTCCTATCAACTCACCAGATGGTCCTCCTGGGTCCAGAAAATGAGATGGTTTCTTGGTTACCTAAGCTATAATTCACCATTATTTCACGTCTTGTCACTGTATGGTGTGTGAACTTTACCATGGTTGTGTTGTACTACTTACTACTACATTAACTTAAATGTAACAGGTGTTAGTGTTGACTTCGTGCTTGGGTTTCACATACACAGCAGGAAAAACTTTAATTTATTTCTTGAGCTGAGTGAATAATTCATAGTATTTTTGCATGTCTTCTTCCTGTCAATCCACAAACATCATGCTGGAGGAACTTAACATTTGTCTTATGCTATTTACTACTACACTACACTCCATGTATCAGGTGTCACTGTTCACCTCTCTGTTGAGTATCATCTGTCTACCAGGAAATACTTTCTATTTACTGTAGTAGTATTGCTGAGCAGCTGGAAAATAATTTTTCTAACGTGGCAGAACAAATTATTGCACAGGAGGGGGTTAATGGAATTGTCTGCCATAGGAATAAATAATTGAAGGGACATGGATCTACTTATTAGCTTGAATAGAGGCTTGATGTCCTAAATTATACGTTGTTAGAGGTAGGGAGCCTCTGCAGCTTTTCAACAGAAACTGATTTAAAGAAACAGTGTCAGTATACCTGATCTTTTTGTATGTCATATATACCCTAATAAGCTGAAAAACTGTAAGTTGTAGTAATTCTCATATGCAATTAAGACAGTATTAATTTTCTCTAAGAAAAGTTTTCTCTGTTGGAGTGGCACAACAGTGTTATAAAGGCTGAATATAAGGTGACATCCTTAAAAGCAGAGCTACAAATGTTTTATATTGGTCTGGCTAATACCACTATTAATAACAGAACTCTGAAATTTAACTGCCAGCTGGGTTCTTTGCATGATATTTTCCATACATTATTTTTAAAATGAAGCTATTTAAGTGACATAACACATCTAGTTGCTGTTTTCATATTTATAGCTTAATTGCAGTATGAAGTTGTACCATGTTTTCTGGAGTCTTTTGTCATAATGACATGATTACTTATTTTTTTTTATTTTTTTTTAATAAAAACAGAACTTAAAGCTGACTGCTGAGAAGAGTATTTCTTATGCCCTGAATTTATTTTTTGCATTTTGCAGGACTACTTACAAAGATAGCTTTACGTGTTTTTCAACTAGAAAGAATGAAGTATTTTCTTAAAATGAAGGATTTTATAAAAGATACAATATTGAATGTATTATTTTGTAATCCAGCAGAGCAGATACAAGGCAAGGTGCAGAAGTTACTAAACATAGCTAGAGGTCAGTTCAGTTGCACAATGATTGTAGTCTAACAGATGGGCAAGAGGAATGGATATTTAACAGTAAAACCAATAAACCCTTGAAAATATTAATATGTGCATCTATGCACCTTCAGGCACTAAAAAACTTTTGACAATCTGCCTGCAAATAAATTAAAATACAGGTTACAGACTTCCAAAATCAGCTTGTATAAAAAACGATTTCAGCTACTGATGATTTTACTGAAGCCTTGTCTTCTTCATTCCATCACCTTGGAGTGCCAGACTAAAGTTAATCCTGGGATTCTGATGCAGGACTGCTCTACAGCAAAATTACCCATAATTGCCTCAGTTCCTGCTGACTGGTTATTTTTGCACCAGTGACTCAAATTAGGCACAGCTGGCCCTAGCAAGTTGGAGTTTAAAAACAGCCAATTGTCAGAATCTAGCTGACGGTCAATGTTTTCATCTCAAACAGGTGAAAGGAACAATGACAGTTCTCCCCCTCTCCCTCCCCAGGCCCCTAAGAAGTAGGTATCTGCTTTCTGAAGCTGAAGAAACAATAAATTGAGTAAGCTTCTTCCTGTGGGGAAATGTTCTTTTCCTGCTTCTGAACAGTGGCAGTAATGTAGAGATGCCTGTGCTAACCACATGAATATTTGATGGGTTTAAACAACAAAATACAAAAAAAAGATCTTGTTTGGTTTTGAACATTGACTGAATGAAACTGAAAAATTAAAATTAGGTTTGATTTGAGAGAATTCTCTCTAGAGGGGCTGGTCACACAGACATGAATGAATTCTTTGCTTTTGAAATGAGACTGACAATCATTGTCCAGGTACCAAGGTTACCCTTTTAGCTGTTTGATGATTTTACACAAGAACAGTGAAATGCAGAATAATGACAAACCAGTACACAAATCAGCCAGAAGAGAATCTTACTGCTGAAGAGGCAGCTGTCTTTTTGTGGATCTTGCTGTCATTTCTGTTTGCTGCTTTTAGCAGCATTGCTATGACTTTTATTTTGAATAGAATGGTATCTGATGCACTTTTTCTTGGTAGGGAATAAAATGGGGGTTTTTTTGCAAACTTGTTAGGACCACTTTTTGTAAGAATTTAAAGCTAAGATTACAGCTCTGTCAATAACAGCCAAAAATACTTTGATAAATCAGCTGCTGACTAAATCCATGGATTTATGATGTGTAGTTGCAAGGCGGTGCTTCAGCTGCATTTGCTGCTAATGAAGTGTACAAGCTTTTACAAAATTCCTTGCTTAAATTTTTGCTGGCTGCATTGTAGCATTGTGTGCACACTTGTTCCTGTGTATGGAAGACTTAGGTCCCATTACTGTATTTGCTTCAGTGTTCACTTGTCCAGTTGATATGAAAAAGGTCCCTTGAAGTTAATTAATGTTGCATCAAACAAGGTCACTGGTCACAAAAGCCAAACATCAAAGTTAGGCAAAGTGGAAATGCTGATTTTCATTCACTACCTTAAAACCATCTTAGAACACTAATGGTTTGCATTCAAAAGCAATGTTCATTGCAAAGAGGTATATTTAAAATAGTGTTACAGGTTTGCTACCAGAATATTTAGTGAAACCAAAGATATTTGCTTCTCATGTCTGTCTTCATTACTGTGTGAGACCTTTAAAAATCACAAATACCAACACAGAGACATTATATCAAGATGTCCCCAAGGGTAAGTTGAATAAAAACTCCCTAGAGCCCATAAATCTATTTGAGGGTGCTAACCTAATCACTAGCATGCCTGTCAAATCTCAAGGAAAGTGATAAGTAAAACAATAATTCTATGAAATATGGACTTTTACTTATCCAGCTTGACCCTGCCTCCTGCTCTTCAACCTTTCTGGCCTCCAAGTCTCAAAAAATGGTTGCATACAAAGAATAATGTAATACAGACTTCCACTTGTTGAGCTGGAGATGTTGAGTACTTCAATACTGCACTGAATCTTTTACCTATGGAGGATGTTTGGAAGCCAACATAATAAAATGAGCATAATGCTGTTGTAGTTAGTTGACCATTTGTCCTTTTGTAAAAAGAAAGTTTCCAATGGGACAAAAAGCCCTATAGGAAAGTCTGGAAGTAATGTAGCTGAAAAAAAGTTAGCTAAGGGTGTACTGAGCTCTGTACTGCCCTAGTTAGCTGCTCTCAACATTGAAACTAGGTCATTCCTCTGTATTAGTCAAGTATTTCTGTGTTGCAGTTCAGACAGCAGTATAGAGAAACACAAAGAACTGAACAACAAATGGTTGAATCAAGGTCAGAACAACAAGTTAGACTGCATCACCTTTCTTTAGTCAGTGTTCATCCACAACCTCTGGCAACCTGAGTGCATACCAGGTGTCAATGTAAAAGCTTGACTAGTTCCCCTTAATGAGAACCCTAGTTATTCACAGATGTGCCTAATAAACATTCCAATTAGATTCATGGGTCAACCAAGTATCCTAAATCATGGAAAGGATGATTGAATTTTAAAATTACTATAATGACTGGGAGATGAAAAAAATACCTGCAGTCTCTCATGATAGGACAGCTTTATACAAAACTGTCAATGGAAATCAAGAAATTACACACCAAATACAACACAAATGTAATAAGAAAAAGAAAAAAAACACTATTTTTTTTCATTAATTCATTTCTATTTAGTCAATAAAATAATAAATATTAATCCCTGTGTGAGCAGTATTTCACATATAGGACATTATCATATTCATTTAGGCTCTGTAACCAAAGTCATAGTTTGAACAATGGTACTATGAAGTTCTGGAAATTCACTTCACCATATTAATGCTATCCCCAGAAATTCAGGAAGGAGGTGTAGTCATACAAAGATAAACAGGCATATAAGCTTTTAGAAACAGGGACTCTATGAACACTAATTTATGCATTAACAATATTACTTTTAGCTGCTACTGAGTGTTGATTACAATAGAGCCAATATGGCATAAATTTCATCCATGTTGGAGTATATACAGTATTTCTTGAGCCATAAGTAATTAGAAGTCATGAAAAAGATAATCAGTTAAAGGCCCAGAATTTTCTGTATGCTGCCACATTGCAGGGGAGCACATAGTCCCCAGGAAAGCACGTTTCCCCTCCCGTGACATGTTTCCAGCTGAGCCACATATTTTGTTTGATTCTTCCACTCCCCCACACAATTTACAAGCACTGCATATGAAACAAATAATGAACAGGACAATGTAGAATTCTCAAGTTGTTCTGAAAATTGTAATTTACAATTCAGGTGACATTTTAATTTGGTTCCTACAGGGGCCTACATTATGTGAGGCTAAAATCCTAGAACTGATGTTCAGCACTCAGCGTTCTTTATATTGTTTGTTTCTTCTCTTTTTGGCCAGCTTATGTAATTAAATCCCTGCTAGCTCTTGTATGCAAATTCCTTGGTCTATTTCATGTATGTGTTTGTAGTAATGAATTAGCTTGCATAGACCTTTGTCTTACAGAACTTCCTTTTTTTTGCTCACCCAAGTTATTGCTTGTCACCTTTTCTTTATTCAAAAAAATAAAGCATGTAGTAGAAGGTGGCCTAAGGTACCTTCCAAGTGGCTGAGAAATGTCCTCAGAGGGATTCTGGGAATTTCCAATTAGTTTATTTTATGAGCTTGTCCAATTTCTCTTAGAAACCTATAAGAAATAGCTTTTTTATCTGTGTTTTACTTTATTTGGCAAGGGGAGTGTGCAGAGGGCTGTATATGTGTACCTATGTATACATATTAGGGAATTATTAACTAACATCCATATCAAAACACAACCTGAGCTATTTAAAATGTATTTGTGGACAGCTTTGTGGTTCCTGCCTATAACTTTAATAAGATGGGCTCTACAGAAATTTGTTCCTGTTAGGCTGCCTGTCAGATTGTGAAGATCACTGGAGACCAGAATAAGATGTTGCAGTGCATTTCCATTTCTGGATGCTTACCTGAACTTAAACTCCCAGTCACATATTTTAATATGTTACTCTTAGCATTCTAGTAATGGTAAAATTGGTCTGTAAAGCTGTGTTTTCTATTTTCTGCATTATGTGAGGAAGTGCAGTGTGTACCCATTCAAACGGATGCTTGAGGGAGATCACTTGGTAAAGTCTAGAAAAAGATGCTTTTTAAGGTTCTCCTAGGCTTATTTTTCACTCTTCTGTTTCTCTCTTGGGAGTGTTTCTGGGCCCCAAGGCAGGTCAGATGTTTAACTTGTTTTCATTTTTGCTATGCTTCATTCTATAAATGGTGAAAAAAACTTAGCTGTTTGCATTACAATTCTAGTATCTGTAGGTTTCATTCTATTTGGTATTCTGCTTAGTTTCTGGTACCAGTCTTTGGAATAATAAATCAAGATGTGTTGTTCACTGGCAGATCTTTTCTCCATTTATTTGGAACTTTTTTTTTTTTTTTTTTTTTTTTTTTTTTTTTTTTTTTTTACTTTGGTCATATTTGCTCATAGAAGAGACTATGGTCATATCTTTTAACTTCCTGATTGTAGGGCATAAAATAGTAAATTTTAAGGCATAGCTGACAAATTTTGTGTAGGACACAAAAATAAGAGGACCTTTGGAACTGCACACTTAGGTTGCAATCAGCTGAATATAAAACACATGCAAGGGGAGGAGGATCCTCAATTTGCTTCAGCTGTTGAGGGGGGTCCTCAATTTGCTTCAGCTGTTGTTTTCCCACGTTGGTTTTCTGAAACTCAGCCATACTGACCTTTTCCTGACCAGCTGAGGACCTAACTTTTAGTCTGGCTGGTGTTTGTTCCTCTATCAGGTAAGAAAAGCTGTCTCATCTCTGTTTTTTTTTTATTTGTCAGGGGGAGAAGTTTGATTATGGTTACTTTTCTTTCTCATTCCTTGTTTTTGTCTGCCTATGGGTACTGACCATTTACCCCAGCTTCAGGCCTGTATTGCATTTAGTGGAAAAATTCCATGTATTGTCTGATAATGTGCCCTGTTATATGATGAGCTTCTGTTTGATTTAGGTACTGGCTGTATCTTCAGCTTTTTTTAATTACTTCAGAGGTCTTCCATCAGAAGACTGAGGTTAAGCTTATGTGAAAATGTGTTTCTGGCCACATGAGTTCTTTGTGTGTATTTTGTTCTATCACGCTACATCCTAATTTTAAAAAAAAGGCTATCTTAGCCCTTCTTAGTCATGCTTTCTACCCACACTTTATATAATTATATTTTCACTAAATTTGGGTTTATTTGTTATGTATTTTAAGTGTTAGTAAAAAAAATCCTACAAGAGTAAACTTAGGTGAAAGGAGTGGATCTCAAAGTAACTCTCAGCGTTCTAGACTTCCCTCAAAATGTCAGTTTTTCATTTCACAGAAAGAGAACAAAGTTGGTTTTGGTTGATTTATTTTTTTTTTCTGATAAAGCAGATATGTGCTTGATGCTTCCCCTGCAAGGTACAGCAAGTGCATAGTTCAGCAGCTGTGTGAAAAGACCTCATTAGGCAAGCTAATTAAATGCAGCTGGAGCAGAGGGCTCTTTATTTGCAGTGCAGAAGTTGACTTCCAGTTAACTTATCTTGAAGGTGTTATCTGCATTCTTTTTACATGCCAGAAACTTTAGGTAGGTACTAGAAGAGCTACAGTTTCATTGTGGAAGCATATCTGTATCAGAGGTGTGCTAGTTTGTTTTTAAATGTTGCTTTCATTGTCTTTCATATTTTATTTAGTTTTCCTGCTGAAATTTTTTTCAGTGCCGTCTGCTCTGCAGCTCAGTTTATTTTGGTTCTGTCTTTGGGCTGTACTAGCAAAGAGTTTTTACTTGTTTCTGAGGTACAAGGTCCACCTGTGTTAATTCGTATGGCAAGTAAATGGTATTTGCTTCATCTGATATTGTTAGTACAAAGAAAAGCATCTATAGAGACTCAAAGAAATGATGTATTTCTCCAGACATTGCCTTGGGGCAGTTCAGGTACTTTATTTAGCTTTTCAACAAGAGACCTTTTTTGCCTAAAGTTACATAGAAGTACTTTAACTTAACCAATGTATTTCTAAGGAACTCTCCTGTATTTTATAACATTGCAGAAAATCCAAATGACACGTGATTATTCTAGTCTTTGGAGTTACAAATGGGAAAATGCATTTCATGTACTTAAAGCCAACAGAGCCATCCACCTACCTGGAGCATATTCTTTGATGCCAGAGGTATAATATAATAACAGGATTCTTGCACTAGCACATTTTCTTTCGTAAGTGCAAGCTTTTTCATTTAAGCTGTAATTTCTGATTGCCAAAACTTATTTCATCAGCACAGTGGTACCCCCTTAACAAGACATTGCTTTATCTATTTAATTGTGTTTAGGTTTGTAGGGACAAACCAGATTGTAATTAACTTCCAGGAATAAAAGATGGATTATGATTTCTAGTGGCTGAAAAAGGGCAGGTGCTGTTAAGGTACATGTTGCAAACAGACAGAGGAAGGTCCCTGGGCTCATAGTGGCACCTTTGCTCTCCTAGAGGAAATAATGGCCTGGGCACTCCCTTTGCCTCCCTAAATACCTCATGGATTTGGAACCAGAGCAATGAGGCAACTCAAGACTTTGAGCAGCAGTCTGCCTGGACCACAGTGCATATACTCTGGTTATGTGTCTGAGATTTTTATCTGTGTTCTGTAGGTGCTTAGAAAGAGGGAGTCAGCAGATGTTACAGTTGTGGGGCAGTTTGGCTCTGTGGAATTTATTAAGTGTGCCAAACAGAGGAATTCTTCCTTAAAATAATGCAGCTCATGGAGAAATAAACATCTATTGCACAGGCTCATGAAAAAAAATTTCATATTTGATTGTAGTTTGGGCCACAGACTAAATTTATTGTCTTTTCAGTATTTGAGGTTTTCAAATTTTGATTGTTATGCAGACTTTATCTTAGAGATCCTGATCTGCTTTGTCTTTCTCTAGGCAGGGTTAGGATTTTGCATTAGCTGTGGTACTGGCGGTGCAAAACCAAGTGAAATGTAACTATTTCTTCAAATCTAGAATGAAAAAAAAAAAGACCAAAACTGAAAGGCTGCACTTATGAGAAGAAAATGTTTCTGCAAACTGTTAAGAGACCCAATTTCCACAGTTTGCATGAATCTTCAGTGCTTTTTAAATATTAAGTACTATTTTTTTTTAACTGGGAAACGTAAAAAAAATATGTATTATTTATAGAAGTGCTGTCTTAAAAGGAATTTTCTTTCCTCTAGAGTTCTGTACTTCCAAACTTGAAGTCTGGTTTATATGACATATTTTAAAATAATTCCAACTACATTTGAAGTAGAAATACAATTAAAGAAAATATTTCCATTTATCTGACAATATGGATTATTTACACTTACCTTCAAAGCTGTTTACATCCTATAACAATGCTAATCATTTTTTGAAAAATTTTAAAAACCACAAAACCACAACCTTTGGTCACTTTAGTTTATGTAACTAGAATTTGATCCTACAGCATACTTGTTCCCCCTTTTTTTTTTTCTTACCAGTAAGATGATGTAAGGCATGCAAGATTTTGCTCAGCATTTTACAGTTAATATTAACTCATTAAGAATATTCTGGATTTTGAAAGCACGTTGGGGTGTTCTGTCTTTAATTACATATCTCAGCAGGTGAGGCATGTTCACTCTAGACAAGGGTTTCTTTTAACATGTTATAGGGTGCTCACTGTTCCAAAATGCTTTCTGTAAAAAACATTTTGGTGCTTCATTCAATTCCAGAAAAACAACTGGAAAATAATGAGAACTGGATACTAAAATATTGTATGAATGTTTAGTCCTTTACTAAACTACAGAAACCTTACATATTGTAGCCTTTACATGTGACTGTCATCAGAAGCTACCCCAGTAACAATTTTCCATCTTTAATAATTACCTTTTCAGTTGAAACAAAAACATGTTAGGGAATTATAATTGAGGCATGGTGGGCTTGCTGATTTGAGTTTAGTAAGCCTCAATAGAACACTTGGCTGGCTTTGAGATCCAAGTGAAAAAGCAATCTCATTCAGTAGCTGTGAAGATAGCAACAGATCCCCAAAAAGGGAATAATTCAGAATTGAATAATCAAATGTTTGCACACTAGTCAAAGGATGGCAGGAATTTTACAGGCACAAAACACAGGTCTTTATTCTTAAGAATTCTTCCTATGCTATAGTCTGTATCTTGGCTGATTGAATATCTTTGGCTTAAGCCTTTTGTCTTTCCCAGCACAGAGTGCTGTAGGGCACGATCAGAGCAAATCTGCATAATGGTGAAAAAAATCTTGAAACTCCAGACCTTAGGAATGAATAAAGCTTCTTCCCTGAGGTTGCTGCTGTGAGGAGGGAAAGGCAGAAGAAGGGAGACATTAAAACAATTTTTAATTTTTTTTTTTTTTTCTCCTAAAATCAAATGTCATGCTTCACACAAACAGCATTGGATAAGTTTCATGAAAATTTCAGGAGTGTTGTAAGTGGCTTCTCTTTTCCTTCTCATACATATATACATATGTGGAAGCCTGGCTATTATACCACATTAGCTTTGATTTTATAACCTCCAGAAAAGCTATGGTATTTGTCTCTATGGTGGTGGCAATGTCTATTAGTGTTATCTTTTGTGATTTCATCTTCTCATAATGTCTGAGAGCTCTGCTTTAAACTAGCAGTCTGCGATTGTGACTGGTGAGATAAAAATTTCAGTGAGATAGAGAAAGCTCACGCTACTCTGTGTGACAAATTGCAATGACAAGGCTGTGTTGATAGCAGCTTATGATGTGAAATGAAATCACAACCACAATACCATAAAGATGTGTGCTTAGGGCATCTTTACAGAGCTCAAAGTGAAAGAAGATATGGTCAAAACGTCTAGTAGACATTGAGTTCCTTCTCTGCACTTTTTATTGCTAGTGCTGGACAGCATGTTCAAGAAAAATATTTCATACATTTTAGATTTGGGGTTTCTTTTTTTTGGCTTTGCTGTGTATTTTTATCCCAGCTGCTGTGTAATGGATACAGTCAGTATCTGGAAATTAGCTAAATTCACTATACAAGTAAAATATTTGTTGGCATGTGCAAGTTAGTCATTTGATTGGCTCAATGATCCATAAATCCAATGATCTCAAAGACCAGACAGCAGGAAAGGGTAGGTAACTGAGTGGCTACTGAATTTGCTCAATGAAACTTCAGGGGTTTGCATCAATTGCTTTATTATATTAGCTATTTATATGGCTAACAAAGTATAAGCTGGCAACTGTGTTTCTGAATCTCTTCTGGATATTAAGCGTAAAATGCAGGTGGTTCAATAGTGAAATGTAAAGCTATAAGTTTATTTTGGAAACCAGTGTCCTTCTAGAGCAGCAGCTGAAGGCTACATATGGGCATGTAAAATGGCACAAGAAGAACCTAAAGCAACTGAATTGTTGCATAATGACCTTTATGACAGCTGAAATTTGGGGTTCTAGGACAAAGGTCTCCAGGAATGGCAGGAAACTGCTATTGCAAAACTGACAAAGAGTAGGATTCAAAATTTATATAATTTTTCTATAATCTCAAATGTTATTAAGCCCACAGGGGGAAAAGAGTGAACCAAATCAGGAAACAGATTTGGAGCTCATATTCTTCCAGTGCTGAAAGATGTGCATTCAGAGCACAGTTGGAGAGAATCATTTTAGTTTCCTGATATCATCTTCTAAATAAATTGCCATTGAAGAGCTGAGTTTTCATCCTTTTGAATAAATAATCAGATCCATAATCAAATAGGGAGAGCAAAAAAAGCAAGTTGGAAGACTACTTCCAAATCACCCCCCTTCAGAAATAGTTTTCCTGATAACTGTTCCATTAATTTTATTGTTTATCAATTTTGCCTTATGTTTTTTATTTCAAAATTACTATACCGGTTAATTATTATGCAAAGGATAATTGTCAATCATCTCTACAGTTGCTGAAGGTGGTGATTTGCTTGCTAGGATTCTGTCATGGTATTCTTCCAGTTAAAAACTCTGCTTTTGTCATTGATTTCTGTCCTGTCATACTGATTGAGTGAACTCTGCAGATATTCTGAGTACAAGCATAAATCAGTTAAGAAACTCCTCTGGAACACTTAATTTAAAGAAAAATATTTTTTTTGTTTCTTTCCCTTAACTCTTGTATGAATTAGAATGGGTTTTGCCCCCTTATGCTCTATCAAACTACTGTAGGACAATTAAAGCAATGGAAGGTGCTCTCCCAATGAAGTGGGGAGGGATGCAAACTAATAATTACTATAAGCAGCATTCCAGGTCCTGATTAAAGAACAAGCAATAACTGGTAATTGATAATGTAGCAAGCAAATATTATTTTCTACCAATAGGTGCCAGTATAAGCTAATTAAGCTAAAGTACTTAATGACAAATTTAAAGCAGCCCTTATAAGAATACAATTTAAAAAAACCAAAACGCAAAAAAGCCTCCAAGAAAACACAACATAAACAAGTTACCTTAGTGTTGTGGGGTTTTTTAATGTCTTTCTCTTTTCTTTAGCTCTTAGAAACAGAAAGGTAGTCTTAAAACACATTTTTGGGGCAGAAGCAGAGAAGAATAATTTTCTCAGTCATTTGCAACGTATTTTTTTTTATCTTCTTCAAAGGGAACGCTGAAATCAAGCAAGCACACAATATGGGCAATGCAGTGCATCAGCCTCTGCATGTGGTCTCTGCAGCTTAAAAATCCTCTGCATCTGCTGCAGCTTAGCCTAGCAAAAAGAACCCATTTGCATCGGACTGGTTCATGTTTGACTTAGGAGAGATATGAAGAGTGAACCAAGTAATCCAGATGCTAATTTTATCTCTTCATAATTTATCCTTTTGGGTAGAGCATAACCTTTCTTTTGAAGAAGGCAAAGTTTCTGTTCAGTCCCTTTCCTTCCTTTACAGATGAAAACAGATCCCTTGCTGTCTTCTTCTGTCAGTCTCATTTTTTAAAACAGAAATTCTTTAAAGCTCTTTATCAAACAAAATTTGCAAGGAAGAGAAACACTCTACACACTACACTCAAATCTTGCCATTGCAACTTTCAGCAGATGGACCTCATTTAAAGAGGAGAGAAATTATTATTGTGAAAGAATAGAGTGGACTATTTCTTTAGTCATGTTTCCCTTTGACCATCATAAAGATGTGTTTCAAACATAACCACCCAATAGTGGCTAGCCAGCTTCATGTGAGTGTTTCATGAGCAAAGCCATAGAGTCTCACTCTGCATTTTTTAAATGCAACTCAGCTCCTAACCTTCTTCCTATTTGGTGCCCTGTTGGAGATGTCTGTAGCCAACCATGTAATTTAATCTCATTCCTGTTCAGTCTTAATGGAAAGAATGGAAAGCTGACCTTTCAACAGATTAGAATTGATTTGTTTATAAATCTGCTAGTCCTGTCAAAGCTTTCTTCGTACAGACAATAATTTTGCTATCATTTGCCCAGTGCTGATACTTATCAGTGTATTATAACAGCTTTTTTTTTTTTTTTTTTTTTTTTTCCCAATCTTTCTCCTTTTGTGGGATCTGCACAACACAGTCTTGCTGGGCGCCTTCTCAGCCCTGCTCTCTGTCCTTCTCCAAAGCTTGGTGAGTGTAACTAGTGAAGCATCCCTCTACCATTTACCATGACCTCTATCCATCTACCTCATTAAATACCACAGAAGTAGTTCCTTCCTCTTACTTCTATGCTCCCCTCTTGTTCTAAGTGAACACGTGTGCCAAACAAGGCCAGGAATCATGATAAAGAAGAGCTCCTTGTCTATATCAGCAGTGCTTTTCATCCCCAATTTTTCTTTCTGTTCAATCTACTTACACTAAAAATGTCTGTACCATGACTGCATCATCTGGATATAGACTTTTTAATACCGTAGAAAATTCAGATAGAGCTATTACATTTTTTTTCTTTTGTTTTTCTTTTTTTATGGTGTTCACCAAATTGAACCCTTCATCCATTTTACATGCACTCTTTACTTTTTCCATGTTGTTTGGGTGAGCAATTAACTTGTACCTAGACCAGTAGACTGTTTTTTATATATTATATTCACAGGGAGGAAAAGGAATGCACTTCTCAGACTTTTTAGGGACTATGGAATCATTTCTGGTACAGCTTTTTCAACTTGATTGTGAATCTCCTATCACGTCAGTAGTAGCCTTACATCTGAATGCAAGCATATAGATGTTTGTATAGAAAAGCTAGTTTTGAGAAATATTAAGATAAAATATACTGAGGAACATCCTGTTGGTGGCAGCAATAACTTAGATTTAACTTGTTAGAAGCTGGAAGGATACACAGCTCCAATGCAATCTGTAGTGACTGCATGAAATAATGGGGTTGCTGCACATTTGAACAGTCTACATTGCTTCTTATCTCTTAATAGTTAATCCAGACTTAATATCACACATTGGGTATAATAGATATCTAATATTTTCATGAGCTTGTGGACCTTGACTCAAGTATAGAAGTGTGATATGGATAGTTCCTGACAAATGACCCTGGTGTTTTGTGGTGTTTATCATGTTCTTTGAAACAGTGTTTTATGTGTTGTGTAGTAACATACAGAGAGGTGTAGGAGGACACACGTTTTAACTCTAATTCGGATTGCCAACAGTAATTGTTCAGAGAGTCCAGTTTGGCTGAATAATCACTAAACAATTACTTAAGTTGAAACTAGATGGTTCTTTTAATGTTATCGTTTCCTCTGACTTCAGGTTTTGTGTTAGGCTAGAAGTTTTTATAAAGCTTAGTAAGGTTATCTCTCCACAAAATACTTAGCTCAAAAAAACCCAAAATATAAAGAATAATTGTGGCTTCGCAAACAGACATATTTGTTCTGACAATGTTTAAAAATGGGTATACCTGGGAGGATCTTCTAAAACCTGAACTCTTTTTACAAGCTAAGAGAAAATGGTTCCCTTTTTACAATGAAAAGAACCTTCCTCTACCAGCTAAGATGGCTTTTTCTGCCTTGATGTAATGCAAATATTTTTTCCATGTTATTCTCTGGCCGCAAGCATTATGTCAACACCAAGGGCTATATCAGCTGAATCATAACTGCCAACTTTCACAGTAAACACCACTAAATATAATTTGTCTATTTGTGGAGCTGTTCAGATTCCTCTCTTTGTTTTCCCCTTCCTTTCTTTGGACAGTGGATCTGGCAGTTTTCAGATGACATACTATAATTTCTCACCTTCGGTCCCTCTCTACAGATAGTGCAAGTGTTATGTTTAAAAAATCTTTAAAAAAATACTGTCTGTTCTCAGCCAAAGCAACCAGCTTTGTCATGCTCCCTTAAATTTACCAAAAAGTCCTCAGAAATTCAGTGGATTGTTTTACACACATGTATATCTCACTATACCTCATACTATAGGGTAGTATTATTATAGTCCAGTAACTACCTCTGACGTTGCTTTGCACAAGTGTTAGATACACATCTTTTGAAGACACATGGTTGTGTTCCACATGGGGTTTTGTTGCTTTATTTGTTCCCCCCTCTACCACTCTTCGTCTCATATTGAGAGATGAAGTGAGGAAGAAAACTTCGTATCAGTTTGTAATGATGGGGGAGTTTTTCTTTCAAGTTACAAATAAAAAACCTGGTTTACTGAGGTATGCCTTTAGAATATCACAGGGCTTTAAAAAAAATGAGGCAATTTTGTTTTAAAGAATTCCTATTTAGCAGAGTAACTGTGACATCAGGAAGTTAAACAAGGCATTTGTCTCACCTTTTTTTCTCCAGCTGAGGGATCTTTGTTAATTCTAGTTTGTGCCTCATAGGGTTCATACAGAATCTCCTGTACTACTTCTTTTTTTAAAAAGAACATAGCTGGTAGGTCTTTTTTGGATAGTTGCAGAATGCATGCCGGTGATCATTAACTTTCATTAACTTTCACTTCTAACATGCTCTCTATCATTACTTAATAAATGAAAGATACTTTGTATCTGGGGTCCTATACAATGTAACTAATAGCATAATTTTGTTATATTTACCTGAAGTCACTCTTCCAAGACGGTAAATCTTCTCATATCTAAAGATAAAATCTCACCATGTGAATGCCTGTTATTTCCTTGTCTCTATTTTGCTTTGTTAAATATAAATTTGTTTCTCAGAAACAATTTCATACTGTGTTGTTATCCCATGTCATGTTTTTATGAAGACAGGGTACTTATGAAATTACTGTTCGCTTGTTTTGTTGTTTTTGTGTTGCTGCACTTTGCGAAGGTGTTTCCCTGCAAAGGAAATCTTCCAATGTTTTGCAGTTGTAGAACTAGAAATTATATTTTTCTGCCCTGAATGAATGATTAAAGGATCTCCCCACGCAGTTTTCAGCTACTGTTTTTCCCTTGGTGCTTATTTTAAAGCATGAACATTTAACATATTTGGCTGCAATGAGAGACAAATACAAAGCATGTGCAGGCTGATTTTCTGCACGCTCTATATTCCCAGCCAATTACATTGGCCAAGATCCATGCCTAAAATAAATACACTTATTTTTATTATTCTCTTTTTCATTGTGCACTCGGAGTTGCAACAAAATTGTTTTCTTTGCTGAGAGCATCATTTCAGCACTTTCCAAATCCTCGCAGCAGACACGACAGAGCAGGGTAGGCAGGGAGGGTCTGATTTGCTGAGTTAAAATTATTTGCTATTTGAGGAACAAACTAAATACAAGTGCTCTTTTCAGAACATTAAGGTAGGTGACACAAACTATGTGATTTTTATCTGTCTTTCTGAACAGTCTTTAAATAAAAAATAATTCAGGAGGCTAAGACACCTTGATATGCAGCCAATAATGTTTCTAGGGAGAATTCTTGTAATTCACTATGCTCACCTGAAGAGCTGCTTGATGTGCTGAGGCAATAGGCTCATATTCACTGATCCTCAGATCATGAAGACATCCAGAGTACTTAGGTTGCTTATTTTTCTGTCATGCTTATTTAACTATATAAAGGCGAAGAGAAAAATACTTACTATCAGGTTGGAGCAGCAAATTTTCTGACCTTCAAAGAAGCTACAGGTGCTCATTCTCATCAGTACTTTAGTATTGCTTTTAAATTGTTCCTGTCATCTTACTTTGATGTTTGAGGCTCTTTTAGGTTGTGTTGAGTACCATGTTGCATTCCATAGTTATATTCCCTGCCTGATTTGAGGTTGCATTCATGAAGTACAATCAAGCCCATCGTTGGGATTAATTTTCTCCCAAGAAGCTTCTTCTCCCAAGAAGTTTGTTTCTACCAAAAACATCGCTGACTTGACAGAAATATGAAAGTTTGAGGAAGTCAGGTGGTGGTAATCAAAGGTGGGAAGGAGGTGAGAGTTGTTTTGTGTCTCTAAGATGGAGTTTGGCTGAATTTAAATTCTTTGAGTACTAAATGTGCTGCAGTATATTGTGAAAGTTTTCTTTTAAGAATTCACTGACAATTTTAGAGAATTTAAGTGGGTAGATCTTCTGTGTCAAACCTTTGAACTAATTTGGTTTTGTTCTTCAGCTTACAAAGCATTTTCTTAATTAGATTAGCCTGCCATGGGCTCTTGGCAGTTTCAGATGTTAGTGGCAATAAGAACAAATACAATTAATTAATCCATACATTAAAAAAAAAAAGGAGGCATGAATGGTCCAGTTATCCTGACAGGAAAACCTCAACTGTGACCTCAGCCTTGCTGTAACTTGTTGCAGTTCTTTTATGCAATGTGGGTTATACAAATGCTTCTGCTGGAAGGCATGGAAAAAATTAGTGTGGCATCTACTTTGAATTCTATACCTATTTATAAAACTGCAATCCAATTGCTTATTTTGAACTTACTTTTCCAATTCAGAAAGTGAAAATGACCTCAGGAAAACCTTATGTCCTTATTACAAACATTTAAAGTTGACATTAATATTTATTTCAGTAAGTCTGCTTCAAAGTATGGTCTGATGTTTTAATTTTGCATGACATTTGAGAAGCAGCATAGTCTTAAGTGATTTTCTATAAATATGTTTATTTTATAATATTAAAGACTTTATTCTTTGGAGGAAGTTAATAGCAGTGTTACCCTGGAACATTTATTCCTTTTATTTCATGTAAATTTAAATTTTATGATGTTTGCTTCTCCAAGATTATATAATCCCTTTTCAATAAAAAGAATCACAATTATGCAAATGATGATATCCAAGGAGACAAGCAGCAATTAACTGCAAAAGACAGGCTGTTACCATAAGAGTTTACTCCCAATGAACATAACAGGACCTCCTTAAAAATAAGCTTTTGTTTAAAGAAATCAATTTGGCATAGTTCCTAAAAGAAAGCAATTCGTTCAGACAGAAGTTTCTAGTCTTAGCAGTACGTTCAATAGTATCTTTGTGTTTGTGGTTTTTTTGTTATTGTTATTATTATTATTATTTTGACTTCAAATGCATTATTTCTATATGTGAAAGGTGGAAAAGGAAAACTTCGGTATCAGCATGGTCTCTGCTGGCTTTGCTTCTGAGAAAGCCTGTAAGAGATTTGACTTTCTAGAAAATAATCATCTGTAAGCATGGAGTTACACAGTCTCATAGTCTCCAGTCACAGCCCTGGAAAGCTAAAACAAAGCTCAAAAGACCTGTGTGGATTACTGCTGACCTCCCTACAGAAGGAATTTATTTAGATCCAGCCATGTGCCATGCATTTCACTTACTCCAAATGATGCCATAGTCTCCTGCATGCTTTGGAATGCACTTCAAAATGATCACAGATGGCTCAAGAACATACTTAAGAGCTCTCTCTCCTTGGATATCTTCACTGTGCTTGATGGGAAAGTTACATGGCTTCAGAGATGGGCAGACTTGCATCTGTAGACACTGCATATGCTGCTATATATTATAATTAACTTTGCTTTTCCAGTTTCCTGTGTAGTGACCTAAGCAGTGTTGGAGGAGGAAGAAATAGCAGCTGGTTTCTGATGGGAAAAGGTTTCTTTCTCAAGAACTTTGATAGTGGGTGCTGTTAAGGATCCTGAAGAGAGATTGTGGAAGGAAATATAGGAGTTGAATGTGGGATTTGAGCCAGTCAGAGAGCAAGCAAATGTGTCCCAAATCAGTGTAGCACAGCTACAGGAGCAGGGGTGAGCTACCAAAGTAAAACACGTAATGCCAAATGTCTTTTGTCTTGCTTGTTTACACCTAACAGGTAGGTGTGAATAGAATCTGGGACTAGGGCTACATCCTTCATGAAGAAAAACAGATTTTTTTTAATATTTTTTTTCCTCCTTTAATTTCTCTTCCAGTGAATCAGCTGAGGGAGCAGCCTGGGCAGGGATCCATCTGCCTCTAAGGAGGGCAGTTGCTTCAAAACAGAGTTGTTACAGTTGTGCAAAAGCTCAGGAAATTCTGATGGCTGCCAAAAGTCTGAGGAGTGTTAATAGATTCCAAGTGCTTTAAATCACAAGAACTGTCAGAAGCTTCATAGCTACAGATCATCACGATAAGCGTGCTTGGAAAAATTTTTTTTTCAATATTGCCATATCCTCAGTGAAAGTCAAAGATTAAATAAGAAGCCTCCTCCACCTGAAAACAGAAAATAGGTTTCAGAATTTGTCTGATAACTGTAAAATAAAAAGACCTCAAATTATGAGTTTAATTTGCACTTCTCAAAGCATTTTATAAATGTGCTAAGTATTAGGTGTGGTAAACATTTAGCTAGTTCATTATACAGGCAGGTCAACACTAAAATTAGAGACATTCTGTGAACTCTAATTTTCACACACAGCTTTCATCTCTTAATAGTAATCATACTGATAGGAGATTGTCTGCTGGACAATCAGCTACCTGAACTTGTTGAACAGAGACAATATCAGAATAACTCAGAATAACAGACATCTTTGTCATCTAAGAGGTTCTTTGCATGTTTTGGGGTAACACTAATGTGTAAAAGGCTTAATGTTACTTAGACATGAAACACTTCCCAGAACACCGTGCTGTGGTTGAGGGGCAACTGTCAAGACCATAGAGGTGAATTTCAGAAAGTTTTTGATAGTGGAAGAGGAGGAGCATTGGCATTTCAGTATGAAGGTATGGAAAGCAGTATGAATCATGGCAAGGTGCTGTCCTCTAAATACTGATGAAATGTACATTCTTTCTCTGTGCTTCCAAATGCTTTGCCCCACAATTGCTAGTAACTTGTGGCTGGCATTAAAAGAATTGCAGCTCAGACACTCTTTGTTAAGTGGGTTGATTATGTTCAGTTCATTGAATGTTATGTATAAAGTGTGGGCTTGACCATGTCTCTAACTTTGCAGGTGATGTATGTTAATATTAAGAAATGTTAGGGTAGAAGAGGTAACCATCCAAATGCCTCTTGTCCACCAAAGTGCAGTTTGGAATTGAATTTCTCAAAAAAAAATCTGTTTCTGTAAACTAAGTAAACCTCTAAGGCAAACTGCCTGAAAAGCTGAGTTTCAACAAGCCAGTGCTTACTCTGTTTATGCTTTATTAATAAAAAATCAAACCCTAGGCAGAAAGTGAATGTTGATGATGATCACTTTGTAATGCCTGTAGAGCAAAACTGAAAATCAGCTATGAACAATATAAGCTGAGGGAACAAAAGCATCTACTTCTGTTGTTTCATTGTCTCAAAGTGTAATGTTTCAGCTTCCTATTTATTTAAGTGTGGAGGACTGTAACCACTTAAATAATACATTTTGGAGAAATTGATAAGATGCACAGAAAAGCACTGAGGTTTAAAAAAATAACTAGGGTTTTTAACTGATGTATTCACTTGTGGGAGTCCCTCTGCAAGTTACTCATGGAAATGTATTCTAAATGTTACGTCCTCAAAAACACAGAACAACTGTAATTTTGATCTCTGTGCTGGTGTGGAGATACTAGGGAACAAGAACCCTAAGGTACAGTGAAGATGAGAAGAAAAGGTCAAGGTTTGTGGAAAGCTTGTTTTTAATTGCACAAGAAGTGTATGGTACTTGAATAAGGTATTTATGATTGATGTGTGTGGAATTTAGCTAAATTTTCTATCAAGAAAATATTTACCAGCCAAATGTTCACAAGCAGGAATATTGTTTAAGAAATCTGAAGTTTCAAGGCTATTTCCCAATATTTTTCTTTAGTATTTCTCAACTCAATGGGAATAAAAAGATATTGCTGATATTTCACCTTGCCAGGTGACACCTCACATTACTGGAAAATTTTTAGCAGGCTTACAGCTTAAAATACTACAGATTGATACTTGAGATTTCTTGTAAATTAGACAAACATTTTTGGCTTTTTCTTACAGTTTCAGTAGCATATAAAACACAACTAGGGTAATTCCTATGACAGAATTATCCAAATTGTTTCAGAGGAAATTTGTAAAATACTTAAAAAAAAAAAATCTATTAATAAAGAGGCCAGTTCAACAAAGAAATGAAACAGGCTGAAGAACTTTTTGAAAAGGGCCACAATTGATGAGAAGAAAAAAGCTGAGAAAAAAATTTATATATGAAGTTGCAACGTTGAAGATGCATAGCATTTTTTTCATGCTCAGTGCTTTGAAAATTTTGCCTAAAGTTTGTGTTTCTGAATTCTAAGGAATGAGTTTATCTGCACTGTATTTTTTGAAATCCAAAACTTTGTGCTCTGTTTGGATGTAAAATATTTGTTGGAAATACCAGCTCTTCCTTTGAGACCAAGAATCATTTTTACATTTGTTTGCAAAACATATAGGAGGTTTTTATAGCAAAATCTTTCTGAAAATCTTCGTTTAGAAATAGTGAACTTCCCTTGGGTAACCAAGTGAAGCAAGTGATACTCATGTGACATGGTCTTTAATGAAGAGAGCCGAAGGGAGAGGAGATATCAAAGATGCAGACATCCCTTAGGAAGAGTTAAGAAGTTATAGACAATCTGCTGAGCTAACACAGCAGTATTTTTTGTTCTGTTTGTGCAAGAAGAGGTTGTGGGGGCTTTAGTGAGACAGACTGGGAGATGGTGCAGAGAGTTCCTGGTTTTGAAGTTCCTGCTCTAAAACATCTACAGATAATGAGAAGCCGAAAGCTTTGCATGTATGAGCTAAGATGAAATATCTGACTTTGGATTTCCTGACTATTCATTCTTGAAGTAAAAAGACTTTTTTTTTTTTTTTTCGCCGTCTTAGAACTACTGATACCAAATGTTATCCCCTAAACCCAGAAAACAGACCCCAAAGAGTTAAGTATACCCCTGTGGGAGTGCATTCTTGGTATTTAGTCTCACAAATATTTCAAGGAATGAGACTTCATTTAGCTTATCTGATTCTCCTGCTGGTATGGCTGTGAAGAGAGGAAGCTGTTACGTTTGGTCAAAACCAACTACTCAAGATTAGAGAAATCTCTCTTTAAATTAGCTGGGCTGGTGTTTCTTTGCAGGAGTCTTCGGTGCTTGTAGTTAGTTGGTTGTAAAACACCCCTAATAAATTCAACCAGGCCAAAACACACCCGTGCTGAAGGTAGAAAACTACTCTGGAAAGCTTGAGCCTGAACTTAAGAATATATGGTGGATAAAAAGTTATATGAAGTAAAGCAATAGCAGGAGTTGGGTAGGAGTGATGAAATTGAAAAGAAATAAAACTTAACTATTGCCTGAAACTGTTTCAAAGTATAAAAAAACCCCAAAAACGTAAATGTGAAAGCCATCTTGTATAAATGCAGTAAAAATTAACAAAAAAAACCCCAAATATATAAATGTTAGTTTAAATTTACATCATTTATAATTTCTTCCAGAGATATTTAGAGGCAAAATATAGTGTCTCTTTTTTTTTGTATCAATGTCTGAAAGAGGAAACAGCAACTTTTAAGTTCAGTGAATTCCTAGTCATTGCTTTTAAGCTTTTGATCATGGTATAGAAGCATAGCCTGTACTGTCTTTGTAGGATCACTTGTAGATTGCTGGCTGAGTTTCAAGTCCTTTTTCTCTTGGGAAGTCAAGTCTTTCCTAGTTCCTAGTAATTAAAAAGAATAAAAATCAGACTCCTGCTGTGAAGGTATGGCATATCAGCAGAATTTTTGTAATGCTGGAACAGAACTATTTCATGAGCTTTGGTAAGACAGAAAAATCAAGTGCTTTGGTTCCCTGTTAGATCATATTCCCAGCTACTGATTGCACTCCTGTGTGGCTGTCAGTGCATAACTGAGTTCAAGCTCTTGTATGTTTATCTGTTCAATCCACCTCTTGGAGAACATCTTGCTTTCTGTGTCTCAGCTGTATTTTGGAGTTAAACATGGCTTTATGTTTTTAAGCTTCTCAGTTTTGTTGTCTAGTTTACAAGTCAGTTCTCTGTGTTCTTCAGTTTTCCTTAAGAAGATATAAACTAATTATTCTGAATCCAATAATAGATTATTTGACTCGAGATGTGGCCGTTCAATCTCTGGACAGCAGAATAACCCACCAATTATGATAACTCACAAAATACATGCTGTGGGTTAATCCTACTGTCACAAATTACTCTAGAGAGTTGTGAGCCAGTAGAGAAAACACAGGCAATTTTGTGTGTGACTGGTCTCCAAGGAGAATCTCACTGAAATGCTACGTACATTGTATTAGATCCCCAATGCACAAGTGGTGCTGGGTTATAAATATAGCCAGAAGGATGTGCAGCTAAGTCTCCACTGCAGTTCCAATTTACACTGCTGCTTGCAGTAATCACAATTCACAATTTGGACTAGAGGAGTAAAAAAAGTGTTTTCAAAAGCAGCAATACAAAACCCCAGAAGAAGGAATATTCCAACTGGAGAATATAATGAAATTAATTTTATTTTATTCTATTCATGTCTTTTTGGATACCTACCATGAAAGAAATTGCTAAAAGTTTATGGCATCATGTTGAACTTCATGTTTCTTTACTTTTGAAGGTGTTCGTTGTGTTTTTTCTCAATTTGCTTTGTTTCTTTAGAAATATAGTTAATTTTGTCTAAAGAAGCTGGTTGTGATTTGCTGAGGTATGTGACTCACAGCTCCCATAGCTACAGGAACATATAGACTGCATGCAATTATTTAAGAAGCATGAAAACATTTCCAAATTGGTTTGTAATGTTTTTATTGCCTGTATCCTCATGTGTGAAAAACTCTTTCCTACATGGCAGAGTGCTCAGAGTAAGCCACTGCTGAGAAGAAAGGACTTTCCATGGCTCACTTTTGACGCTGGAACCTATGGGTCTTGGGGATATCAGGTACTGTGTATATCATTTTTGAGACGTGGTCTGAAATGAAAAAGTCTCATTATGCAGTGCTTTTTTCTGAAGATTGACTGAGAAACCCTGTTACCATCTAGTCCAGTGTGCTGGACTAGAAATGCTCTCAAAAATAACAAACTCATTTAAAAGTAAGGTAAATTAAACTAAAAGAGAATCGTTTTCCTTCACTGGAATAAGAAAGCATAAAGAGGCCAGAATGTCCTGTCTAATACAGGCAGCTACCTCACAGGAAGAACAACAACAAAGGAATAGGTGGCTAAATGGAAGACAAATGAATGAGTTCTAGAGGAATAATTTATTTCATTTTCCTGGCAGTGGGATTTGAACCTTGAGATGAAAAACACCACCTCTAGTAAAACTCATTTAGAACCCAAAGTAATAAAGGAATGAGCATGTTAACTTTTAAAGTGATAGGTATGCTGTGTAAGGTAACACATACAGATAAACATGCTCAAAGCCTATGAAACTCTTTTTTTTTGTTTTCATAATCATATATGGTGTGTGTGATATATAAAGAATTCTCAAATAAAAATGAAAAAGAAAAGAAATAACCATAGATGTAGGAAAAATCTCTCTTTGGAGATGATGGAAATGATGTAAGTGAAGAGATTCATAGTCTAAGCTGCCTAAGGTCTACCTTTCCCAGGTAAAATAATGCCTTCAATTTCCCCTCCTCCAGAAATAGAAGCAGGTGGGTTTTTTTCCCCTCCATTTGTTTCTGTGGAGGCAAAATAAAATTCAGGAATTTCAGGATAGCTTTTGTTATCTCTATTCATTGATACCTTTTCTCGTGCTAGCAAGACTTTGCAGATTTTGAAAGAAAGCTGCGAAAAAGCTTCTCTTCTGTTTTGAACGTATACAATTAATGAAACAGTATTGGTTGTTTAGTTTTTCTTGGTGGTTTGGGTTTTGGGGTTTTTGTTTTTTGTTAGTATTTTTGGCTTTGGTAACATCAATATCAACATGACTGCTGTACTGTTTAGGAGCTTTTTTGAAGATATTTTCTTCTTTTTATGCTTAAAAAATTTTCCAGACTTTATGAAAAAACATTTTGAGTTCAGGTAGCCTTTGGTAATTTGGTTTATTTTAGTACTGCTCCCCATTTTTTTCATTAAGTTGATTTCTAATGTAAGAACACGCTGACTAGAAAGGAACATTAGAATGTCTAGAATAAAAAAAAAAAAATAAATTATAAATGCATAACCCATTAATAAGCTCCTGCTCCTACTAATTGGGAGCCTTCTAACATCTTAGAAAATTTATTTATTGCTGGCTTATATATATTTGTTCTTCTTCCAACATGCTGATTCTCCTGCTATTTACTACTTTGGTGTCTATCACCCTCCTGAACTTGTAGGAACCCAACTTCCATGAAGCCTTCATGTTTCTGGGATGAACAAGCTAATAATTTCTAATCCTCACTAATTCAGCAGACTTGGTTTTCCTGACCTCTTTGTTCTGGAACAACTTAATGTTGCTGTATTTTGCAGTGGTAATAATAGTTCCTTATTGGTATTTCACATACCTCTTTCAGGAGTCTGTTTCTTAGAATAGTATTACATTTATTGGTACAGAATGTTAAGATAGTAAAATCATTTCAAATAGTCATAAAATGTTTTCTTGTAGTATGATGTATAATAAAAATGAAGATGCCATGCAGCAGGTTTTCTGTGCACTCATTTAGGATGCTCAATAGAGCTGACTCGTAAGTTTTTTTGCTGTGTGTAATGCTGCAATCTCATACACCTGCTACTGTAACTTTTGTGCTGTTCCCCATCATTGTGCATGCTTTATGGCAGTAATCTGAGCACAAAGTTATGTGCTAGAAAGCCCAGAATCTTGATTCAAGCTCTGACTTCTTTGGATATAATACCACATACTTAGAGCCCTACTAATGAAAGAACAGTGCATCTGTTTTTTAAAATAAGTAACAGATTTATAAGCTTTCAAAAACACATGCTAGCTATCAGAAATGACAGCAGGAATTCAGCATCAGAATCTGCAATGACAAACTCAATATGATAACCACGTTCCAAAAGATGTACAGTGCCATCCATACAATCTTTATTCAAAGAGCTGAATGAGGAAAGGTCCAAAGGTGGTTGGAGGTCAAATGAAAGGTGTGACTTTAATAAAATCATGATATGAAAAACAAATTCTTACTTACTGAATAAGACATTTACCCTTTATTTTTTTGTCCGTATGGCCACAGAGCACTGCTGTCTGAAGATATTAAGTACTTCTAAAACTTCTGAATGCTTTTGTCCTTCCAGGACTTTAGAACTCAGATTTCCTAGCAAACACTTCTATTTCACTAAGATTTTTGAGATGATAGTCAGTGACTGTGATTAGGTTTACTTTCATCCATTTATTTCAACTTACTTTTTTTAAACCCTAACACAAAAGGTTTGAAAGATCAAATGTGAACAATTGCAAGCTACGCTCTTGCATACATTCATTCTGCAGGAAATAGTTCAATAAATATAGTTACTTCATCTGCCACTGAGTTAATCCATTTTTCCAAGTTTTAGTAAGGTCAGGTATTTTTATTTTCTCCCAGCTGCAAAGATCTTGTGAATTAAATGTGAATGAATAACCTTGGTTTTGTTCAGTATCCTTGTGACATGCAAGTCATCCTCCAACAGCAGTCTGAAGCTAATTGAGAAAGTCTTATACTGACAGAAATTAAAGGTTTTTACAGGACTACATGACTTTAATAAACCTTTTAGATTGACTCACCATCTGAGGAGCTTCTTTGCAATGACAAGCTAAATAAACATAAATCTTTTTCCTTTGCTCATCTCTCCGGGTTTTCAATCATTAGTGTGGAAGAAGGAGTAGTTCATGATGGTGTTGATTGGCCTATGTAGGCGAAAATTAATTCATTTAATGTGGAGGAGAAAGAGACAAGGTAGATTAATCAGCAGAAGGAAAAGTACAAGCTTCATAAATTAGTTGGAAACTCTCGGAAATAAAAGTATCTGATTTTCACTTTTTCTTTGTTTTTGAGAAATAATCTTTGCAACTTTCTAGAATGGCAGATAAGAAACAGCAAATTCTGATACATCATGAGAGAAGGATGGTGAAGGGTGGCAAAGCAAATGCAATAACAAAATAAAAGATGTGGATTTTCTTTTCTATTATCTGACTTCTGTTTTACTGTCATACTAGATTTGTCTTCTAATAAAACAAGTTTTATTCACAAAAGCTGCCATTTTACACTGTTAGTAAAAGGAGAATTTGAAGATTTACATCCCTTGGTGAGAGAAATAAAAAAGAGGCAGAGAGGCAGTTGTACTTTTTCTAAATTTACTTGTTCTTTTACAGTGACACACTTGTATTCATCTCTTTCTGATCCTTTCCTTCTCTTTTGGTCCCTCTCTCCCTCTTTTCTGTCAAGTTTTTGACATCTCCTTTATGCCTCAGTCTTCCTTAGAGAACATTTGGAAGTGTTGGGTTGCATATTCTCTTGCAGTGGACTGCACAAAGAGTATCTCTGCTCTCCCTCTTGAGGAGAGTTTCGTGTCAGGTACCCACAATGAATAGTAAAAGTCTGTCTTTGGAAGGAATACATACACTGACCTTCAATTAAGCTGCAGGTTAAGACAATACTGGAAAATCAATACCTCATTTTCTGTCTTTTGTGCTCAGATTTTGATGTTTACTAAGATAAAGGATGACAATGCTAAAGGCAGAAATCTTTGAGCAAGAGTCATTGATGTTGCCACAGGCTCAAGGGCCAGGTATGGCTAATCTTTGCAAAGCTTCCAAACACCAATATGTCACTAGTTATCAACTGTAGCTTTTAACAACATCCACTGTCTCTGAATTTTCATCAAGGAGCATTTTCTGTTTTCCTCCTGTTTTCTGACTTAGTTTCCCAGGAAGGGTCATCACTATTTAAGACCCACTTCATGGGTGGGTACAGTTACTGTGAGAAAAATATGCGTAGCATGAGGGCGTAAATTGTTTGTGTCTGATTTTTTTGTTCAAGCCCTAACTTGCAGGTTATAGTGCCTATTTATTTAACTTTTATTTATTTATTTTTATGTGTGTGTGGGGGAAGAGTGCTTTTGTTTACTTATGCAATACAAATGTACTTTTATCTGCTTCGTTGTCTCAGCTCTTTCAGCATGTATATGGACACCCAAAATAGAGGAGGCATTAAACTCCACTTTTTGGCATGTCTGGCAAGTTAACTATTACCTCCAACTAATATTTGCCTAATTATACACACAACAGCAATGGACTAATTAGTGTGTGTGTCTCAGGTTCAATGGTTCAAGTCAGGACCTTTCTTTAAATGGCAAAAGAGAAATAATCATCCAAAAGACATACATTTACTCCTATTGGAAGCAAAATTATCTTAACTGTCTTCTTTCCTTCTTGATTTTATGATGTATTTTTATTTTTATAAAACACCTTACTTTTGATCCAAATGTATTTTGGTTTTTTATAGGAAAGTGATGTAATATTTTAATATATCTGCAGAAGTTAAGTATTATTTTTATATTATGAGCATCCATTGAAAATGCATGTCACTGTGAAAAGGGAAGGACACGACCCTGATGTGAACCCATTCAGTCCTGGAGCTTCTCCCTGTGCCATGTCAGGAGAGCTCATACAGTGAGGCTGTCTGCCAGGGGAAATGAAGGGGGGGGGGGGAGAAAGGCTAATTAACTCCCTCCAACTCCCTTTACCCATCTACTGCTGTAATGACAAAATGTTTGACCTTAACTGTAGCTGGAAGTTATTACAAGTAATACCCTGGATTCATCATAGATGCATTCATATGAGCAAAAAAATAGACCAGGCAAGTCAGATTTCAGTCATAAGAAATTAAGTATTTGCAAAGTATCAAAATGAAAATTGCTCCTTATCCTAAATGTATTCAGATTTTGACCTGAAAGATACTGTTTTCAGTTCTTATAAAACCTTCACAAATTGATAATGCCTAAGAAATTGTATTCAAATACAAAAATCAGATGTATAATTTGAATGTAGAAAAACTGTTTGATACGTTTATGCCATTTTGCACTGGAAATATTGGCTTTGTCCTGATGTCTATTATTTCTGTAAATTAAACGTTTGTTAGTATTCCATGTTGACCTGGCTGGGTGGAGTGGTATTAACCAGTTCTGCCTGGCAGCCTCCAGTGCTCGAGTAGAGATTTGGTAATTGTGATGTGAGACCCTGAAGTGGAGAAGTGGAAAGGTCAGAAAATTTATGTCCCTTACAAGCTCCTGGAAGCTGGATTCCCAGGAGACTGTCTGCCTGTCAAGTAGGAAAACAGGGAGAAGTGGAGTGGTTGTGTGTGAAGGAAGTGAAATGCAGCCACGTCGGTGTATATGAATAAGAAATCTTCTGCTCGTTCTGTGTTTTGTGCTGGCTCCCAGAGCACCTTTTACTTTTGTTCACATTTGTGCAGGTTAGCATCTCTCCTTTCTTCAGGTCTATTTTTTGTGAGCCCTGCACATCACATTCTAAAGAGAATAAAAAAGAAGGTACAATTCTCCCCAGGCAAGGTTTCTGCCTACCCAATAATCCCACTGACATGCTGCTGTCTGAGGCACTTGCTGTGTGTGAGTGAAAGGTTTTATGGAGGCACAGGAGTCCTGGAGGCATTCTTCTAACGAGCTGTCCAGGTTACTTTCAGGCTCTCTGTTTTATATGCCTCCTTGATTTGGGAGAGGCCAAAATCTCCCTCCCAATTCCTTCCATGCAGATTTTAAAGAAATAACACCTTAGTTCTTTCATGAAGTTTTTCACTCTTTCATTTTCAGTAGTAAAAGTAGTAGCATCCCCCTACCAGTTCTTTCCATGCAGAGTTTAAAGAAAGAACACACTAGTTCTTTCCTGAAGTTTTCCACTCTTTGATTTTCACTAGTAAAAGCAGTAGCAATGTACCTTCATCCAGGAGCAATGAGTGTTAATGTCTTTAATATTTGGTATGATGATCTCCTTCCAAAAAATGCCTCCAAGTTCACTTCTTATGTGACTATTTTGTTATCTTCCTAAATATTCAAAAGCTTTTCCATTGATCACAGAAAATCAAGGAACTTTATACGTTTTTTCTTCCTGTCTTACAAATCCTGCAGTGATAAGTAAAGTAGAAGCATCTTCATGAAGCCTGGCTAAAACTTTGGTTTGAGCCATCTAATTTTTTTTATATTTACTTTTTGTGTTTCCTGAAAATGTCCACAGCTGGCACAATCTAAATGTATTTCTGAAGTGGAAATGTAAGTAAGAAGGTGTTTCCAATGTAGTTTGGCAACTCGAAGAATAATAGTAAAGTTCTTGAAGGTCAATTATTGAGCCTCTCTCCTTCCTCAGCTCAGTGTGATTTTATGAGAGGTTCTTCAAAATATGACTACAGCATTATACAGTGAATTTATTCACAGATACGTACAGAAAATATCATTATTTTTGTTAGATCATTGCACAGATTAACACTTCAATTTGTCTTGAAATTGGATGAGCAACACAACTGGAATGTGTATGTTAAAATAGAGAAATAAGTACATGAATTTGAATTTTTCTTACCAAGAAGTGTGATGAACCAAAGAAGCAACGTTTCACTCAATAAATTGACTAAAGCTCTGTTTTCCATAGCCATCACCTTTTATTACACTCTTCTGAAGAGGAAGAATGAATCTGGTCTTAAGGGGGCTGATATGGAAGGAAAGGAAGGATAAAGTTCATGCAAAGCTGGCAGTGGAACTAACATTGGATTTATATTGTTCCCATGCAAAAAGTAAACAGGAAAAATCCTGTCTAATAGTGTATACTAAAACTATACTTGATGGAGCTAAGTAGTTAATATGCTCATTGTAAAATCAGAAATCTCTTTTTCTCGTTTTTCATGAGCAATTTTTTTCGAGATAAATGTTAATAGTTTTTAAAAATCAAGTTTTTGAAATTATTTTTCACTCCAGATTAGTACAGTAGGTATTGACTACTGGAGGTTGGGATTTTGTGGTAAATCAGCTAAGTCCAACAGCAGTAAGCCCTTCCAGCACAAATAGTCTTGTGTGTACTCTTCTTTTACTTTCCTTTTGCAAATACTGGTGAATAGTACTTTGAAATTAACTTTGCCCAAATGTGCATGCCAATAAGTTAGTCATTCAAATTTTCCTGAAAGTCAAACAGCCCAAAGGATGTGAACCTGGCCTAGGAGAACTGATTTAATAAAATGAACTGCATATTCAGATATACTGTTTTCTGTAAGAAAATTCTTATACCATATACAGAACCTTGGCATTAACAACTTCAGGAAGTACCTCCAAAACTCCAAAGTGGTGTCTTTGCCCTAGGTGATGCATCTTTCAGCTGGGAGGCCTTCTAGAAAAGTCTCACTGAAGTCCAATGAAAAGAACTTATCACTGAAGAATGTACATTTTATTCCAGGGTTTTGTTGCTACTTCTTTTATATGTAAGGCATTTTAAAACAAAATCAAGAATTCAGTTTTTGAAAGTTTTCCTTTAAAATTATGAGTTTTGTTAGCTATGTGGATGAGATTCAAAGGACCAGGCTTTGACCAGGTCCATCATCCTTGACCTAATTTAGTTTCCAGAAATCATCTTAAGATGTCCAGTAAAACATAAACATTATTTCAATGACATGCTGATATAATTTGGCAGCTGATCTGACAGATCTGAGCAACCTGACCAAGCTGAAAATGTCCCTGCTTATTGTAGGGGATGAGATGACTTGTAAAGGTCTCTTCCAACCCAAACTGTTCTATGAATTCTATCCAAATAGATATTTTACTAAATAGGATCTATGGATATGTTCAAATTACAGCGAGCAATGACAAAACCATGGGATTTGCCAGGAGTACTCTGGATGTAAAAAAACAATCCTTAGTTATGAAATGACAGGACACAGTTGCTGCTTATTCCAAAACTGTGAAATTAATTTTATTTTTCTTCATGGATATCCATCATTTACAAACCAGCTTATTTGGAAATCTAGAAGGGAAAAAAGAACCCAGATACCTGATAGATAGTTTTTAAATATAGGCATAGCTTTGCATTGTGGTTTAAAGAGGATTTAGATGTACAGCTTGAAGGTACCATTCAAATCTCTAAATAATTAGTAAGTTTCAATTTAGATAAACATTAATTAAAACTTGGAAGTATCATCACCGACTTTGTATTTAAGGTCCAGTTATTAAAATAGTTCTTCATCTCCACTGAAAGTAACCATAAGAGCTCTAAATTATGCTGATATAATATTTCACTGGAGTTTCCTTTGTCATCCAACATCTGGAAACTCCTTCACAACCATTGCCTTGATGCCCCTACAGAGCTGAAATGAATGGCAAAAATCTGTAATGTTTATCTACACCTATTTCCTGAATCATCTTCAGATTGTCCCAGGTGGTTGTATGGGAATGTCAATAAGGACAACAGCATGACCCTCTCTGCTAAATTTGGCAATTATTTTTTAAGGCTTTTATGATTGTTTAAATAGCTTGTAGAGAGCTTCTGTTGTTTGGTCCATGTGCAACTGCTTTTTAACATTGCTTTGAAATAGCTGTTGCTGAGATAAATGGAAACAGGGTTAAAGTAAAATCACAGACATTGTTGATACTATTTATTCAAAATCAAAAATCTTGCTAAGTGATCCTCTACATCGTGTCCTTTCACGGGAAAATGGGACTTCAATGTTTGTCATACAAACTCACACTTAACATCTTCCTGACCAACCAATTTGTTCTGGTAGAGGAGGTTTTATCCATTATTTTAATTCATGTGTTGCCATCTAAGATGAGACCAAATTAGTCCTGATGTTCTCTGACCTCTTCAGTGGCAATGCCAATTATCTGCTACTTCCATTAGAATACAACTGCCTTCCACATCTGGAGCAATGAGGCTGAAAACAGCTTGGGGTAATGTGGGCAGGGCATGATGTGTCACTATCAAAACACACTTCAACTCTGGGTTACACAGAACCCAGCTTTATCTTACTGAATTCTTGAAATGTTAATTTAGTGATTTCGTTAAAGACTCTTCTAAATTCTGGATGGCAGACTGATCTGGTAGAGAGGTGTTAGTTTTGTATTTTGTTATTTGGTGTCTGATACATGTCTGGTGTAATAAGGTCACACATGCTAAAAAATCAACAACCTTTTCAAACAGCAGTTGCAGCATTACTGAAGGCTTCTGGATTAGCATTCATGATCATGTATCCCTCTGAATTAGATGATCATTGTATGGCCCTTCCAACTGAAATATTTTACTCTACTCTGTCCTGCTCTATAGAATAAAATAAATACTGTGGATGGCTGACCTGAATAATGAAAAGATGTTCTTGCCACAATTAATTCTCCTTAAAAATGCATCAAAAACCAGCAACTACAAATGTGGTGTTTGCAGTTCAGCACACTAAATGAGAAATTAGTATTGACCAAGATGTATTCTGGAAAAAGTGGTGAATGTGCAAATCACCTTTGAACAAGCACTGGTGGCTCTCTTACTCACTTCAGACTAGGTCATCCATTTAGATGTGATGGTTTTGTTCTGGCTGAGGCACCTTAAAAGCCTCAAAAAAGTGTTCAGAAAGCTCTTCATGCCTGTAAAAAAGTGAAAGTATTGTTGTAAGAATTTTAATTGCATCCTGCATTTACCCGGTGTTTTGCATTGTTTTAACTGTAATAAGGTCACCTTGGTTTCCTAGATTTATGATTTTGGTATTTCATTTTTCTGAGTTCTGATGATCACACAGACCCATAGCACAGAAACAGACATTTTCCTGTATAATAGACATAAGGACACTACATAAAGAGTTAAAGGTAAATGAGATTATTAAATTATGTTCTTTATAAACAGCTGTAAAGTGACTGCCTGTATCTAGCAAATGTAACATTTCAATGTAGTTATTTCACAGCTAGTTACTGGATTCCCTTATGCAAATTACAAATTAATAAGTGGGCCTAAATATCGCAGTGCACACCTCAGCTGAACTGTTCATATGTCCTTTCAGTATATTTTATTTGGAGGTAAAAGTAATTTCCATTGCAATTTCAGCCTTCACAGTCTCCAAGTTTAGCATAATACTGTGAGAGTTCTCTTATATTTTTGGTTACTGTTACTGATCATAACTTTGCCAGGTATCGTAAGATTTCTCTAAATGTTAAAGGTCAGAAAGGAGAAGCAATGGGAAGGTTAATAATAAGAAATTTCTTGTTGCTGTCAGAAGCATCAGGATGACTTTACTGATACCATGACCTGGAAAACAAGGATCATCGTGTTAATAAATTTGCTGCAGATGAGTTGAGGAAGGCCTTCCACAGAGAAAAATCTTTTCTAGTATTGCTGCTAATTGTTGCAGCATGTGTCATGGCCCATGTGCCATGCTTTTTTGCTTCACTGCCTCATATATAGGAGCAGAGCAGGACACTGTATTCCAGAACAGTTGCTTATAATGTAATTGAAATTCAGGTAAACTCGGGTATTCTGGTGTTTGTGTTCTTTTTGTGACCATAGTTCCCTATTATGTGTATGGAGTAAAATGATTTTAAAAATTCATGAGCAATTTTATGCCCAATAATGTCCACCTACTTTATCCAATATTCACAGAAAGTCACTTAGAAATTTCTAAAAAGGATAAACAAGTTCGTACAAACTTCTTCCTGAGTAGAATTTTTGCCTCATGGAAAACATATCCAGTCAAATCATCCCCTGTTAGAAGCTTTTCTGAGAGCTAGAAAAGTGTCTACTTAGTTCTGCAATTAATTGTATTGTTTTTCTTATTGAGCTATCCTCATATATTTATTATTAGATACATCAGTGTTTGGGTGCTGGTTTACTTTGCTAATCTCTTTGGATGAACTCTTGTTCCAGATCCATGAACTGCATTTTTTGAGAACTTTAAGTGTATTCTGCCAGTCTTATGTTTGTGTTAGTTTAGTGGCTGTTTTCTTCTGTGCTTTCTTCTTTCCTCAGAACTCATTTGGAGTACTTCCAGAGTAGAGTCTCACCATCTTGAGCTTATCCTCTCCATTTTATCTTATTTTCTTCTGTCTTTCTGAAAAGAGGTATGTTTGAAAATCAGTGGTATGCCTCCAGAAGACAAAGCTGTTCCTAGATAACATCTGCTGCTCTAAGGTGTCTGTTACAAGTTTATCCAAGACCTACATATTATGGGAAACATATAGTCATGATAGTTGGATGCATATTAATTTTTCTGCAACAAAACAGTATTCTCAGCAGAGGTAACTCTCAGTTATATACTATATTTGTTTCATTTAGATAAGCTACTTTCAAGATGAGAATCCTTATCTTTTTCAGAAGAAGGATTTTGCCACTTTCTTGGAAATTTTTATCATATTTTAAACAATTATTTTTCTGCATCTGCTTGGACTTGACGGATTATTCTTGTCTTGAGGATAACCTTTAAGCCACTGATTCCCAAATTCATTGGATTATAGCCCATTAACTACCATCAACACTTCTCAGACTGTCATGGATCTTTATGATAAAACTTTTAATTGAAAATGTTTCAACAGATAAAAGATTGGAGGCTACTCATGGAATAGTCAGTAAGGTATTGAAAGCATAATTTGGTAACTTCAGCACTAAACTACAAATCTTACAAATAAGAAGCTATTTAGCTAACAATGCGTTTACTTGTAGCTTTGGGGCATTTCTGAAGTGATATGCTAAACTGACTCTCTAAAGCAATTAAATTCACTTCTAAAAAAATTAAGACTCTCTCCAGCTGTCATGGCATAACCAGAAGGAAATGGCTGTCATGGGAAAACTAAGCTCTTACCTTTCCTGTGCTTTTCTTCAGTTACACATGGGCATGTCATAGGAAAGACACATTGACATTTATGAGGTTTTATTCAAATTTATCTTGATTTGTAATAGTACTTTGGAAAAAAATATAATTTATTTCTGGAAGTGGATTCCAAGCCCCACTGTAAATTGGATGCTGTGTCTATTTTTTTTGGTTTCTAAATTGGTCAGGTTGCAGTGTGACAGAAAGCATTTGGTTGAGTTCTTTGTTCTAAATTTGAATCTTATTTCTTTTACAAAGGATTGATCAGGCAAGGTGACACTGGAGAAAAGCCTGTGCCTTTCCTGGGCAAATGCTGAGCAGTTGTTTGGGGAGCTTATGCCAGGCAGAAGAGAGAGACAGGGTCGTAACAGCATGCTGGGCACTCACAGAGGATCTGTAGGCTAAGCAGGGCAGGGAACAGATTTCCAGGCCTTCACAACCTTCTGAATAACCTTCCTTGATCAGCAGGGATTATTAAGATTTTGCCACTGTTCAGAAAGGTACAGAATAGACTGAAACCCTCCTTGAAGCAGGGATATTTCTGGGCACTTGTTTTTAAGTTTCTTTATCTACTTGAGCTTCCATCGTTATTTTGAACATGCTGTATAAAAACAAATATTCTCATTTATTTTCTGATAAAACATAACTTCTAAGTTAAATGCTGTTTATTCTTTTTTTTAAGAACAACACCATCAAGGAAAAACTGCCCCAGAGAACTGAGTCATTTGGAGTTAAGTTGCTGTGAGTTGTGTTTTGTTTTCTCCTGAGTAAATATCTGTTAATAGGATTAATCAGAGTAAGAAAGACTAATTCAAAATAGAACTAATAATTTATGATATAATAATTTGGAAAATGTGTAGAAATGAAATTTTTCAGTGACATCTGTTTTCACACCACATTCAGGGCTTTGGATGGTTTGTCAGTTTTGTTTATTTAAGCAGCAGCCTTCACAGTAGTTCATTGAAAAGTGTAGTGGCTCTTGTATTTTGATTCTGTTTGACTGGATCAATATAAACAACAAGGTTTCAAGATTTGTAGTCAGTAATACTCACAAAGAAGCAGATGAGGTTTTTGGTCTGTGGGGTATAACTATGATCTAAACTAGTACTTCTTCAAAAATCGGGCTCAAAAGTTCAGATTTTTAAACTTTTCACTTAACATACCTGTATTTTGGTAGGTGCTTCGGGTTCTTACTTAGCTAAGTTTTTCCTTCAATATTAACCATCTGCAAAGATACTAGAGGTTGTATCAACAGCTCAACAGTGAGCTGCTTTTATATGAAATCATAGAAAAATTTAATCTAATGAGTGTTTGCCCACCTGTGTTCACCAAAGAGCAAGACCTGGTTTCACAGGGAGAATATCCTGGGCCAGCCATGGAGATCAGGTCCTTGGCAGCCCCCAGTCAGCCAGGAGCTCCAGCCAGGGCAGCTGCCCCAGGGTGAGTGCCAGGGGTGTCCCACACCCCTCACCTCAGCCCATCATCAAGGGGGGGTTACTGAGGAGGGGTACCTTTGCCTGGGGGTCCTCCCTCTGGGTCTGCTGCTGCCTCTGCTGCTCCCAAGGACCAGGCTGAGTGTAGCTTAGGTACTTCATGGTGGTGTTTGTGTTAGTAGTCTTATTTCATGAAATCCACTGATGTTTCACCCCAAAGGGCTTCTCTCCCTTTCCTGATTCCCAATTTCTCCCCTTGACTGGGGGAGAGGCCACTGTGCAAACTGTTTCAGTTCAGCCCTGGGTGTGAACTAAACAAAGACACAACATGTAGTTCCATTGGTTTTCTCACCTTAGGGATGAGGATACACAGGCCATTAGCTCACCATGATTTATTCTTGGGAAGACTCTTGAATTGTCATTGGTCAACAGACAGATGCTCATTCACTATATCAGAATTCTTTAGTACTCCAAGTTTGCTCATTCTTATCTGTGTTGCTGTTTTACATGAGTAGCTAAACCTGTGTGTGAAGAATGAGGAGCTCATGAAGCTCATTGCTTCATACAAATTGAAAATTAGATTTTGCACTTTGAGAGTTTTAAACACTTTTGTGAAGAGTTTCTTCCTGTAGTGGAAGACAACATGTTCCTACAGTGTTGTGAGACAATGAATTTGTAACATGAATCTTTAATAAGGCATTCAGTAGGTTGTGCCCTTGGGCTATTGATATACCTGGAATCGTACCTGGAAAAAAATCTGCAATTTGGCAATGTCCTTTTCAAGACATGTAGCAATTGGAATCTGATTAGTTTTGCTTGTTAGAAACAATAACTATTTCAGCTCTTTCTTCTTACAAGACACAATGCTAATGACAAATGCTGAATTTTAGTGTCTTGTTCTTAGTCCAGCAAAATGTTTTAAAAGCTCTTAGAAATAGACTCTGAAGTTGCAGTCAATCTGAATTAAGGACAGAAGCAAACCCAAGGCTCCTGCTGGATAAAATGACTTTTGGTCTCAAAATCCACACAAGAACTTTGTATTTAATTGTGCAGATTATGTTCACATTAAAAAGCCTTCTACCATTTGCACAAGCTGGGTTTCAAGTTGGCAGCTGATTGTTGTGAGCAGGGATTATGCATAAGGTATAAACTGCAAAGAGAGAGCCCTGTGGCATGGAAGGTGGCTGTGAGTTTAAATGCCTAGGCTGAGATGGTTTTGCTTCTGACTCCTGTGTAGGAGTTCTGTCTGTTTCATGCTGACAAGCTGAGGATATCTTCAACTGGGAGTGAATGCTTAGATTGAGTTGCATTAATTTATGTAGCTATCCACTGTGTAAATTGGGCCAAGTTGTTATGGTAACCTGCTGCATAAAACAGCCATCCTTGCAAGCCAAACAGGCCCATCTGGTGTTGGACCCAATGGTGTTTGGGATCTGTTTTGATCCCAAGAAGCCAGTGTCAGATTCGTGGTGAAGAGGACAATACTTCATAACCATCCTGTTCTTTGGGTAATTAGTGAATGTTTTTTCTTTGTGCTGTGAAACCCACAACCTGCTCTTCCTCAACATGAAAAGCCAAACTTTTTTTTTTTTTTTTCTATTATATTGAAATTAAGTCAACTTATAATTTGTGACAATCAACTGTGACCTTCAGTGTTTTGAAATAAGTGAATTCTTCCAGTTTTTTTCTAGTAAAAAAAATATTTTGTAAATACCATAATTTCTCCCTTACAGCATTTGTTTAGAAGTTAGTCTAACAGTCTTCCTTTTTTTTTTTTTTTTTTTTCCCGGTTTTATTTAATTTCAATAGAAAATAGATTTTTGACATATTTGGGATAGAGTGAGCAGACTGCATTAGGAGTTGAATACTATACAACAGGTTCCAGAATAGTTAAAAACACTGCTGTTAAATTACAAATGCTACATCGTTCCCACCTTGCTCTTTAAGTGGAGCAGTGTTTATAGAAAGGCTTCAGGCTTAGAGCTATAGCACTACAAAATATAAAATAAAGCAAGCAGCCAAACCACCTGATGAATTGGTACAGGGATTACCTTCATGATACTCATTTTTCTTTCCAGTCTGTATACTTACAGCCTTTACTGTGGTGACAGAATGTTGTGTTTTTCATTGAATTTGCAGTACAACCTGGGGGTTGTTTCGTTTTTGACCAAACTGCAAAATTTTCTTGTTAACTTATATATATATAGATAAACCTGACCTCATTTGCAGAGTCTTCCCAACAACCATGTGCCTTTTCTGAAGTGTGCACATCCCTTTAAGGTCTCACTGGGCAGCACCTCAGAAGACTTGAAATGATTTCAACAATCCCTTTAATCTTATTGGGAATACAGGCTCAGAAAGGCCTTCCTGTGCTGAGACTGGTTCTTCAAATTTATCAAGCTTCATTTTAAAATGAATCTACTCTTTCCTTTGCTGTATTGCCCTCCTCTCATTCTCCCTGTACAGCATAAGAAAGCTGCTTTAGACTCTCTCCCTTCTGGGAGTTATAAACCAGTTTCTTATTTGTAGCCTCAATTTCTTCTGTGCTTTAATGTTGATGTCAACACTATCAGGAGCTTTAACTGCTTTTTCTTCTTTTCCTCCCCCCCAGCCCAATGGTTGCTCTCACTACTATATATTCGTAAATAACAGTTGCTTAGTCAATAAATAAACTTTATTGTGCATTTAAAGTGATGATAAAAGTAATTCTGAAGCCCAGAATGCCAACAAATTTTAGCTTCATTTCCCAACGACAGTTTAGCTTGAGTCCTGCAGCTCTTGTGAAAGGAAGAATGTGCTTGGAGAGTTATGTGCAGGCCCATTCCCTTCAGACAGTAGGAGCTAAATTGCTAATTAGAGGTTCTGAACACAGCACCACTGTTTCTTCTTTCCACTCCTGCTCCTGCTTTCCAGGTCTCTTGTCAGCACTTAGAAACTATCTGAGACTCTAGAGTCAAGACAGAAGACTAAAATGTCTTGAAACATCACAAGAAGGTGCCTATGAAAAACTGTGATTCCTATGATTTGGACAAGATAAGGAGAGCCATCAGGGTTGACTGCACATCTCAGTATTGATCCATAGTTACACTTGTGTTATTATGTGTTTATAATTATCCTTCATAGCCAAAGCTGTCTCACTGTCCAAAAGTTGAGAACCTGATACATATTAATGATGTCTTCTAAATAGAGAAGTTTTGAGAGAAAACTCAAGGCACGTGGTTGAAAGCTACTATTTTTCCTGCTGCATTGAAGCAAATAAGTGTTTAAAAATAATTCTTAATAACATGCTCAGCTCTAAAATTAATAGCTAAAATAATTTTTAGTTTGTAAATGTCTTCAGCCACTTGAAGACTTTAACTTATACACCTTTCTGGTCTTAAAAGACTCTCTGAAAAAAATTCTTGGACTCTACAATTCAGTGTAACCTTTGCAGAAAGTGACTGTCACTTCGTTACTATTTTGTACTGTTTTTCTGCTTCTGAAAGGGATTGGAATATTACTATTTGCAGCAATATCTGAACACAGTTCTCTTCAAATATTTCAAGAGCCATGTGTCACTCATTCAGCCTTTAACCATCTATTTCACGAGGAGACTCAAATGAAAACAGCTTTGAAAAGAAAAAAGATAAAACTAAGAACATTCACTCTTATATAGAAGTGGACTATATTTAATACAGAAAAATTCTCATTAAGTAAAAGAAGCAAAGGTTTCAGGTTATTGTTAGTAATTAGTTTTCTTTCACTGCGTATAAGTTTGTTTATACATTGTCATGAGGTTTTTTTCTTTGTAGTTAATATACTTGAGATTCAAAGAGAAGTGTTTCTTGTTCAGAAAAGCAAGATCTTAGAGATTCACCTAAAACAAGGGAAAATTACCAAATTTTTTTGTCCACTAAATTCAAAAATCAGCCTAATTTCCATTTCTTTTTCAGTGAGCCATAACCTACACTAATAAGTCAAAGCAAGTTAGCAGCACTGTTAGGATCTGGAGTTTAAATGATTACTGAGAGTATGAGTCCTCCATGTGAGGGACCACATATGGATAGACTGATGACAGATACAGAGATAGATGAGTTAGTGTAGTTGTACAGTTATATAATCAGATAAGAGCTTGGCGTTTATACACATTTTAAAACACATGGTCCTGGGAAAATTATTTTTTCCCCCCCAAATTATTCATTTGTAATATGAGGCACACAGTGGTGTGTATGAGTTTGTTGGTTTGCTACTGATTCAATATTTTCCTTTGGAAAGGTCTTGCCTTAAGTCCCAGCTTAAGGAAAATAGAGGAGACCTGGTTTGACAGAGAGGGATTGCAATAGCTTGTAAACCTCGTCAAGGAATTTTTTGTATGTTTTATTTTCTATTATTCAACTTTATATTTTAACTGTGAATAACAATACTCTGTGACTGGATACAAAAAGGAAAACTTAATACTTATATCACCTTTCAGTTAAACTTGAGTAACTAGCTCCCTTTTGGAAAAACCTTTTTATCACTTTAGCTGTTAAAAGAAAATATTTATGTAATGGAAAGGACCTGCTAGGTCTGATCCTTATAGCTATTAGTAATTAAACCTTTATTCAATAAGATGTTTGATGCTATTGACCTGAAAAGTAAAAGGGTGCCTTCTTGAACTGAGGAATCTGGTCTTTTGTAGACAAGAGGTTGTTTAGAAGGAACATTTCTATATAGCTTCATGAATATTCACCTCATAATTTCTCAGCTATGTGTACAACAATAGTTTTCTGAACTGCTGCATTCTGTAAGCAAATATATTTTAAAATTAAAAGCAAATTATGTTAGGCACAGGCCTACCAGCTTTAGGTAGGCTTCATTCATATTATTATAGTTAAAGCTTAATTGTTCTCTTGGCACAGAAGGAAAGAAACAGGAGAGGCCAGTGTTTCACCCTTCTGGGATTGTCTTCATCAAGGACAACAGAGAAGAAAGTACATTGATATATTTGCATTAAAAATACATTTAACAAACTGTAGGAAATAAGCCAGTAAAGAATATTTGAATACTTTCCCAACCTGATATTCATTACTTACAACTTAAATCTCTAGTATCTGATTAAATAGCACCACTGATTCCATTAAATACGTGTGTGGAATGAACACACATTTTTAACTTTAGGTTCCGGAAGTAATTTTAATTAAAAAGAAGGCAAACTTTTTTACAGAATATGGAATTTCATTTTTCTTTCTTTTGTTCTCAGTCTTAATTGCATAGCATTTCTCTGAAAGTTAGTGGCTGTCATGATTTGTGCAGTTTTGGACAAGGAAAATGTATCTTCCACCCAGTAAAGATCATCTTTTTCAAAGCAGGAAGCTTACTGTAACTTCTGGAGGAGAAAGATCCCATTTGGATTTCTTTCCCTGCTGTAAAAAATATTGTTTATTATGTTAATAATAACCTATATTTGTTATTGCTTCTTCACAATAGTAAAAAAATAACATGTTATTTGATTAGGTTGCATGACACCTCATTGAAAGCTGACGTTTTCTTGCGACTTGCATGTCTGAGTTTGTTTTATAATAAAGCAAGCATCTTAGACTCTCTTACTGACAAAATATATATAAAAATATATTAAAAATTGTTAACAAACTTTGCCCAAAACTTGCACCTTACGAGGCTGGATTGTACAAAAATGAGAGTATGCTTTTGTCAGCTAACTTTCCCCACTGGAATTTGGAGTCAAGTATTGAAGTTGAGTATAAGAAGTGAAGGAGGGATGTTTAAGTGTGTTCAGGGAGAAAAACTAGAAAATAAAAACGGATAGAGGAGGCAAATGCTGAAAGGTGAATTCTTTCCTGCTGTCCATGTGTACTTCCATTAACAGTAAGGTTTTAAGTTACTTTACTTTTAATGAGTTTTCTCTCATTAAAAAAATAATGGACTTTTTTTCTGTACTCTGCTAGATAAGTTTTGTGTGGGGGTGACTTTACTGCAGCTTTGAAATCAGAAACCTCAATTCAATATGAATATCACAAAGCACAGTCTGCACCCACGTTGCATGAAATCCTGACCCGGCGAAATCGATGGCAAAATTCCCACTGACTTCAAAGGGGGTTGGATTTCACACCCAATCTCCTCTTTCTTTTCTTCAGCCTTTCTGCTGTTGCTAAATGGGATCTCTTTTCCTGGATGAACCTCTTGATGGTATGCACAATGATAAGTTTAAAGTTCTTTTATAAAATGGTGAGAGTCTTCTAAGGAGAATTCTGTCTCGTCTTCAGTTTCTTTTTAGTACAGACCTGACTTCCCGCGTGGTAAGGCCAGAGTGCCATCCCTTGATCTGTTGTCTTAACAGTATTTTCTCTCATATTTTAACTCACAGTTTTAAGGCCTGCTTTTCAAAAGTTCACATTTTAAATATCATTTGGCTGTATATCAAAGGAGCACAAATTTTAGATAATAAGTTTATGACTTTTTGTACTCAGTATAGACAATTATCCAAACAGCTAAACTGCACTCTATTTTAAGACAAATTTCCACCTTACTGATACACTCAACTCCGCTGTGTTTTACTCATGTTACCTCCTTTGTACTTTGAGAAATAAGCTGTAATTCTTTATGGTTGTATACTTTGAAGCACGTAGGTGCTAGTCTTATTTTTTTGGATTCCATGTAGAAGCTGAATGTACCATTCTTGATCCGTTTAATTTTTTTGGACGAAGACCATCACCATATTAGTATGTATGATCCCTCATCACCAGATGAAAAGATTTAATCACTACTTACCTCATGTTTTGTCTAAACATTATGCTGGTCCCTATGTATTTTAAGTGTGTTCATTTTTCTTTAAGAATTAGCCCTTTCCTTAAAAATAGCTGTCATTTATAAGGAAACGTTGGATGCAACTGACAGACGTTTTCTTTGCAGTGATTGCTGAGTAGTTATAGCTTTTATGGTCTGCAAATGAGGCAAAATCTTTTTATAACTTGTTACATTGCAAACTGCACTTGTGATTATAGTATTAATCATAGAGAAATGAAGCATAAACTAAGCCCTCTAGTATCTGGAAGTATTTAATGTCATCCAAAATAAGTCATTTTCCATAGGCTTGAGTGACTAACTCTTGCCTGTTCACCTAAAGGTAGTAAGTTTAAAACTTTACTTTTTTTACTGAGCTTTTTTTCATCAGAAGTGCACTTACTAAATAGCTTAAGAAAATAGATGGATAATTTATGAAAGGCTAACTTCAACTATAATAGGAGTAGGTGCTGAACCCTATTATGTACAACATGCTGGCTACTGTATGGACATGAAGCTCTTAATCATGCTGCTGCCAATAGTCCCAAACTCATCTTTCTGAAATGCTTCTACTCTGCAAGCTTTTCAACTTCTTTGAGTTACAGAAAAAAAAAAAAAAAAATCTGTTACCTCTCATAGTGGCATCTTGTCTTGTGTTTTGGCTCTGCTTGACCCTGATTTGTACAGTTTTTCCTCATCAATTCATCTCTTCTATTTTTAACTTACTAGCTTTATATGTGTACTGGACACATATAGTTTCTAGCAGTGTTTGACTTCCATCATGGAATTTTCTGTGTTCCAAATGGTGTCTTTCATCCTATCACCAGGCATCTCCCAGAAAAACTTGGCTTCCTCTTTTCTCTGCCCTCCCACCATGCAGTTGTAGACAGGCACATGATTTCCCCTTCACCTATTTTATGGGGTAGGAGCTGTATGCCTATAACAGTCTGAGTAATAATTACGATAACATCATTTATTAAGTGATAAATGGAATAGCTTGCAAGTTTTTGACATGGTGTTTTTCAGTTCTGTATGAGAGTTGCATTCCATGGAATGGAAAAGATTTGAGAGTATTTTGCCCAACTGCATTTGTTTTTCTACCAATGTCAGTAGTTGAGTATGTTCACCCATTTTTGCTATTTTGGGTCTATTAGTGCAGACTTACTAGTAATTGTGTTAGAAGTTTAAAATTTATAAATAGCTTTGCAATAATTTCCATCAAAAGTTGCTTTTTAAATAGCTTCAAATGCAGTTTGATGGTCCTGTAATCACTGGTGTCTGTGTTTAAAATTAAATAACATTTTCCTAGCTTTAGAAAAAAATCTCAGATAAAAAGAAAAATTTAGAGATTTATGATCTTACAATGAACACCACTACAGTATATCTGGCATGATGATTAAAGATAATGCTTCTGTACTTCATAAAATTCAGCATGAGACAATAAATGATTCTAAAATTAGATACAGGAGTTTCTAGGAATACAGACTATCTAGATTTAACTAGAGCACTATTTCTATTATATGAGTAGGGAAATGTTAAAGCATTAGACTTTCTCCTTCCTTGCATGAGAGCATTTACAACTCCACAAATTGAGGATGTATGTTTGATCTAGTTTGTGAATTTCTTTGATAGTTTGGTTCTTCCAGCATTTACTTCACTTGAAATTAAAAGGAATTATATTGGTAAACTGGAAATACTAGTTAGTGTAGCAGGATTATAATAAATCGTTTTTTCTGATTCTGACTTTCTAATGGGTGGGACTCGGCTGCAGCTCTGAAGTGTGGCATAGAGAAAGGACTGCAGACAGAAAGTATCCTCATAAAAACGATCCTTATTCACTGGCCTTACAGATACACACATCTGTTTTGAAAGCTCTTACGTTTTTCTTTTTGAAGATTTATTAGGAAGGAATGAAAATTGGTGGCTTATAAGATTTGAATTATTATTTTCTTACTTTCAAAATAAATAAAATGTGCTTACATGAAATAATTGCCCTTTGGATTTACTATTAGTATTTAAGGAGTAGAAAAAAAAAGTAATTTATGTGTACTGTGACTTTAGCATACTGGAATAAACTGAATGAAAAATACTAGTTCTGTGGAAAAAAAAAATGATCTTCCTATTGTTCAAACATATTAAAACATTGGGACAAATTAAGAATTAAACCATATAATCAAATTCAGATTAGCTTCAGATACAGATGCACTGCTGTTAGGTGAGAAAAATAGTTTTCCCAGTTGTGTAAAGGATAGGATTATATAATTGAAATCAAAGTACTGTCAATCACATTTGCTTACAGTTTGGTAGGGAAATTGCCATTGCCACAATATCTGAGGGAAACTCTTTGATGTTTTCTAGAAAACTATTTTGGTATTAAAAGTTTGTATTGATTTCTTAAATTCGTATTAGCATTTCAATTTAAAGTCTGTCATGGTGTGAAAATTATGCATAAACCCAACAATGAGTGGAAGGATTAGCAGAGTCAAGTGGAGAGAAAGAGTCTTTTAATGTGCTACATGGACAGGCTTGATAGTCTTCCATAAGATTTCCCTCTTGGACCAATTCTATAATCCTCTTCCAGGGTTTGACTCAAGTGAAATGCATGGAGCCTCAAGTCTTCATCTGCTGTCCTCAGGGAAGGTATTTTTACTTTTCATTGTTTCCCTGAAAAAAAATTAAGACAAAGCGGAAGTGAGGAATGAGAAAAATAAGGAGGCAGGCCAAAGGATTTCAAAGGTCAAACAAAGAAAAGAATGTCAGGAATCATCCTATAAAGTTCTTTTTGAAGTTAACCCAAAAGTTGGTTTGACATCTGCAACAGTTTCTCTGACATTTAGATAAGCTTTGCATTTCTGTGTTAAGTGAGTAAGTTCTGGTTTATTTTATAACTTCCCATATGCTTGTAGTCTGAACACATTTTGAACAGTGTCATTAATGACTTGATTTCTTTTAGTCTTTCACATCATGGCTTGTTTTTTTTTTTCCTAAAAGGGTTAAAATTGACTTTTTAAATGCTTAAATATAGCATCTACGTAAGAAGATGTATTAGACAGTTTGAACATCTATGATAAAGCATAGGTTATCAGTTTTTATGCCAAATCAAGTAGCTCCATTTTTCATAGCTAAATAACACCAGTCAGATGTGCTGCAGGCTACAGCATGTATGGAATACAACATAAGCTAAATAAAATTTATATGTGTTATTTTGATATCATTTTGAAATACAGCCCAACTTAAGGCTTCTATTAATGTACATTTCCCTGTTGGCATTTGCAACTGAAGACGTCTATCCTGGTACTATTCTCTGTAGTTTAATGAAATGTATTTATAGTCCTGTACTTACAGGACTAGTTAGGAGTCACTATCCCAGGAGGTATTTAAAAGATGTGGTGCTTAGGGACCTAGGGCTTGGCAGTGCTGTGTTATTGCTTGGATTCATCAATCCAATGATCTTAGTGGCTTTTTGCAGCAAAACAGGTTCCATGACTTCCAGTTTTAGAGCCCGGAATACTAATTTCTGCTGAATTGAATCATCTTGTTACAAAATAGGTGTCCTGTTCATGGAACCTTCTTGATATTATTTTCTAACTGAAAAATTGATTTTTGAAGATACCATTGTATCCACTGACCATAGTTTACAAAAAAAAAAAAAAAAAAAAAAAAAAAAAAAAAAAAAACAATCACATAAGTTCCAAAGTAAATTGAATTTTTAAAATTGCTTATTATTTTGTTCAATTTTACAATTTTCTGTACTGGCAATTAAAGATAGCAAGTAAATAAAGCAAATTAAAAAAAAGAAGCAAATAAAGATACACTGTGTGAATGAACCTCGATCTAGTTGGTCACCCTGAAGATTACAGTGACGCGTAATGACCAAGATCCATGAGATAAAGATATCATTTTTCTGTATTTTAATGAGTTCTTTAGGCTTGAATGTGGAATATGTTAGGAAAGCATCAGATTCACAAGATGATGCAGAAGTAATTATGCAGAGAAAAGGGATGTCAGGACACACTGGAGCAGACTGCTGTTCTGATTACCTGTGATTTTCCTGAGTTTCGTTACCTCAGTTCCTCCAAGTTTCCAGAAATCTTGGATTTCTGAAAAGATTTGCATTTTCTTTGTTAGTTTAGTCTCATTGTGTTTCATCTTTATCTTGCAAGAATTGATTATTAAATCTCCAAGAAGTTTCATTTCAGAAAAGAAAAAATGTATTCCAAGTTGTCTGGTGACAACCTGGTGAAAATAACACCTTATTCTTATATGAACTGACCATTGGTATTTCATAATGAGCTTAGTGTTTTGCAAAAATGTTATTTTACTAAAACTGTTGGTGTTTATCCTCTTAAATGGAGTTTAATTACCACATAAATTTTTCATTTAACAGAGGAAACCGTTTCCATTTATCTGTATGCATTATCCTCTGTAGCCAATTAACATCCTAGCTCTGGGGCTCTGGTTAAGCAAGGACATTCTACAGGGTCATCCACTCACATCACTTCAAGGTCTTCTGCCCAAATCCAACACACACACGCAAACACAACAACATTGTTCAACAAAAACACACAACAACATTGTTAAACAGAGCTAATTATCAAGGGTGAACAATGAGTTGCCTACAGCACACTGTGTGCTGAAGTAATTTTAAAAAAAGGAAATTATGTAGATTTCCAGTGATTATGAAAATATCATTTCACCAGAATAATGTGCTCTCAGAACACCACCAGAATTTGATGCCAGTGGGGAAAAAAAAAGTGAATAAAAAAATAGGAAATTATCTGAGAGTGGCTACTACATTACAGTTGATAAAATCTATACATGACTGAATAATACAGTTACAAATTAAGGCAAAGTAAATTATTTGCATTAATGTTTTTTCCTTTGTGGTGTGGGGGTGCCAAAATTCTTTATTCTATCTTTTTTTTGGAAGTATTTCCTTAGTGGAAGACTAATATTCTCAGTAATATTTAAATCAAATCTGCATGTTTCTGCAGATGATTTGAACTAAACACGATATGTGAAATGCCTCTAATTTTGGAGGCTATTTATCCCTCAACAAAGTATTTGCTCAAGCTAGATACTGTTTCCTATCTTAAAGCATGCAAGCTGCCATTAAAAAAATCCATGGGTAGATCACAAAAAATGACACATTTTTTCAGGGGTCCCTTGTGACTAACTCATTAAAGCTTCTTCTTTCTCTGAAAACTTTGAGTGTAATTGCTTCCAACATCTGGATACAAGAGATAATTTTCTTTTGTCAACTTTTATCCCTTTCAAACATCTAATCAGAAAGGGTTTTTTTAACAGAACTTCACAGCATGAAGCATTTCAGTTTCAGCACTGTCCTGAAGGATAAATTTGTGACACAGAGCAGAGGCATAGATTTTTATTAATTAAAGTGATGTGTGTTTGTAGTAGAAGCTACTGGAATTATCTAAGTCTGAAATTCTTCTTCACTATCCAGTTATATGAAAGAATTGCATTTATTCTTTTCCAAATTTCCAGCCTTGAAAAACTAGAATAAGTACTGCAAATGAGGACACAATTTACCTTCCTATAAAAAAACACAACTCTCTGTAAATCTCATAAGCTAATTTTTATAAAATTGTATTACTTGATACTGCAATCGTTAATGGTTTCTAAAAATGGCTTGAAGGATATTGTAGTTTTCAATCACTAGAACACAGAAGGAAGTCTGCTTGTAGTCACCTGGGGCACCAGGAGACAAATCTCTACCACAGAGTTACCTTTTCTTTTTGGTATCTTGTATATAATTGTTTATCTAAATTGCAATAAGGATCTAAAAACACAGATTACACTTCTTCGCAGTTAATATAATTTGAAGAGAAGAGAATATTTTGCCCTTGGTGCTCCAGAAAAGCAAAACTCAGACTGAGATCAGGCTTTTAAAATGAATGCAGTTAAATGAGATTCTGCAGAGGGTAAAACAGCATATTTATGGTAATACATGCAAAACAAATCACTTGCCTGTGATTTAATTGGTACATTCATGAGACAGATCCCTTCAAGCCATTTGTTACAGTTATTTTAGCCTTCTGACCAACTGAAACAGTCTTTTTTTTTTTTTTTTTTTGTGATGGTGCTCTCTGTCTGGTCTCCCTTGGTCCCTCTGGTAAATGTTGAATCTTTAGGCCAATTTGAACCAGACTGGAGAAAAGGAGAGAAGTCTCAAAAGAAAAGTTCCTACAGATTTCATGACAGGTAGTGTGTAGGACAGGGAGGACATCTGTACCAAACAGGCTGCTTTAATTCTTCCAGTAACCTGAGATTTGTTAATAGCTTTTAGGCTGTTAGGAGCTGGTAGGTAAAGGAAATCACAACTTTTTTTCATTTTCATAAGTCTGGACTTAGTAGGAGACTGAATACAATTTCCCAGTGGTGATGATAAAGCTGTATATTTGAGATAAAAAATACCAGGAGGTAAAAAGTCCTCAAATATTTGATTTTAGTATGTTATTTCACCCATGTGTATCCGTATTATGCTCAATTAATAAAAGGAAAATTATTTTTTTAACATTTTTTCATATAAAGATTAAAGTAAAATTTCTTTCTTTGCATGTATAAATTAAGTATATTTCTTGCAACAATTCATACCAAAATCTTCATAGTCCGTAGTCACAATATTTTTAAGGGAAGAGCTGTTTGTGACAAAAGGTAGTTTTGGAGAGTTCACAGCTTTCTCCATTGATGTGCTATTTTGATAAAATGTCATTCTTGAAAGAAGCATTTAAAACCTTCAAAAATATTTCTCATTTTATTTTTAGGAGACAATGACATAAATTAATTTTATTTTAAATTACTACCATACGGTAAAAATGTGGACTAAATCATTTCAACTGCATTGAAGGAAAAAAAAAAAAAAAAGCTGTGCTAAAAGCAATGTTTTGAGATTTTTTTATGACATACAGTTTTAATCATCTACACCATAATGTCATATATACAATCTGTCATATATTTTATGTATCGTCCTTACCAATTAAACAGTAACACTAACACTTGTGCAGTACTACTGTTGCATTAAATGTCATTCAGCAGTATTTATAAGCTTTGATGCATTTAATTTGCAATATGGTTAATAGGATAACAGTGTAGAAATTCAGATTAAGTGCATCAAAACTAGTGTTTAGTAATCTAGGTTTATATTTCACATTTTCCACAGCAATTAGATAAATATTTCTCAGATCTATGAGTAGAGAATGAGTGATTACAAATAGAGGAATGATAAGTGAAGAGCTATTTTACTTCTAGTAACCAAGCCTAATTAAAACTTAATTAAAAACTTGTGGGTTTATTTTTTTTAATTCTCTAGTTTTAAAAAACTTCAGATGTTATACCATGTCACAGTTTTGTAGCAGATGTTTAAAATGTGTCATTTTTTATTCAATTATAAAGAGCCTGTTTCTTAACTTTTTTTCTCTCAGAAATAGATGTATAGTAGTGATAAATACCTATATATTTTCACAGGGTAGACAAGTAAAGCTAAGCAAAATTTCATAGTCTATCAAAAAACAAAACCAAAGAAACCCAAAGTTTTACTTAAAATATAACTAGCTTCTGCTAACAATACGTACATAGGGTTTTGGGGTTTTTTTATCAAATGCAGTTTGAACTTATATGAGCCTATAGAAACCAAATAACTAACAGGCCCTACAAGTGGAAATCCCCAAGTTTTTATTTAGCTATTTATTTATTTTTTTAAGTTCAGACTCTTTGGCCTTGTCTTGGTAGAATATTAATTATGCAGCAGCTTATTTATCTGCAATAGGGATTGCAGACTGCAAGTCTTGCCTTGTGTTTCCCTTACTCCTCCTTTTCAGTTTGTCAGTATTCAGTGCAGGTAGTCAAAAGTTGTATTTGAAGTTAAAAACAAAACAAAACGAAAAACAAGCCTCTGGCTAACTCTAAAGAACCAACTAGGATCAAGATTGAAGATAGAAGTGTCAAAAGATACACAAAACTATTCTTAAACCTCTAGGCCTAGCGGAAGATAGAACAGGAAATGTTTATAATAGATAAGGGAGTCCTAATGAAAGAACAGAAATTTGATCACTACTGCATTTTATCATGACTTTGTCTGGAATAAGAACTGAGGATCAAAGAACATGACAGCCTTTCAGCAGATAGGTAGTCTTGCAGAGCTGTCTCCTTTATTAATCAGCAAACAATACACTGGCAAGAGGCAAAAAGGAATTGTGTCACAGCAGCTGAACCAGATGTGGTAAATTGGATGTTGAAGTTTGAGAGTGTCGTCAGTGATTCAGCTAGGGAAAAGGCAGGCAAACTCAGGAAATGTGTTTCAGTTGATAAAATCACAAAAACCCTTCAACGTTGCAGACTTCTTGAACAAATAGAAATAGGGCAGCAAGGTGATGTTTGTTCTTTGAATATGCAAATGATTTAATAGGAAGATAGTAAATATTTACTATTAGTCAATATTATTAGAATAAAGCAATAATGAAAGCCATAATAAGAGGATGTGGACTCTTGAGGAACCATAAGATCCTAAATTCAGTGGTTTAAATTGTATCTTTTGAATAGGAATTTCTTCATGCTCTGGTGAAGCCTAAGCCTAGTTTTCCACTGAGAGCTAAAACCAATAGATTTCTTGGTGACTGACATGAAGTTCAGGAATCTGTTGATTTCCATTCAAGAATCTCCAGTAAATTCCCTAAGATATCACTAGAATGCATATGCATACTTTATAGGGCTAAGCTTACAGTTCAATAGCATCTATAAAAGCAGTGGTTGCCACAAAGCCATTTAATAAAGGAGAGTAAGTAATCTTAGTAATTGAAGAGTTAGTAATGGAACCATTTAAAGATCATATTGAAATTTGTAGCTAAAGAAGTATTTCATGGAAGTATTTCATGGAAATATTGAAATCTACGTTATGGTTTAAAAATAGCTATTAGAATTGCACATACCCTCTCAATGATCAAATTAAAATTTTCAAATTCAGTTATTTCTGTAAATATGTAACCTTTTTTTAGTGATCTCTAACTAAAAGGGCAGCAGTCCTTGTAAAACCTCTTGCCTTAGAACGCTACATTTGCTTTCCTTGGTCTGCGTTTTGGACAGACTACTGAAGAATATTTTTTTTTTCCTTAATAAGGGAAATAGAGCTCCTGTAAGCTTTTAATTGCAAGAAAAAACATGTTGAAGTGTAATCTTAGCTGTATCCACAGAAACAGTTGTTTCACTGGAGAGTATTCTGTGTATCATTCAATAAATTTGTGTGCAATAAAAGAAGGAAAGAAAACTGATTTGGACTGAAGCATTATCCTCAAGGAATCCTCAAGTCTAAGGTTGCCACAAAGGTGTTTGTTGTTAAAAAGTATTCCCCCTAACAGTCCTTCATGAGTTTATGCTCTGTGCCCTCTGGCCCATCTAGACTGAACAGTTTTGTTGTGAGTCTGACTCTGGATAACTAGTTGAGAATATGAGACTCCAAATCAGACTTGTGTAGTATTGAGGAAATTTGAGACTTCATCAGAAGGTCTGTTGGAAACTCTAATCCTAAGTAATTTGTAATTTGATAATACTAAGAATTTTTGTTGTTGTTTGGATGGGTGTTGATGCCTGTGTTTTAGAGGGTGTGATTCAGCAAAAGAATTCACACGTTTCTGCAGAGTCTTGGTATGTATTCTCTTCCATACATAGAACAGTCAGGAAAGTCAAAAATGTTTTCCATAAATTACTTCCCACTCTGAAAAACTGAAATGGCTTCTTAAAAACTGCCTCGTACTGTAGGACTCTCTTTTTCTGTCTACATAAGGGTGCACTTGTAAAGTATAATGAATACTTGCTGAAAGTGTGTGGCGTATCGGTGTGGAGAATGGAAAAGAAACTCTCTCTGAAGAAGACAACTGAAATTTTCAGGAGTAGTTTTCTGGGGAGAGAAGCAGTTTGTGTACTGTGACTTAAAAACCGGACAACTAAAATTGGTAAGCTCAGAATAGGGGCTGAAAAATTCACCTTTCAATTCCTTCAGAATTGATGGAATTTACCCAGTTTTACCTTTCTCTGATACCTTCATAAAATGGAAAAGGAAGAAAAAACTATTCTTCTCACAGCTGGAACAGTAATTTAGTGGGTTCTCTTTATGTTTTTATGAAAGGAGTAGAATTGAAAAAAAGCAATTAGAATACTGAATAGTTTATAATATTATAAAAAACACAAGACATGAAATGAGTAAGAGGACATTATAGGACAGTTACCCTGAGTAATTTAATTACATAGTGGTCCCGGCATAAATGGCAGATGGGCCCCAGGGTTTTGTGTGGGAAGAGGGGTTATGCTGGGAAATTGAGAGTTTAGAGAGCTTAAGTTTGGGGTTACTTTTTATTCTAAGTGACAAAATCCCCCCCCAACATTTTCAGTATCATTCCTGCTTATGTTACTTAATTGGTATAACCTGATTCAGAATAGGGGTGGCTAAAAATAGATGAAATTTAATCCCATACTCCTTTATACCTTCAAAATATTATACTGCTGTCAGCCTAATACCTCATTTATGCATAGCTATAATAGCAAACTACATCTCTATAATTTTGCTCCTGTGAATGTATCATTGAAATGTAGACAGGCATCTTTGTGAAGCCTCACACTGCTGCACTACTCTGACTTTCTGAGGCAGTCTCTGTGGACAGCTCTCAAAGGAGCTGATAACATTTGAAAGTGTGGCTTTTTGGTGCATGAGTTCAGAAAGACCTGACTGTGCTGTGAAATGGGATTTCACAACTCCTTGACCAAGTCTGTTAGTGAATGTTAGTTAAACTCTCAGGATTCATTTTCAGAGGCTGAATAGTGAATAAGCTTGACTAGAAAAACCTTTCAGTTTTTGGAACTTAGAAAAAACTAAGGTTATACCACCTGTCTCTACTGAGCATCTTGCAGTCAACAGGCATTTCAGAAAACAGAAGTCTTGACTTTATCTCAATTTCAACAACTTTACGTAAGTTGTTGCCACCATCTAAAGATTTATTTTGTAGGTTTTAATAGACCTTGTGATATTCCTATACTAGAATTAGAGTTTAGATAACTGATTTTTTAAAATTGTTTTTAAAAAAGGACTTCCAAATAATTTCTAGAGGGTGTTCTCATATCACTCTATCATTGTTTGTATGTTTCAAAAAGGAAATTATTTTGGCATGATTTTCTTATGATACTTGGTCTACATTCAGTTTGCACAGATCAATGCCCCTATTTCAGGTCAGTATTAACGTTCTCACTGATGTAGTTTAACTTCTTAAGGTTTCTGATGTGGCCACATGTGATATCTATAAAGGATTCCTTTTGAACATTTTTGTGTCCATTCGTTTCAAAGAGAAACAGCAGTAGCATTTATTTCATCAGTTAGAGATTAATATTGACTGAAACCAAGAAAGATGTTTGATGTATTTTTAAAAAAACACTTGACTTCTTTTGAAATAATATTACAATTTTCACAACACTCTTTAACCATGTTACCATTCCAGTTGCTTTTGTCTTCTCTTTTATTATTAACTAAATACTTTGGATTGGTGCTTCTGTGATTTTTACTCTGGAATAAAATATTTGTTTAATCAGGTTATGAATTAAGTTACTAAAAAGGGCTGTTTCTTATAGGAAATTTACAAAGCACTTAAATTCTGTCTACTTTTCTTACAGTAGTCAAAAAATTTAGGGATATTTCAAAGATATGTGTATCCTGATTTGTATCTACAATCAAATAAGTCAAGCTACTGGCCATGTTATTCAGCATATTTCAGCATCTGAGTACTGTGTGACATCTTTACATTACATAGGAGTTCTTACCACTTAGAAAAGTTTTTCCCAACTAATGAGCTGTTTAAAAAAAACCTCAAACCAAAATCTTCAAAATGTCTGTGGCAGCATTTAGAGAAAGGAATGTTTTCAGAAGATTTTAATGGCTGGAACTGGGTGACAGCAACCTCTTCTTATAGTATTACTGGACAGATTTGCAGGCATAGTACGCAAAAAACAGTGAAAAAAAATTAAACCAAATCTTTTTGATTGTATTTCCTATCTTCTTGAAGGAACAGAATGCACTATCATGATTTGTTTCACTTCATCTCAAGTCATTTACAGTGCTGATGTAAAATGTGGATTGTCAAAGGTGCATTATACAGTTTATAATTACACAAAATTCACTCTGCAATTTGAGACAGACAGTGACCCCTGAGGATGATAAATTTGCATTAACCAACACTAAAAGTTTTCTGTAACTACTTAAATGCAGCTTTGAATGTAAAAAAAATAAAAATAAATAAAAATAAAAATAAAATAGTTATTTCAGCAGTTGTTCTAATTACACATCGATTTAATACCAGCCAAACAGATCTTTCTCTCTGAAGGGGTGGTAGCAATCCTGCTGTTACATTCCTGCCCCACAGCACTGAAGAAGTCTTCCAGCTCTTGCTATGCAGTCTGTGACAACACTTGCTCCTTACGTCCTTTCTTTTGTGGCACTGAGCCAGCACAGTATTGGTGAGAGAGAATCACAAAAGGAAACCATGTAGTAGTGTAAAGGGGCAAGTTCTGCTTTATTACCTTACACTCCTGGAGTGATGTATTCTCTCTTTACAGAAGGCATTTGAAATGCTTACAGAAATAAAAACAAGAATTGTGTATAGATTGAGTAATGCAGAAACAGGAGCTCTGCTGCTCCAGCCAGGTGCTTGCTAGTGTTAGAGGACTGAGAGCTGAGCTGCAGGTGGCATTGCTTGCTGCATCAATCAGCACTGGATCTACAGTGAAAAGGATGGTTCTTTAAACATCAAAGCTAAGAATAACTGCAAAGTACTGAGGAGACTGCACATGGGAATGGTTCCCTCTGGTTAGTTCCTGTGTTTCTAACAATGTACCTTGGACCAATAAAGATTGTAGTTAGAACATTATAGTCTAGAGACACTTTAATTTTAAGAACTAAAATGGTTCCAAGTATGAGTTTGGAGCTGCAGTATGTTGTCATGGAAATTTATTTTCTTGCTGTGTGCTCCTTTTCTAAAGTCTGTATAGTTTATATGGGAAATAGCCCATTCAGACTCTGTTCCTCTGGTTGCCTAGAGGTATGATCAGGAGTGAAGGACAAACAGAAGAGTTAACCTGCAGTGAATCTTCTCTCAGCTCACACCTCTGTGTGGTTTCTGCTGTCTTTGTCAAGTCTGCACACTTTACCACTGTAGGAAGGAGTGTGACCTTAAGAGAACTTCTCTTCAGCTTCAGATGCTTCTTCAGCACATTACATGGGACAGTGGCTTTTGGTAGTGGAGTGATGGAGTGACCTCTGCAACTTTTTACACTGATTTATTTTCATTCCCACTACTCCAGCATTTTACCTGAATATACCAATTGATCTGTGACTATACAGTACTGAAGAGCATTTCATTTTCAAAGTTAATAAACTTGGCATTTAAAAGAAAAAAAAGGAAAGAAAGAAAAAACAATCTTAGTATTTCTGAAACAGACATTAGTGATAGTAGAAAATTATTACTCCTATTTGGCTGACGTTAATTTAATGTGTATTGATTTCAGTGTATTTTTTTCTCTGGATGTATCTCAAACAGTTTTGCCTAAGTCTTTTCCTTTTAAATAATGACAAGGGGTTAATAAAAAAAATCTCTGCATCTTGGAGTTACATGTTCTTAGGCCTTGAAGTAAAAAATAAGATACTTGATACAGTAGTTTGGGAAAGGAAAAGTTTTTATTACATCATTTAGTTGTATATCATGGCAGAGTATATCTCACCACAAAACAGAAAATGTCATCCTGAAACACTCAGGAAAAATAACTTAGCTATACAACTTTCAGCCATGTAGAGCTTGGGCTTTTTTGGTCTTGTAGTTTAGCTTTGGTTGGATGGCAAACTGACATCTGAGGGTCAGTCCTCCCTGTTGCATTCTTTGTCAGTCTAGTGTTAATTTATTTTAAATTACTTGAAATACTTTGAATGGGTTAAAGAAAATAAAAATGTTTTTGATATAGAGTTAAATGTACATTTGTAATAGACAGACACAGTTAATACTCGGTAAATTAAATGTGATTTCTAAAGCTAAAAAATCCTTCCTGTCACTTAAATTGCCTTACTCAAAAGCTATTTGACAAAAAGAATCATTCCTTTCCTCATGCTACCTTACTTCTGTATTCAGAAGTGTTCATTTTTACTTCAAGTTTCCTTCATAACTTTATGCATGAATGTGAAAGTTGCCATTACAGTTCTGAATTCACACTCCTAAGGAAGAATGATTGAAAGCAATAAAGGATGTGTTCTTAAATTATACCCTGAAATATTGAAGGAGTCTGAGAGAGAAGTTAAATTTATTTTTTAATGTCATTTCAAAAAACGCACTCTGTTTATCATGAGTCATTTTCTGGTAGGACCTAAAGTATGGGTATTATACTTTAATATCATTTTCCATAACATTAAATTTGCAATGGAGAAAGGCAGTAGGTCTGATTCATCATCTTGTTACACTGCTCACATTTCCTTGACTTCAACAGAGTAAATTGGAGTAAGATAGAGGACAATCTGGTGTCTCTTCTTTTCAATTTTTCTGGTTAGCTGCCTTTTTTTTTTTTTTTTTTTTGTTCCAGAATTTGTTCTGTTCTAATTTGAGCAATATATGAATGAACCAGTTTAAAATGTTGGTTTTTTTCCATTAAAAAACACCTCGGATAACCTCGATTCAGTGGAAGAGAACTGGAACTGAAAGCTTCTAAACTAGCCTTAGAAAAGATTTAAAAGAAACATGATTTATAAAAACTTAATTGTGATTCAAGAAGCCCCAAATGCTTAAGTGAGAGAAAGAAAGCTCAAAGAGGCATAAGCACAAAGAATAAAACCATAGACCTTTTGTTTGATGATTTTCTCAGACTCTTGGTTAAGTTTCCCTTACTGGCTTTTCATCTGACTTCTGTGGGTGCCTGTGCTTTTGCTGTAAAGGCTCAGAAGGCAATGCCTCCGAGCAGTTCTGTGTAGTGATGTCCAGATTTTTCTTATGAAGTAATAGAAGACATATTTATTTATATTTAATTATATAAATAGGAGGTCTTTAATATTCATGACTGGCACTGATGTATTGTTAGTGGTTGGTCAAAACCTTTAAAACAGATTTGATATTAGTATAGAAGGAGTCTTAATGCCCGGGAGTACCCAGGGCTATCACTTTTCTTTCTTGAAGGAACCTTTTTTATATGTGTATTTTAGACTCTAAAGCTGGAACTTTCCAGATTCCAGGTATAAAAAATGCTATACAATAATAGCTATCATTATTTCTGTGTATAGATCACCTTTTTTTCTGCTTACAGAAACTCCTGCAGTTCTTTCTAGGCATCTAAAGGCAGAAACTATTTTTATTCAGAGACAACCTAATGGAGACAAGCTGCTCTTCATGGACTCTGTGTTTGTCTCCTGGGAACAATTTGCTATTTTGGAGCAGAAATGGCTATTGTAGGATAGTAGCTGCAAAGTACTGTGTGCCACAACCTGCATTTTTATCAGCTGGTCAACTTATGCATCCCACGTTCAATTTTTCCCCCGTTTTCTCAAATAATAGAAGTTTAAGCACTTAAAACTTTTTTATGTGAGCAGCTGAGATCATAAACTCTGCCTGATGAATAGGCTGGTGACAGCCCTCATTTTAGAGGGGAAAATTAATGCACGAAGGTCAAATGCTGTGGATAAAGATACAAAGGAAAATCAGAATAGATGGAACATAAGAATTTCTTGATCCTGTTTCTCTTTGTGTGGTTCTCTTTGCCTTACCTACTTGGTGGAGGAGAGAAAGTTGCCTTTGGTATTGTGGAAATTACTATACTGGCTTCTTCAGAGCTGTGTTCCAAAGCTCTTCACTGCCTGTTCTGTATTGGATGCAGTTCTCTAGATGCCATTTGGACAGGATAATTCTTTATGCCAGTCGCCCAACAAATAAAGGAAGCATTCCTTGGATAAACATGCATAATTATTCAGGGACTCAAATAACTGAATGGCTTAAGAGTTGGTTGGGACCCCAAACAGACATCCTAAGCACTTAATAATATGAATGTATGGCATTGCTGATATCATCCAGCACAGAGAATAGTCATACATTACCCAAAGTACAGCCTTACTCAATAATAACTGTGATTTTATGTGAAGAGCAAAGTATTAAATTAATTCAAAACATAATGAAGTACATTAATTCTAATGCAATCTTCATGTATTTTTGTTAATACTGAAATCAGCCCAATAATTAATCCCACAACAAAGGATTGTGCTTACTCGTCAAAAGGTGAACCAAAAATACAAATAAGTATCTTGTGCTTCACAAGCAGAGTTGTCCATAATCAAAAGCTTTTTGAAAAATTTCTATGAGGCCTGAGTAGAATATGTAATTGCAAGTTAAGGCAGCACTTTAGTTAAAACAACCACCAGGTATTCATAACCAGCCACATTCTTCTATTTTCTTCCTTCTCCCCATATATTTATTTGTCTTTCTGTTGTTGCTATTACTTTGCATGAACACTTGTCTTCCTTAGCATTGTGATAAATGGAGATCTTTCCATTTGTTACCCTTTCTGTAACACATGTTCAGAGAAACTGCTTAAAAAAATAAGTAGGTAAGAAAACATGACTACTGACATAGTTTTGAGGAGAGTGGTTAGAATATTTTTGTTCCTCTGTATGAGTAGGAGATGAAATTTCAAAAGGCACTTCAGATTTTTAAAATGCAAGTCCTAGCTGTTTTAAAGCTTTCCACTTATAATAAACCAGGTGTGCCTGGTAGACATAAATTTTCATTAGATGCCTTCTAGTTTTTCAATAATAATTTTGAATATTACAAAAAAAAGGTATCTGATTCACAATAAATACTTCCCTATCATGTGTTATTTATGGTTGTGTATTGGAGGAAGTTAAAGCTGGAATATTTCTTTTCATTTCAGTAAATGTTACATCAGGTTCCACCTGAAAGTTTGCCTTTGATTTTTAGGCAAAACTTCCCCATATCTGGAGGTCAGCATATACTGAAACTCTTTACACAGGCTTAATTGATTCAGTCTGGGCTCACTCGTTGTGATTCAAACTCATCCTACTGTGCTGATGAATTAACAAACCATAAGAGTTATTGCTGTCCTAATTTTCTTCTTTTAGAAATTTTGTTTCCTGCCAAAGAATATGTGCTGATGCACCCACTATTTTTCCTAAGATGGGGCTAGCAGCCAACCACTCTTAATTAATGACCATGTTTTTTAGCATTCAGAAATTGCATCTTATTCTTTATTAATTTAACACACACAATTTTTACTGAAAATATCTGTCTAGTGACTAATTCATTGAACTACTATTGCAAGTATTCTTGCAGTCCTGGGATCTAACTTACCTGAATGCAGACAACATGGCAGTGTACATGTAATGTAAGAACAAACTTTTTTTCCCCTCGTTTGCATTAACTGAGCTCTGGAAAGTGAAATAAGTACATCAAAGGATAAACTTCTGTCACAGTTAAAATGTCTTGAAATTATTTAAAGCATGTTTTTATTTTCTGTCTACAAAGCAATTATATGTGTTTTCTGCTGGAGAAAAAAATAAATGTTAAACGTAGCTTCCTTTTATATGCATTTAAAAGTGGGTGGGGAATAGTCTCATATTTGGCTCCCAATTGTGGTTTAAAAGTCCTAAGTGATTATGGATTGTCTGCCTTACAAACACTTACTTGTGTTTACTTTAAATAGCATTTTTCTTTCAAAACCAACCTTTTAAATCTATTGATGCTATTTCCTTGTATCTGTTTTCAGCAAAGGAAAAAAAGGCTGGAAAAATCTAGCTAAACAGCAATGAGTTTAATACTATTATTAGATTCTTGCAGTATTTAATATGTAGAACAGCTAGTTTTGCACAAAACTTAAGGAACTAAGCATGAGGGACTTCTCTTAGAAATCTATGTAAGTCTTAAGAATACTACTGGATGTTTGGCATGCTGGAAGTCACAATGGGAACATAATCCTCCTGGCAATATTCTTTAACAAGGACTGAACATCTGCACTTTTTATACAAGTTTGTTGGATCTGTGGGTGCTCAGAGACAGGTTTAAAGTGAAGCTGTTAATCTCTCATTCTACACCTGTTTTTTCCCAGACTTAGAGCTACTCTGCTTAAGAGGAGTATTAGAAAAGGAACTTCACAACTAGTTTCAAGGCATTCAGACTAGAAAGATGAGAATCATGAAAAGTCACTATTGATAGGGTTGGGAGTCTTAAGTATAAGTTCACATATGGTAATTTAATGGACTGGACACTAGCAATTTAATCACCTGCTGGCATCTTTATCTTTGTATATTATGGGCTTTTTATTAAAGATTTTCAGGGCATTAGCCTGAGAAGTTGGTGGTTTAAATATCTTTTCAAAATAATTTTTTTTTTTAAAAGGTGGAAGTAGGCTCTGATGCAGGATCAGCTAGCAAGAATCTTACAGCCCAAAATAATGCTAGCCTGGCCATATTTCCAACAATTTTGTCTTTAGGTCTATTTTGGGGGTTGAATTTCCATTGTCATGAGGATGTCTTCTCATTCTGAGTCCTGTATTGATGGGAACTTTGAAGTAGAAGAGTGAAAATTATTGTTAGAAAAAATTATTGTGCTCTTTAAAACAATACTCATCTTTTAAATAGTCTAGAGCTCAAAATTTAAAATTGATCTTTATTTTATCAGAACATGTTCACCCATTCAATAGGAAATAGAATGTAGCAAGCTGCTATATTCAGCTTGCAAAACATACTCATCAATATCTCCACTAGCAACATAATCTGAAAAGTAATTCATTTATTGGCACATTTACTACTTCCTATTTTATGCATCACTTTGTCAAGCCTGATTGGAATCAAACCAGCTGAACAGTCAAATTTGCTAATTCTAACAAGCAATAGCCTCTGGTTACCCTGTTATCAGAACAGTGCCCTTACTGAGCCCACTGCAAGGTGGATCAATGCAATTATCATCCACTGACATATGGCAAGGAGCTATGAGTATTTTCACATGAACTAAATTGAATGGGACACAAATCATTGGCTTATGTCAAGGAAACCAGAGACAGCACCTGAAATACAGCAAATTTCAGAGGGGGCTGACATGCGATGACAGAGAAAAACAGAACTGTGTGTTGGTGATACTATTCTGGACAAAAATCACTCAACCACAGTGCAGTTTAATATTTGCTCTGTCAGCCAGAGCAAGTGTTGCAGTGTGATCTGCTTCCTGTGTGCCTGCTTTATTTATGCAAGTGTCTACTTGGTCATTTTCATATTCTTTCCAGAGGGTAAATGCCCTTATTCTGTTTAACAAGTAAGTTTGGTTAAATATAATTTGGAATGCTAAAACTGCTGCTGGCAGTCTATATGGAAAAATATCAAGAGATGCAATAGTCAAGAGGCTTTTCATACTCTTGTTAGCCTCACAATGAATATAAAAATTTGAAAGGACTGGAAATGCCACTTTTTTAATCACCCTCACCTCTCCCAGCCCTCTCCTCCTCCCCAAACACAAACTGCTGTTTTATGAAAAAAATATTGGTGACTTAATATAATTTCCATACTGGAAATGTTATTTCAGCTCATTTATGAATGAAGAGTCCATATTTATAAATGTAGTGAACGTCTGGTTCCCTGTGTTTAGTTCAGCGTATTTGGTACATAAAGATATAGTCACACCATTGAACTTCAAGAGCCTTTGGTGCTTAAACCAAAACTTCATCTCCTCAAGCCTCCAATGAAATTAATGATGAGAAACAGATATCTCCAGAGGGCATTTCAGAATAAGCATTTAACTCAGGTGCTTTGAATTGGACTCCTCTGTGAACATTCTACTTTTAGGTATATAGTATGTGACCAGCATTCTAACTTAGGCACTTTGGTTAGGTGAATGAAAGACCATGTATCTCCTTATAGCTCCACAATTATTTGGAAGAGGACAAACTTGCTAAACAGTGAATTCTTTGTAAAATACAATTTAGCTGTCTCAAAACTGTTTGTAGTTATCAAAATCAATGTAATTCTGCAACTAGGTTGAGTGTAGGAAAGTACAATTTCCTGATGAGTGGTCATTATTCTTCATTTCAAGACTTCATTTCAGTAGCTACTTTAATAAAGGTTAATCTTATGAGGCACTTTGTACCCAGGTACTTTTAATGTAAACCAGTGACTGTTTGGAGACAGACATTGCAGCAGGGTAGTTAGCATATGCAGAGCATGCAGTGAAAGAAATTTGAGCTTGACAGAGATCTCAAATAAACTTGATCCAGGTTTTGAGCAGTTGGAATCAATGTATTGGGAAGGATAGAGAGAAATGCTTCCAGTAAATCTCAGAATAGATTTCTTAACTTTTAGCCTACCAGGACCCTCCAGACTGCTTTCTTCCCAACCAGTTTTTCAGGAAAAATTTAAAACAACAGCAAAAAGCTGCTGCCTAAGGATTCACTTTAGCTCTTGTTGAGTTTTCTCCCTTTTGTTTCCCTTGTGGTTGTCAAAACCACCTCACTCTTCAATTACACCAGGCCTGGGCACTCTCTTTCCACAGACCATTTCCTTCTAAATGCCTTTTGGCTTTTACTCAAGTCTCCATCCATCACGGCCTCATTCCAAAAAGCTTTAAAGAGAACAGCTCTGGTGAAAACTCTGGAGAAACAAGACAGCTTTCAAGTCTTTCATAAACTCACCGGACAAGCAAAAAATGGAGAAACAGACTTATGAGAGCACACAAGGAGTATATATTCAGTAGAAAACCACAAAGACTCAACTGCCATCCTAATGCAGTCTGTCCTTCAGCTGTCAGGAAAAAAAAAATCAGTTCAGAACCATTTTTGCTTCCATTATTAACGTTTTTCAGAGGCCATGTGTTTCAGTGGCCTCTGGTAAGAAAGCATCCTCAAAGACTGCAGCCTCTAAGTTAAACTCTAGCCAGCCAGTGATTCAGACCCACCACACTCCTGTTGGGTAGTTTGGGGAATAGAGTTGCTGTACTGCTTCTCTAACAGTTGTAACCTGAATTAATTTTTCTCAGAGGCCATACTGAATTCATTTGCCATATAAAAAAAGCTCTAGTGAAATGGAGAAAATTTGGATAACAAATACTGTTAAGAGTTACTAAGAATTAATGGATTCCATCTATGCTGTTTTTTCCTAAGGGTGTTTTAAGAAATCTGTAGCACAAAAAAAAAGTATCTTATCCTATGCTAATTAAGGGCATTCTGTTTAGATGAATTAAGGGAGTGTGTCTGTGGATAGGCTTGTCAGTGATGGCTAATACCTTAGCCAATATGCTTTTTTAAATAATGGTCAACATTTTTTAATTACAGCTCATTTTCCTTTAAGTAAGTTTTAGAATATGTAAATATGTTTTTAGAGGTGTGCACAAACTTAATATTGTCAGACACAATTTGGTTTCCTTTATTTTTGAGGTTTGTCATTTTGGCTGAGCCTGGGCAAAGACATCATAGTGTCTGGTACAAAGCATCATGAATGAACTATGATGCTTGCATTAATGAAATACCAGCCTATTTATGGGTTTTTGGGTTGTGTTGTGTTTTGGTGTTTTTTTCAATTCAATGGAGTTTCTCAGTACCAGGCAGAACATGGAAACCTGGTTAGTAAATTTCCTATAATTCCATGTAATCAAACCTTGAATTCAGTGATCAGTGCACCATAAAGCTCACAGTAGCCACACAGCAAAACAATGAAGGTTAAATTCTGCCCCCTTTAAAATATTTTGTAGCTTCCTCAAAGCCATTCATGTCTTAAATGGAAGAAAGTTGTTAAGATTCTTTAAGGATTTGAATTAAAAAATGTGTAAAGGTATTGTAAGGACACCAAGAGAAAAAACAATTGGTCCAGAGAGCATCCAGATAAAACCATGTCTTATCTCTTCTATTGTACAGAGAAAAACAATTTAACAATTGTGAAGCTGCTTTTCCCTCGGGGATCTTTCAGGCTGATCACTTCAGTCCTGCCTTCGGTTGCTCTTCTGCTGTTCATTTATTCTCTCTAGTACCACTTAAAAACAGGTGAACATGGACCAAGAAGCAGCAGGCACTGAGAACACAAACCTATGCTAGAAACTGCAGGTAAAAAAAGAAGGGAGAAAAGGGAGTGTAGGAGCTCAGAGTGCTGAAATGCTCTTGTTGCCTTTGCTTCCACTCGTGCATAGCTGTATCCTGCACAGATGGGAATAGAAAGCAGATTAATGGACAACCCTAATCCTAGTGATATTTCTTTTTAAGAGTGGTTCACCACTGGCAAAATATTATTTTTCACCCTACTATTTTTATTTTCAGTCTTCTTCTTTTTTTTTCTTTTTTTTTTTTTTTTTCAGCGCACAGACTTGTCCTTAAGTGGGACTCATTTATTTTTTCCATAAAAATCACTCTTCCCAATGTGTTTAATTGCTGTTGCTTTATTAATTAAGCTATTTTTTAAGAATTAAATTAAACACTTGAAGTCAAATATTATTTGTAGAGACATACTTAAGCAAGCAGCAACAGCAAGATTAAGCAAATCCACAGCAACTGAAAAACAAGCCCAGCTATGAAGCTGTACGTGGTATGATACCATTTCTCTGGTACGAAAGAGCCTGAGTTTGGTTAGCCCCTAGACTGGACTTTGTGACCAGAGTTCTATTGTTTATGCACTGGTCAGGGCTGTATTATCTCAGTCAACAACAGTCTCAGTAAACCTGTTTTTTGAAAGCAGTAGGAATGTAGCTCCAATAGATATAACACTAACTGTATTGTAAACCACATACATTGGAAACCCTTAAATTTAGCATGTATGTTTTATTCCCTGCATGCTTTCTAAATAAAGCTAAGTGTTCAGGGCAGTCATCTAGGTCAAAAAGAGACATGAGAGCAGCAATAAAACAGGATAAGGGATATAAAAACAGGAAAAAGGTGGTAAGCACAAGTTACTATTTGAAAGCTTCATGTAATTACTAAGAGGGAGAAGAAATAGAACATTCATCAATAGTGAATAGACTAAGTAGAAAGAAAAAGTTGTTTGTTTTTTGTTTGTTTTTAAAGTAGAGTTTGGCGTAAAAATAGCATTGGAAAACCTGTGTAAGGAGTAACAGCTTTGCCAGGATTTTAAATAAAAAAGCTATTTCCAGCCTTTGTAAAACAGAAAGGTTGTAGGCTGTAACTGGGAAGGATGAGAAGAAACATTTTACTAAAATTATACCGTGTGTAATCATCTAACCTGGGTAAATTAATGCTGGAGTCATAGAAAAACTGACTCTGTAGTCCTGGGCCACAGTTAATAACAATATTAACAAGAAAACAAGAATTGCACAAAGATTGAGGTTATAAAATTGCCCTGATACTGGACAAGGTGAAAATCAGGACCTGGTAATTATATATCAACTAGATTGATATTGATTCTAAATAAAATAAAGGAACTATTGATTTGGGATGTTAAAGACAAGTAATTATTATAATGCTGATTCTTACATTGTCTGGGTTTGTGAAATTTGACTTTTCAGACTTCCCTTTTTGTATTTGTCTGTTCTGACAGGCTAGCAGGCCTGACCAAACCAGATAATATCATAATATCTGGATTGAAAGCTCTCATGACATGGATAAGGGCATTTTGCAGATGAAGTTTGAAAGTGATTTCCTCATAGAAAACTGATTTAAGTTGATAATGGGAAGAAAAGAAAGTATTGGACTGTTACTGAGATATTAATATTTACTGGGTACATAGGGAATATGTGGAGTCATGCATGTGAAGTTTGCAAATTGTACAACACTTCTGGGATAAAAAATGATGAGAAGGATGGGACACTGATACAGAACAAGGTATGGATCTGGTTGATGACCTGACTGAAAAGGCTGCTCAATAGCAGCAATGCAAGTGGAGCATCAACCCATCCTCCCTCAAGGCAGAAGTTACAACTCCATTAATCTCTTCCTTCTTTCTTCCAGTAAATCTGCTCTTAAAAATGACCTGGAGCATTTAATTAAATGGCCACGATTGAATACTGATATGCATAATGATACACATTTCAAAGTGTAGGCCACACGCTGTGCTTACAAAGTTAGAGCTCTTGTATAGAAATACAGTAGGTTTAAAAGGGGTTTGCTGGTCAGTGTGAGTAGATCCACTGCTGAAATTACTTTTCAGAGTTAACTTGAGAAATACACTCCAAGAAACAAAAATAATTTCTGTAATGAAAAGATTTTGCTGCTTTTTCCTGGCAGTGCTAAAGCTACCACAGTGGAAAAGGAATGTTAAAGTAATCAATGGGAATAAAGGGCAGGCTCAAAAGGCATCCAGAATTTGGCAAATTGACCCTTATCCTGTGAAGAGATGTCTTAGCCACAAGGAAGTTGAGAGAAGACTTGCTCTCTCTTTACAAGTTGTTATGCATGGATGTATTTAAATAGTGTGAGACATGGAGATACTTCTCTATTAACTGAGGTTAGAGAAATTTATCTGAGAATTATATGATTTCCTTGAAGTCTGACAGACAATGCAAAGATGCAACTTCTTGTAATGTAGAATCTTTGACGTCAGTTGGAACCTGTTTCCAAGATGTGAGTGATTTAATTCAGCCTCTCAGAAGAAATCTTTAGCCTGTGTGCACAGAGAAACCATCCTAAAACTTTCAGGTCGTCTGTTGCATCTCTCTGGGGCATTTGTGACACATTCTTTTTGCTCTAAATACTTTCCTAATACTTAGTTTTACAAAAATGTAACATTGGTTACTCTCAGGCTTCAAAGCCCCATTTAGCCATCTGACCAGTCAGGAACCAGTATTTATTTCCCCTTCCTTCAGAGTCTGACTTTACCCTGGCTTGCTAGATTCTTTCTGAAACATCAGGGGTGTTTCTAAATGAAGATAGGATGATAAACTGTGAGTGCTGCAGGGTGGTATTAGTTAGAATTGCTGTTCAGCTTGACTGATAGACCTGTCCCTTCTGCTCAGGATAGAGTAGCTTTTCTTCAGCCTTCTCTTCAGTAAGATAAAGATCCTTGTGCTCTGCAACACAAAGCTGATTATCCAGTTTTTGGATTATTCCTTTCTTCTTCAGTGTGTGGTAGAGCTCACCAGCTGTATCTTCAGTGTGTCTTGTTCAACAGCTTTCCTGCCTTTTGGCAGGAACTGGTGTCAGTGGTGTTCTAGGCCTTTTTTCTCACTGTCAGTGTGTTTTGGAGGGCCTTCTCATAATACAGAATTGTAGAGTAATTGAAATTGCTATCTGGTAGAAGTCAAATGCTAAAGAATATAACCATCATTGGTGGTTAACTTCAAAAGTCTAAAAGCCTATATGAGAACATTAAGCTAATACCTGTGTTTCAGCTGGGTACCTTGTCTACAAAACTCCTTTGGAAATGATCTGCAGTAAGTGAATGTGTTCTCCAGAGGACAATTTAGGCCACCTATTTTAAGAAGGAATTAATTATCTTCTGGTAATTGATGGTGCAAAAAAAATAATAATTTAGAATTAGACTCTTTACTTTCTCCTGGCTAAAATTAGGTGAACTGGATGCTAACTACTGTGACATAAAATCCTGTTGTATTTTTTATAATTGAAATATTACTAACTTAACAGTTGGCTACAGACAGGTGATACACAACATTATGCAGAGTTAGTGTAGCTGTAGCATTGTATTAGCAATTGCCACGTAATTTTGGCCACACTCGTAATGTAACCATTAAAGTAGCTCTGCAGTTATTAAATGGGATAATGAAAATTAGTTTGAGCAGCAGCATTACTCATAAATGCTTCTTTTGTTACATAGTATTATCTACCATATTTTTATCTTAGAATGAATAAAATTTAAGATTGAAACAATTATGTCAAATGTGGAAAGTAATTGTACAACATCTATACCCAGAAACAAGATTTATGAGAGATAGTAAGAACATGATCAAAATAAAATTACACTTGCAGTTTGTTTTGATGTACACGCTTTGCGTGATAAAGATGCTTTAACTCAAGCCTTCTTTTTTGTCAATTTGTTTTTGAATTTCCAGGTTTTTTACATCCATTACAAGGAGGATAGTCTAAATCAAAGAAATGGCATGAATGACTTGCAGTCCACCTTTGGATTGGAATGATTTTGTCCCCGTGATAAGTGAAGCACAAAGCGTCACGTGTCTGCTGCTCTAAGCTAATCCTCAGGTTTGATTTAATGTTTATCTGGGGTTTTATCATAAGATATCCATACTGTGGAATCAAACCATCATTAATAGAGAAGTCCTCCTGACAAAAGTGTGGTCTTGTGGTACTGGATGAGAAATTGTAGTAGAGAGACAATCCAGCCCATTGAAGGGACAGGATTAGGAACATAAGTAATTGTTTCCTGTCTTGTTTTTATTTATAGAATGATTTGCAAATGAACTTTGGAAAACACCACGAGTCTGAGAGTTCACTATGAAACAAAATCATGTAGCATGTAAAACACTCACTACTTTGTCATATTGTCCTGTTCCTGGTTTCATTTGGAGTTCTTTGGCACAGATTTCCAATTGGCATTAAAATTAGGGTCATGGAAGTTAATGTGCTCAGTGTGGTCAGAGCAATCTATAGAAAAAACCAAACAGCTTTGAATGAAAAGATGTCTAATATCCCCCCAAATAAGTTTCTCTTTTACTGCATAAAGCTGTGCATTTTGGGGGCTGGAGGGGATGAAGAATTACCCATTAATTGCTGTTAACACAGTTTCTATTTCTAATTAATGTGTGTGACTAGATTTCTCATTAATAACTGAAAAAAAAGTCCTTATATTTTTAAATATTCAAAAGAAGTTTTAATTAAGTAATCTTATCTAAAGATGCATGTAAAAATCTATATTACAAACTAAATTAATGCAACTTTTACTGTCAGAGCTTGCTTCCTGATAGTGGTGTAGTTTCTGTGAGCTGCTGGAATACGTTAGGCTTTGGTCCAAGAAGCAGTTGACACCATCATCTCAGTATCTGGCAATTCTCTGTGTGTTCCAAAACACAACGACTTTGCTGCACCTGCCTGATATGGTTTCATTCATCTCTATTCTGATTTTTTGTGCTAATCATTTACTGCTTCATTTTCACTGGGATATCACAAACAAGGGGTAGAGTCTGTACCTATCACCTTGTTTTCATGCACAGCAGAGGTACAGGTTGAGTATGCACTTGAGCCTTTCCGTTTTTTCAGCTCTCTCCTGCTATCAGAGTTAAAATAGCTGTACTCCAACTCTGAGCTTGAACTTCCTGTTAAAAAAGTAAAAGTAACTGTTAGGAAGGAAGAACTAACTTACTGGATGTCAGAGGTCCCTTGACGGTGCTAAGCTTTAATGGAGGGTGAACTGCCTCTATTTTTCCGTGCTGAGATGCCTACCTATTTTGTCTGCCCAGACTGACAGGTCTGAAAATGAATGATTTTTCCTCTTTCACGATGGATACCATTTCTAGACATACTGTAGCATAATGGACAAATAACTTCTCTTAAAGACTTGTCATATAATTTGAAGGAAAAAAAAAAAATTGTACCCCTGAGACAGACATTTCTATCTATATCCTCTGGGAATAATGAGACCTTAGAGCAGAGTCTCAGAGTTGGTTCAAAATACTATGATGTGATGTGCCCTTATCTTCTTCTACAGATAAGACAGGCAGAATGTTTCTTGCACTGAAAATCAAAGAGCAGGCTGTAAAATCATAGGAAATAAAAAAAATGACAACTGAAATCTCTGCTTTTCTTTGGAAAATATTTCTTTAAAAAATTTTTTTCCTTCTCATAATTCCTTGGTGAACCCCACTGACCTAACCTATAGTGACTGTAGCTGAATCCCAAATGATTCGTTTGAGTATGGAAAATATAAATGTTCATGTTTAATTACAAATATTTGTGTTGTTATAAGGCCACTTTGAAAAACACCCCAACTACTTGCTGGTTAACAAGAACAAAGAGCTGGAGAAGTCCTCTATGCTCCCAAGCATAGTGGAGAAATAGGACAAAGAGAACTCTGCTGTTTGTTATATTGATCTACACCCTTCCCTCAGGCCTTTGTAAGTCCCTTGAGATTGTCTTGGAAGCAGATAAAGTAACCCTTCTGTAGCATGAAGAGCTTGTGAAGCAGAAGTTGGTCCATCTGGGGCTGCTTCAAGATACGGTCAGGCAGTGCTTTACTTGTACATTTGTATAATCTCATTTGTACAATTATTTTTGTTTTGCCCTGGGAGAAGGAGGCCACTGTTATCTCTCTTCCTCCTGATCATAAAGTCAATCAGTGCCCAAGAGGAAGAGGTGATGAATATATGTATCAATGGATCCAAATGGTAAAGGTGCTCTGAGAGGCTGTTCTTTTTCTCAGCTCTTCTCACTTACAGTAAAGGACCTTTTTCTATGTGCTGAAAGCCCTGCTGAGGGAGGACACCAGAGCTGTTACTATGGGATGACAGGGATCAAAATACCTCAGTCCTTAACATTTTGATGCTTTCCATAGCAAAAAGAACAGCTTAGCAAATAGCTTAGAGAGAGCTAAAAACAGACACGGGGAAGATATAAGAACAAAATATTTTAGAAGGAAGAAAACAAGATTGGCATCTGTCAAATGCAATTAAGTACATCAAATATTAATCATAACAAAGGATCTAATTTATTTTAAATCTGCATAGTAATACACACAGAGAGCATTAAACTATAATACATGTAATCTGTATTTGGGTACATGGTGCTTGTGCATGACAATCTGTCACTCTACCTATTTGTTTTACAAATTGTTGTATGGAACTGATTAATCATTTTTTGTTCATTAGCAAGAGAGTCATGGTTATTTCCAAGTCCCTCAAGATTTCAGAATTGCTTATTACTACAGCTTCATCTTTTTGAGGATATAGTAGGATTTCTGTTTGATGTTCTTCATTGACTGGCAGTAAGTTGCAGTCACCAGAGGTATCTGCAGCTCGGTGAAATGTTCAGGACAGGTTGGCTCTGCAGATCTATACAGACTGGCAAAGTTGCAAGTAGGTTGGTTTGGGTTTTTTTTTTTAATATTGCAAGTACATTATCCATACAATAACAGTCAATTAGAATTCCAGGAAGAAGTTTTAAAATTTAAATTAAAAAAAAATAAAGGGGTTTATTTAAAAAAAAAAAAAAAAATTCTAGAAAGCAGCCTAAAACTAATTAAAATAAAGCTAAAATATATAGCTAAAAACAAAGGTTCTTTTGAGTCAAAACATGTGTTGTCTTTTCTAAGCAAACTAGAAGAAGATTGATGCAGAATTGACTAAAATTTGTAGTCTCTCACCAGGGTAAAAAAAATAATAAAAGTTTTTTCACAGATCTTATGAAGAACTTATACATGAAAGTACCAGAGCTGTATGCAAAATGATGTAAGACTACAGCTTTTGCTTCCCTCATTCACTATTTGGTCAAAATAAGTCTTTGTTTCAATGAGCTCCTTGCCTGATAGGAAAAGGGAGTTTTAGTGGATTATACATAGCATCCTTCAGCCAAGGATCAAGGTTATTCTGCATGTATAAATCCTTGAATTCCTAAATTTTCCTACCGCAGGTTTTATCCTGTGGTATCTGGGATGCAGAAGAGGTAAGGGGTGGATGTTTCAAATTTGCTGCCTAATTGCAAAAAATGAAGTTGTGGCTGGGTACCTGGAGTGTTGCAAGTGCATGTTAATAGGGGAATTCAAGTACTTCATTTAAATGCTCTTTGAAAGCTTGTAAAACTTAGTACTGAGTGTCTTTAGACACTGAGGAGGGAAATACACTGAGTATTAAAGCTAAGTTTCAGATTTTATTGTTTCTTTTTAAATTACAGTGGAATTGCAGTCCACAAATTAAATCACTGCCCATGACCCTCATTAGAAGTCAATATTTATGGAAATTACTGCATTCTGGGATCTGAGAAACTGAAGCATTTCTCTGTACACAGGAAAAGCAACGGCTATTTCTATTGCATACACATCAATATTTTAATAGCACCACTGAAGCAAAATACCTCGATTATAACTTTGGTGTCTTACAATGAACTGTTTGTAAATCTCAGAAGAAGATTCAAATTTTCTTCTTTTTTGATCATAATGCTGGAAAATACATTCTCAGCAATGTAAACATAAGTACTAAGCTTAAATAAATCTCGTTGTACAATAAATTCTTCTGAGCTTCTTGTAGCTAAAATGAGTTAACAAAAATGCAAAGTAATTCTGATGGAGGACAAAAAAACAACTGACCATGGTTGCTCTGGTAACAAATTGCCTTTCTCTGTGAGTATGTGTAGGCATGCATGAATATGAGATGGACATCTGTGTATAGCTCATAGCTAGCTGCAGATTTGTACATATCCATTTATGTGTGCATCATTTCCTCAGATTCCTTCACATGTTGTATTACCCATGGATCTTTTTTTCCTTTAAATTTCATTAATCAACCTTGTAAATGGAATACTTCCCTTGAGTGACATTTTTATGTTAAAATTATATTATATTTGATTTGAAAAGCAACCTAATTAAGGTAGACTTCCTGTAAGCTATTTAAATCTCACCTCCCAGTGGAATCATGGAACGTTTAGAAAAATAATGAATTACATCTTATATAATCTTTATTGCTACTTTTTAGAATTAATAATATATTCAGTTTGGGTTGAAATAACATATCCCTAAGGTACAATTCTTTTCCACAAATTAGATTGGTCCCTCACATACAAGATTATTAAGCATGAAGAAGAAAGTTATTGGGTTCCGTGTGCCCCCTAGGAATAGCAGTTTTTCCTTCACATCTAAGCTTTAAATGTAGCCCAGTTCACTACAAATCTTGTAAATAGTTAAAAGAATTATGCAGTTACTTAGACTTACATACTAACCTCTTTTTTTAAAAATTTCCTCCCTTTTTGTTTTAAATACATGATTGATATGTATAGCTTAAAATGAAACACAAAGAACAGAGATATTACTGTGATTGTCTTTTTTTTTTTTTTATGGGTTCTGCATGTAGTTTTAATTCCCTTTCTAACTTTACCCATCTTTTAGTTGATTAAAAAACGCAGTGTGATTCACTCTGATTGTCAAAGAAGGGTTGAGTTACTATTTCTGGACAAAAAATGTGATTATACCAGTAGTATGAATTGGGGTGAAACATGTTCAACACAAAGTTACCATTAAATAATTTATGAGTCTCATAGTTCCTCTGTAAGAGGCTTGAATAACAAGTTATATGATGAATCATGGAAAATTATTTACAAATGATGGAGCAGAAAAATTTTTAAATCATTACCTAACACAGTCATGTGGTTCACAGTGTGTTCTCTTTATAATTACAATAAAAAACAATTTGGTTTTTTGCGTGAAGGTAGGGGTATATATTTGTTCCAAGTCGCTTTAATAGGTTGAGAAAAACAAATAATATTTCTCAGAGCTAAAAATTCAGTTCCAAGTTACATTTTAAAAGCACAGACTTCCTTAGTGGCTACACTACTGTAATCAAAATTAGATCATGCATATGTATTTCCTGTCATATTGATTCTGTTAAAGTATAGTAATTCATGTAATGAAAAGACAATGTAGGATTTTTCAAAGTGGTCTAGGAACTATATCTAAAAGCCCCATGGAACTGAAACGTTAATGTTAACTTGATTTGAAATTAATAATATGAGAATATTTTTCTGAGATTTCCACGTTTCTTATTATTAGAAGTCTATTTTGACCAGTTTTCCTAAATTATATTAGCTTCTATTCTGCTGGTGTCTGAACTGAATTCAGGTACTTGAATTTTTATTCAGTCAGTCTGTAGGCAGGTTGTCCCAGTCTGTTCTTTACTAACATCACAAATGCATGTATTTTAGCTCTTAGATTTCTCTTAGATTTCCAGATGTGTTTCATTATCCAAATATGCTTCATACAGTACTATAATGCTCAGAATATCAGATGTTGTAGAAAGTTCTGGCTGTTCTTATCACTGGTAACGTTTGGACAAACCTGGCTAGAATTTTAAATGACATTTTCATCTAGCCATAGTTGTATGTAGCTTAAATGATACAACTGTTAGAGCTGGTAAGATCTATCACATGACAAATCTTATATTGTGGCTACCATTTAAGCTAGGAAGAATAGAATTTTAAGAGGCAAGTGAGGTAAAACTACTGCTCATTAGAATTTTTAGCGTCTTTACAAATCAGTAGTAATAAACACTCATATTGGCCTTGTATTTTTTTTTTTTTTTCTTGAAACAAAGTGGTGTCCCTGTAAGGGAAGGTATAGACTTACTAAACTTTCTTCAAATGAAAGATATTCTGAAGCTTAGAGAGCTAAAAATTAATTGGGAGGCCAAGACTCATTTTCTGGCTCCTTTATCTGCACTGTAGATTTCGGAGGAGTCAGCTGGGAGGTGGAGACAGGGGTTTGTCTCACAAAGGTGAGGGTCTGAGGAGGTCAGACTCCCAAAGCTAACTAGAGAAAGAGATGGACTTGTCTAGATAGTGTATCAGAGAAGAAAACTTACAGTACTATTGCAGTTCTTCATCTGAAAAATAGCAGAAATGGGAAGGGGAGGTAATAAAGGTAAGAAAGAAAGGTGAAAAATATATGTATATATATATTTTAGGAAAAGCAGATCAAATTGTCTTGTCCATGGACATTATGAATATGACGGAACCATATGTCTGTTCCTTGATAGATAAAAGGATTTTTACCCAGTGGTCAGACCCTAGGTATCTGCCCATGTAATGTGGTAATATGTTAAACATAACATATGCATAACATATGCATAAACACACAGACAGTAGAGAAAAGCAAGATGAATGACACCTCTCTTCTTTCTGTGCTTGAACATGGACTTGGTTTTCCTTTGCTTTTTCTTTAAGGAGAAATGTAACTTTTTACCATAACCAGGGGGCTATTTTATTTCATTAGGAACATCAGATTTTGATTTAAGAAAAGACTGATGTGTTTTGAGAAAAATTCAATGTGTGAAACAGGGAAACACTGCCAGGAAATGGCTGCCATTCAACCCAGTCCCAGCTGGAGCTAACGTCAGGTACCTCGGGTGTGGAAGGGAAGTTGAGTATGGGGGGATTGCTGGGGGGTGGAGGGATGAGCCTGGCTGTACTGGTCTGCATGGGTCCCTCTGGCCCAGGGCTCCAAGGAAACCTCTCCAGGTGCAGTAGAACTGCAGTGGATAAAGCCAAGTGTTTCTGCCTGAAGCATGTTCTGAAATGTTATAACAAGGCTGTTGGGAACTCTGTGCTGTTCTAACTCAGTGGGAAGCAGAAAGTAGCTCAGTGACACAAGAGTTGCATTTATTGCTATGTTTCCAGTCAGATAGTTTGGGTTTTTTGTTGTTTTGGGTTTTTTTCATGTGCCGCAGAGTAAAATGTGAAAGCATTGTCTGTCCTTTAAGACACGGCAGCAGGTCTGGGTGTATCTCTTCTGAATTCTTCCATGTTTGTGGTAGTTTGCTACTCTCTTCTCTAGTCCCAATGCTACTAGAAATTCCTCTGCTCCAGATGAGAGAGGTGAGGTGCCATGGGCCAGCTGGGGCCTAGAGCTCAGTGTTCAAAGCAGGGATCCTGAATGCTCAGTCCTTGTTAGTAAATGTGCCTCTCTGTGTTTACTTGGATTGCTTTTTGATAACAAGGCTGTGGGCATTATCTTGCTTGTTTGTTTGAATTTTCATGACTTGGACTTTGCTTCTAAGCCAGACTCCTTGCAGTTATCTTATTTGCAATTTTTCTGGTTTAGATTATGGGCTATGAGTAAGTCAATGACACTTTTCTAAATTTCTTGTGATAGTAAAAATTAATTCACAAGGTTTCGTTGTTTAGTTCCTTGGCCTCATAATGTTCCCCTTGTCCAGGATCATTCATCCATGAAGGGTGCCTGTTTTTGTTATTACCAACTGTGAATTCAACTTCTATACTGCTGTATCATGCCAAAATCTCTTGGTAATTTAATATTGCCAGTAGTTTCCCCACGGGTCTGAGGAAGCAAGATGTGCAAAGACAACACCCCGGGAAAGGCTTAAGAAACGCCATTTTGTGTTGAACATAAATACAAATTATTTGTCAAAGGAGACTTAGAAGAAAAGTAGTGGGGAAATGGAGAACTCAGAGAGAGATTTTTAAAAAGGTGAATGCAAGTTTGGTACCTGAATCACAATTCTTTGAAATTACAAATAACAGAATGGAATTATTCTGCATACCAGCTCAATAGGATTCCTCTGCCTGAGTTCTAGTTGGCATTCACATCACAGACTAGCAGTCATAATTTACAGTATTGGATTTCCTCACCACTCAGGAAATGCCAGTAGGATCATATGAGACTTATGAGAATTGGGCAGTCAAAATAATGCTTATTCAAGAAGAAGCCATGTGTGTTAGAGCTTCCTGAAGTTTCTCTTTTCGTTTGTGTAATTACTTAAAATAATGCTTCTGCTATTCCAGTTGTAGTCTCCTTTGAGAAGATGTTAATGGTTGTGCTTTTTAATATAAACCTAAAATGCTGTGATGACTTCGAGTTTCATCTTGTGTCTGAAATAATTCATCAGTATTTCCCAGTAAATCCTATTTCCACTGAGGCCAGTAGAACTTTTCCATTGAGATCAATGGCTTTACATTTTTCATTCTTAATCTGTGCAGGTGACAAACAGACCATAGCTTATATATCATGTGACACCATTCCAAAGACATCAGAATGCCTTTGAATCATCATAACCAGAATTTCGTGCTCTACTCGTATTTCATACTCTGCCATATCTTGGCCTTCTAGGAACTTGAACTAATGCCCATAAAGCTCATCAGAAAAAGAAAACTGAACAAAAATGGTCACCTCTTGTAGTGAATATTTGTTCTCTGACCCCCTTTCTGCACTGAATTTATAGAAATTCCAAGGTCCTGTTCCAGAATGCATGTCACTGACAAATCTGACTTGTTTTTTTCTTTCCTTAATGAGATCCACAAATAATAAAGCTATGTGTTTTATTTTAAATCAGTATTCTAGGGGAGGAGAAATAACTTTCAGAAATTGTTTTAAGGTACTTCTTTATTTTTGTTAAATAACAGGTTTAACAGTACATAAGATAAACTAGGTTTTATTTAAAGAAAACTTGGAATTTCTGTGTTTTAGAGGAGCTGCATTTATTTCTGCTTCTCCAACTTTCTAATTAACAAATGATACAAGAATTGTCAATTTTTTTGCAGCTCGCAAATTTTTAAAATATTCCAGAGCAGGAACAAAAACTAAATGCAAAATACATGTATTACAGAAAAGTAAAGCCAGGGGCCAATTCTTTGTGTTGCATTCTGGGCATGTGCCAACTACACTGAAATAACCTATATTGCCCTCTTGATGTATCCTAGATGCATTCACTTGTGGTCTTTACTCTGTCTTAGAGTCATTCAGTTTTAAATCTTGGAGGCCACTACTGCTTGGGTTAGGGGGCTTCAAGGACTCTTGCTGGGGGGGCGTTTCAAGCTTTTTTTTTCTTCTTTTTTCTTTTTTTTCCTTTTTTTTCTTTCTTTCTTTTTTTCTTCTTTTTTCTTCTTTTTTTTTTTTTTTTTTTTTCTTTTTTTTCTTTCTTAATTTATTTTATTTTAGTGGCATCCCCTACCACGCAGTAATAATTTCCAAGGAAAGCAGGAATTGGTCCTAACTGAATCAAGGGGAGAGGTATAGAAAAGTAGTGAAAACCAAAGTCTTAAGTAAGGATGTGTTTAGAAATGTGAGAAACCCTTTCAAAGGAAATCATGTATAGACTTAGAACAAAAACTTTATCTTAGAGAGCATCTTCCACCTCACACTTCACCACTTCAGTCCAGGTTATTCTTAATATGCAGAGCAGTTGATTTAGCACAGTAACTTCTTAGACAGTAGCCTAAATCTGTACCAGTTCCAGGATCTAGGTAATGTTTCCTGGCTATGGTGCAATACTAATGCAATAGTCAAAATTGAGCCTAGCCATATGTTGTTGCTGCACATAGTATTTTACTTGAAATGTAGTGTGAGAATCTACTCAAAACAATGTCTCACTAAGATGAATAAAAGTAAAAGGTTGGCTTTTATTGCAGTCAGTGTGATGGCTGAAGTGACAGGGTGTTTGTCTTCCCTTCTACATGATGTCTGCTATCCCAGTAGCTTTATATTATAAAGACACTGCAAAATGGCCTAATGCTTTCCTTTTAGTTGGTAAATATACAGAACAAATTGCAGAGAGCAACAAGGGATTTATTGGTTAAAACATGGGATCACCTCCAGAAATTACTTAGAGTTAAATGGCAAAATATCTATCACCCTGTCTGAAACACTGCAGAATTATTAACTTCAGCTTCTTTTTTTGTGTAGAATGAGTTAAGTGCTTACCAGTCTTTTTCTTGTTTGACCATTTTATATTAAAAAGTGCACGGTAATGTTCAAATGTTTATAAAGCAAAGGCTTTATGTTGGAAGTGCACAGTAGGAAATTCTGCTTTGCAAGGCAGTTGGGTTTTGCTTTCTAACCAAGCAGCTGGAATACTGCGAGGCTAACACAGAGTGAGCACTACTAACCTGTAAAGACTTGTCTTTGTTATTGTAAGGATGGGCACTGGACCAAAAGTTGTGTGATAGTATCCTCACATGGCAGTAAGCAGCCTCATTTATCATTAGTTTAACAATTAAAAAAAATATGCTGATTAAATAAAAAAATTAAAATTTATGTGAGAGCTAAATATAGACAGTTTGGTAAAAATCAGTTGGTGATGAATGCTCATGTGATTCCTGGAATTGTCACAGGAATTATCACTCTGATATGCAAGAATACAGCCATATAAATGAGTTCACCAAGATTTATAGCAAACCTAGTCTGTGTTCCACTTGTAATTCATGAAGAACAATTGCATTCACTCTGAGAATGAGAAATCCGCATCTGCAAATTTCCACTGACTGCCTTTTAAATTTTATTACTCCCTTTCATGTATTCTTTGTGCCTTTAATATCCTCCGTAGGGGGAGGATAAAATTTAGGAAAAAAGAATATTTAAAATAGAACTGTGCTATCTGGGATTTTTTGAGGGTATTTCCGAATTAAAGAAAATTAAGAAAGAACATAAAGGACTGGAATTTAATACTGTACTTTGTATATTGTAAATCAGTGTATATTCCAACTCCAAATCTGTATAATGCTTATAGTTCCTACATGGCATATTATATAAATACAGAAAAGGCAGTCTGTACTCTTCTTTTATTTTAGAAGCAAATTGTACCATGTAAATTGCATAACAAGCTGCCTAGACGGATTTTCCAGACTCTATTAAGTCTGTAAATAAATGGTGTGTTTCTAGAAGATATGCAAAGTGCTGCTGTCACTTTTCTTGTGTAATGTTCTGAGTGGTGCAAGGAAATTTGTTACTAATGGAGTGCTGGAATAGTTGGACCAGAGACAGTGCTTGAAATCTCTTATATCCCGTAAGGTTGTTTCAGATACTACCACTTGTAGTCCTCTCATACTTGAGATACAGCTTCTGTCTGAATCTAAATCAACTTACACTTCATACTCAGATGCTATTTAACTGATTTCTTCTCCACTGGAAAAAGGTCTTGCCAAGACCCTGAATATTTTCAGCTACCTTGCAGAGACTATAATGTCACTTTCTGTCAATTTTAGGAATTGATAAATTGGTAGTAAAGAACTGGATGATTTCATAAGATTTGAACAGCAATTGTAATTACACCTATTTGCAGAAAGGTCTATTCTTGTGGTTTTGTTTTTTTTTTTTAAATTAATTTGAAATCTTCATCTTCACAGAATCCTGTAAGCCATTAGGATTTTAGGGATTATTATTGCTGGAAAGAAAACTGCCATGTATTATGTCATGATTTACCTGAAAGAAATAGTTTGGAATCTAGAAAAAGAATTTAGCTACCTCTGCTCAGAAATGCCTGTAAGATTGTAGGACAGGTAACTATACTTTCTATGCATGGAGATGTGAGAGGAGGAGATATTTAATTTATTTTTTTAAAGTAGTAGAAAAGAATAATGTAAGTGCTTCTTCCACTTAAAGGCTGAGATATAGCCCTATCAGCTTTATGGGAGACAAGACTATAGGCCATCTGTCAAGGCAGAGCTTTCTTTAATACACTCTGTATGAGCAATGGAGAGATAATACCCAAATGGTTATTTTATTGATCAGTTTGATGCCCAAACTGTCTCTGGGTGCCTGCTGAGATTCCCTGATTTCAGACTCTTCCTTACTGTAGGTAGTGCTAGTGTGAAGATTTAGATTGCAGTTTTTAGTTTACAGCAGGTATGACACCGTTTTATCCTTTAGCCATCTGCTTATGTACTGATCATATTTTTTTATTTTATTGCATAGCTGACTACTCTGTAGCTGCTGGAATATACTCACAAAACTCAAGCAGCACAAAACAACATGTCTTATTCAGTAATGTATTTCAGAATTCTCCTGCAAGTTGTTCCCCTGTCAGAAATTCCAACAGCTAAACTTGTCACAAACACCTCTCGGACCAAGGTCCAGTCTGGAAGTGAGTATTTTTGGAATGAAGTTCACCTGTCCATCATTACTGTGTTATTTTGATTTTTGAGTAATGCCACCTGTATGATGTTTTTAGAATTCTAGTTTCACATACATGTCCTGATTTTTTTCCACAATGCTCCATACCTTCATACTGGCCTCTTGTATTGAGGCCAGTTAATCTTTTAGAGATGATCCCTGTTTTAATGCTTTAATGACTACATGAAAATATACTTAGTGTGACTATAAAGTTGTGTTGCCTATTCCTGACAGGGTTTCTCTGCAGATGTCCAGATTTCTAGAATGATCTGTCCAAACACAGAGGATGGGCTGCTTCCCAGTGTAACTTCAAGCACCCTACAAATCATTTCTCCCTCCACAGTAGGTGATGTCTTTGTGTCTTGTGTCCTCCTAGGAAGGACACTGAAACCACTACAAAAAGGAGTTGGAGTAATCTGTTTTATCTGACATTAATGCAGAAAGAACAGGTGTGAATAGAACTGGTAATGCAAAAAGGGCCAAAGTGGCCCACAGAGCAAAAAAGTGCACCCTGAAGTATTCTTCAGGATTTCCCTCAAATTAACCCTTAGAGTTTTCCTGCAAGAAGTCAGATGATTTGTTTTCAAGGCTTGACTGTATGGCATCTACTTTAAGCTTCTGTTGGGGAGACATGTACCCCAAATTGCAGGATGTAGGATGCACACCGAGATGCCTGCATTTCTGTAGGGCTCTAACTGTAGGCTTAGTAACTGGTCACAAGGAAAATACAAAAGACAATTAAAAATAACCCAACTCTGACCACCATGACTTTTGTTCTTCTTTTCTTTTATGTGCTCCTTTTATTCTCTAGTTTTCATTTGTTAATTTCTTCATTGACTATAATTAGGCTCTTGCTAGACTTCTGACTGCTTGCTGCAAAAGGGGGCTTGCAAATCCTCTGGAGCTTTAATCTGAATCCTTCAGAAGAAAACAGTGCTTTCAAAATGAGACTTGGAATGATTAGACTTTCATGTATGATTAGATCTAGTGTCTGAAATTGTTTACATTGCTTTTTTCCTAAGTTCTAAGGCCCTTTTCTCCTCCTCTCTTGGGTCCTATTAACATTTTTTGGTACTTAAGGCATTTCTTGTGTTGGGTCAAAGAAAATTATTTTAGAACCTATTTAGAAAGTTCAGCACTCTATGTTGCTGGCCATGGACTGAAGTGTGCCAGAGTCACAAAGGTGCAGGCAGCAGAGAGGCAGAACACTTGTTGAGAGTAATGTGCAGGAAGATGATTGTTTAAGCAGGTGTAACACCAGCTCCTTCCCCTAGCTCTAGCCTAGGGCCAGTTACATGATATAATAGGTGAAGAAACACTATTTGTGTTTTCTAAAACAATTCCCTTTCCTGTCATGGATTCCAACAAATTGTTTCATTATGAAAATTTAATCATTTGTAGCATAGTGTTCTAAACTTTCTTAGATTTCCACAGAAAACAATTAAGGACGTAACTTCTTACCTTAATCTTCTTTTGTCATGTGTATCATTAATCAGTATTGTAGTACCAGTAATTAGAATCTCACTGAATTTCTGTAACAAAATAAAACATGTCCTAGAGCATACAAGCCCATCGTAGCACAAGAGATTTGATTTGCCTCCTACAAGGAGGCAGAGCAGGGTAGAGGTGATCAATGGTTGTTTGACATCATTAGTCCTAAATTGTTATCAGCACTTAAGCAGTTGGGCTGCTTTTGCCAATCCTTTATTTGGAATCCAACAATCTCAGTGCTTTGAAGCAGCTGGTGTATGTGTATGACACAATAACCTCCAGAGAGGCCTGGGATTGTCACAGTCACTGTAACAAAATGACATTTTTTCTATTAAGCCGTGCCACTTTAGAGTTGATGGAAAGCTTCTGGAAAAGGAGAGGATAGGCATATTTTATGTACAAAGTACAACTTTGCCTGTTCTCTTTGGGCTTTGTCATATTCAGTGCACGGGGGAAAGAATGTACTTTTTCTTCTCTTCACCTTTCTTTGCATCCAGGACTAAAAGCACTATACGCAAATAAAAATCCTGGAGTCCTTATTTTGTTAAATAATCAGTGAAAATTAAAATACAATAAGCAATAATGTCAATCGTGGTGGATTTTTTTGCTGTTTTGTAGTTCAGATGTGAAAGGGAAATGGCAGAAGTGCAAATTAGATCATTTTGTGGTTTTTTTGTTTCTGGGTTTGTTTGGTTGTGTTTTTTGGTTTTTTTTTAGAACCACAAATCTGTGCTTGAATCATTAAAAACCATCATATGATTAACTGCCTGTAGAAGCTGACCTCTTGCTGCATCCTATGCAAGTATGTGTCCACAAGTTAACCCCCTAACATGATATGGCCACACTCAGCTTCCACCTCCCCTCTGTGTTTTAAGTGTACTGACTCCCTCTTTGAAGTAAAGGTTCAAAATCAATGCACTGACTACAAAGGCTGCAGACTTCTCTTGGGTGAAGGTGAAGAGCACTGCTCAGCTCCAAGTATTGCAGCTTTGATAATTGTGTCTGAATGTGTCTGACTGCTGCTCAGGACAATGTGCAATGCAAAATGCAGTCACAAAGCTGCCTAACAGTGGTCAGTCAGCTGTGTGCTGGGGGGTGAAGTAATCCTAGCATATAAAACATTTATAGTCTTGTGTTTTGCACTTTTTTCAACTTGCTGTGTTAGTTACCCTGACAACATAATCTTATTTGGTTTTACTATTTTCAATTTTAAAATAATTTGTGGGTTTAACTTCTATTCTCCGCAGAATTTTACATTTTCTATTTTGTAGTTCAGCTTTTTTTGGAAAACTGAATGTCTTGGTAGTGGTAAGCATCTGGTCTCATATATTCAGGTTTTCAACATTGTAAGGGCCGAGAGTATTTGTATGAATAAATCTGTTTGGCACCTGTATAAACAACTGTCATATAATGCCAGTAGACCTTGCTGGGCAGAGTACAAGGATGAAGGATGTGTGCAGCCATGAGGAATCATGGAGATTTGATGTAGGCATCTATATATTTAAGACAGCATGTGTGGTAAGTCTGATTTTGGAGGGTGTTCATGAAGTAACACTTAAGCTGTCATGAACATAGTTTCAGAGACTCAGAGGCAAATCTGTTCCTATCTCACACAGAGGGAGGATAAAAGGTGCCCACTGATAGCCCAGGGGACCTTTCTTTATGCATTTGTAATGACACAAATAAGCTCTGCCTCATCTAGCATGGCATATTGTTCATTGAGGGAAGTGTTGGAAGTGATCTGTGACTGCCTTCTGTCAAGCAAAAATGAGTGGGATCCTGATTTACTTCTTCCTGTGCTTATTAGCAATGAACACTCTGTATTGACCCTCATTAATCCTGATTACGAGGTACCAGTGCAACTTGCAGTATGCTAATGGAATTACACCTACCATTCTGCTGTGCATCCTTGCTTTTTTTGTTCAAGCCTTTTAGGAAGATGGCATTCAGGTATTGCTGACAAAATGCCATCTCTGGAAATTCCAGTATTTTTCTTACTGCAGCTTCTACTTCAACTCACCATATTCATGTGGTGAAATGACAGTAGCTTGATGGCAAGACACAAGTAGGGAACAGGCATAAGTGTGGAAAGGTTACATTAAGAAAATGGCTTTAAGAGCAAATTCTCTTGATTTCCCTAAGAAAACCAAAGCAAAACCTACAACAGCATTATTGTGATGGTAAATTATTAAGCTAATATATTATATTCATTCTTTACAGACTAGAAGTACTACAATGGAAGCAGCAGAATTCAAACAATTTAAAATGAAAATCAAAATGTTATTGCAAATCAAGAGACTGTGAAGGGAAAAAATTGCTACAAGGTAATAAACTCTGATATTGTTTGTGCTGCAAGGGCTGTCTCTAATGTCTTGGGCTAACAAACAATCCCATCTAATTAGAGAATCATTCTTCTTGATTAGGGTTGGCTAGTCCTTGTTTGCATCTTACTGTGTTTCATGAACAGATGAACTAAAAGTTGTTGATTGTGTGACAGTATTGGACAACTGTTGCTGTGAATTTGCACTAAGAAAAATAAATACAACTGAAGGCAGTTCAGCAGTCTTTGTTTGTACCCTTCCAGGACATCAAATATCCTACCACATCCCTTTGGAGGAAGCCTTGCATAGCAAAAAGGATACAGAAAACGATTGGTGTTGCCCATACAGTGGTCCCCATTCTCTCAGAACAAAACCAGAAGGCATCACTAATTTTTTTAAAGCCTGGAGCTTTGCTTTGCTCTGCTGGGTGATCCAAACAGGGACTGCTTCACCAGCCCTCCAGAGAAGCTGAGTGTGAACCAAGAGGAGCCCTCCTGCCACACTGCAGAGCTCCAGGTACAAAAATGCACTGATGGTGCACTTTGGGGATGGTTCAGTTAGCACTGCCTTTGTGCTGCCTACAGGGAGGCTTAAAAACTAGACAGCAGTTACTAACATCCTGTGTATTGAATCATTTGTAACTCTAGTGTGGTGGTAAATGTATGGTGTGCCTATAGCTGGCACCATGTGCAATGACAAGTGCTGAAATGCAGGCCTGGTACCCAAGGCAGTTCCTTGGTAACTCCAGGTAACAAACAGAATTTGATATTGTTGAGCAACTGACTTGAAGCTCTCAGTCTGTATTTTCACCTTAGAAAGAAAGCAAAGGAAAGGTAGTAAATGGGACTGATTTTGGCTTTACTGTGGGATTTTTTTACCTCTAAAAATAAAAATTTCCCCTTAAAACAATAGAAAACCTGACTGTCATGAAACCTACAGTTTAAACTATTGGATTATGCCAGTTTAACAGCTAATATGCCAGTTCAATGACTTACAGGGCTCTTTCATTTTACTTTCGAAAGTACAACTAAAAACATCTCCTCTTTAGCTGAAAATCAGAGACTAAATCAAATTTCAGATAACATGGAAGGAATGAGAGCTGTCTTTGGTTACATTAAAATCCCATTTTCTCACTTCAAATAACCAGTTTAACAGTTGCTGAGGTATGAACTCCATTGTTATGTTTACTTAAATATTAAATTCTCCACACTAATGTGATTGGTAGTTGAACTGAATAGAAAAAAACACTCATAAAAGAATCTTTTATGACTTATCTTGATTTTAGCCTCATCTAGATGAGTTTTGTCTCTAATTACAGCCCAAAGTTTTTTTTTTTTTTTTTTTTTTTTTTCCTGCTTGCTAGAAATTGTAAGCATGCTTTAAGTTTGGTCATGTTTAAAAAGTAAGAAATTTTCAGTTGATCAATAATGTTAGATTGTATAGAAGAACCACAATTTTTCTAAAGCTGCTTTTAAAGTCAAGCTCATTAGGAACTGTTTTTATTTGTGAAAGTCTAAGTATCTAAGTGAAACGTTAGTTTTAGTTGGACTTGCAGACCAGAGGTTCAAGAACTTCAAACAGATGAAGAAATTTGGGGTTTCATCTTTGCTACCTGAATAAGGTGAAGTTTCTAGTGAAACTACAAATTACTTGGGTCTGTAGAGCAGATCTGTGTGCCCCTCAGTAAGGTGTCACATTGCCATGAAAATAAAAAGAGCTAACAAGGAACAGCAATTATTTTTTTCCTAAATATATTTGACTTTTTTCAAATTCAATAAAATCAATGTATACCCCTTTTGGAAAGTGTGGTAATAAAATGTTCTGTATTTTAAAAGAAAATGGAATATGTCACATATCAAAAAATCATTTTCTCATTTCAGAGAACACGTTCTTCTCGAGGGGGGAGGGATTAAAAACATTTTTAAAAAATAGGTAAGAATGGTGTAGAAGTGTTCCATAAAGCAGGTGAACATTTCACATGAAAATCCCAACTGCAGTGATAATAGTGAGATATGATTATGGACAAAGGCATGAAAGGAGTTGTTTAATGGTATTTCAGTTTTCTAGCTCTGTTTATCAGGATGGTCTTGGATTAAAATAATTCATCAGTTATTAATAAGTCTTCCCCTTTTTATCATTTAAGAAGATTCTAGTTTATGCAAATGGGTTATTTTTGTAAAATCTGTGGCAGTCTGGGCTCTATGCTTTATAACAGCAACACCTGAAAACACTTCTAAATGAAGCTTCTATCCATGCTTTTCATTCTATTCATTCTAAATCCCATTTTTCTGTCAAAGTGATTAATTTATTTTTCTTCCAGTGTCCTTTCTGAACTGTGATCCAGCATGTCAAGCTACAGACAGTGTGAACTTCTGGAGCCCAGAAAATGGCATGCCTGCACCTAAAAGGACAAATGAATGCCAAAATTATAAATTGCTTCCCAAATACGAAAATAACATGGATATCAGCCTTGGATGAAACAAACACTAATCTTGTTCATGTTTCTTGTGCTGCTTGCCATGGTAAGAGCAATCACCTAATGGAAAAAGCAGAGCAGTAATAGCTGGGTTATTTGACTTCAATTTTCTGTTCAGCTAACAACTTGTAGTATGGGTTTAGTGGTAACTGTGTGTCAGTTTTTCCAGCATAAAAATGGGTATGGCTCCTCTCATTGGACATAGTGTGAAGACAGTACATTCCAGTTGTGAGTCAAGATGACAGATTTTTGTTCAACTTAGCAATGTAGCTGATCAGAAAGAATGTGTAAAAATTTCTTGTGCTACTGCAGTATGCCATTTGCTGCACACTGCTCTTTTGCTACTGCACAATTTTGTATTTGTGAGTAAGTTTTACTCAATCTGAGTACACATGCCTGCTATTAGATTTTTATGCATATACACACACACAGTATATAATTTGTATATACTGAATTGTACATGTAGAGGTTATGTACATATACTGATTTGTACTATGAGTTGAATGTTTTTCATATGCCTAGATGGAACTACAGATTGTTACATGACTGTATGGAGTGCCAGTTTAATAATCAGTCTAAGCTCTTTCTACTCCTAAAGTAAAGAACACACTGAGGGGAAATGCTTTTGTGTGCAGATGCATCTGAACTCTGTTGAGAAATAATCATCAATATCTGACTTTGCCAGAACCTTCCCTCAAGAGACAGCACAGGTTGCTTTAATGGATTATCCCAGTGCCAGATTGAAGTTTGTAGACTTAGACCCACTTCCAAAAAGAACCCAATGCTTGTTACAAGAGAGCTGGGGACTTTACAGTGAGAATGCAGATTTAGAAGGTGAAAAATAATTCAATCTGAGTCAAATTCTTTCTCCCTGGATGATCATTCTTCACGAAAACAGGGAAGAAATTTTTAATATGAAAAGTCTCAGTGCTATCCTTGATTAAATGAAAACAATCTTCTTGATTCTGCAGTTTGGGCATTCAGCAGAGATGGTTTTTTTGTGTTTTTGTTGTTTTGTTTTGTTTTTCTGCATTTGGATCAGAATGCAAAAATCTTAAAATTTATACACTTTGGCAAAAACATACTGTAAAGCTGCTGTGAGAACTGCTTTTTTATTTATTTTTTTCCAAATAATAGCTCAATTTGAAAACAAAACAACCCAAAACACACCTAAACTGCTGTATTTCAGGCTTTACTTGCTTCTTGTTTTGAGGAATTTTTTCAAATGTTCTCAGTTTCCTCCATGGACAAGCTATGAGGAGTTTACTTGCTTGGCATAATTACTTATCAGTAACCCACTTTATAGAAGATATGTAAAATCCAGAATCAATCTGTCATTTTGCATCCACAGCAAAGTCTCCCATGTTCCTTAGGGAATAAGAGCCCAAATTCATCCTAGTGCAATTTTATTGGCTCACTCTGCAGAGGAGTGACACACGAGACAACAGCACAGATTTAGCCTGAGTCATTTTTTTATGATATGCCTGCAAAATATTCAGTGACTGCACTTGAGGATTTGACACCAAAAATTTGGTGCCTGGGAAAGAAAGACAAAATCATGCAACTGAACTTAAATCTCCCTTGAAAACATGTTATTAAGACCCTTCTCTTTCCAAATATCCATCTTTTGCTGGCTCTGAAATACTCACCAGACATTCATCGCACAGTTTATTGTGAATCGGAATGATGATGTCACTTTTTTCCTTTTTGAAACTTTTGTTACAGTTTTACCTGAGAGCAGTGTAAATTGACAGTCATGATACCATGATACCAAGCTGAGCAATGTAATCTGAGAGCTGTGCTAAAAAGGTCAGTGAACTTCAGATACTGCTGTGAAGAAAAGCGCTTGGAGCATTGCAGGTATCAATGAAGGTGGTGTTACTGCCTTGTAACCTCAGAAAATGAGTCTATATTTTGGATAGGTCATTGCCTGCTATCAATACAACAGGGATTTACACCCCTCAGATTTTTCCCTTAAGTTTTTATACTGCTGCTACTAAGATCAAAATGCACACCAAGAGGTGTATAGTAACAAGAGAGAACAGGCTATGTTGTGTTCTAAAAACTTAGGGCTTTTATTTCTAGACCTGAACAGAAAATAAAATGGTACTTAAGGCCATGGGGATTTGTCAGGTGGAATGCTAGTGTCTGGAGAAAGGAAAATATTTTTTCCCTCAGTCATTTGAAGAAAGTACAAAGAAAGTGCCTGCAAGCTAAGACATCATCGTTTCTCCTGTTCCGTCTCCAACAGAGGAAAAATCGAGATAGCAAAGAGAGACTTGGAATATGAATAGTCCACCAAGCTCTTATTTTAAGTATGGATGCATATTTTGCATGAAAGCTTTAGTAAAACCACACAGCACAGAGATCCAAAAATTATACAGATGATCTTGTAATTCTCTGTACCATGGCTGTATCATAAAATGTCTATTACAAAGATGCTTTAACAATTTTTTGAAGCTGCACCTATCTACTTCTGCCACAGTCTGAGAGCTTCCAGGATCCTATACACATCCCAAGATCTTGTCTTACTTATCTGAACATTTTAATAATAGGTGAGTATGACTTGATTCTTTTGCATAAGAGGAACCCTGGGAACAGTGATGCAGGAGTTTATCACTTGCTAAATATAGTAGTTTCTGTATATTATTTACAAAACTATTGTGTAGCATAATAGTCTTCCTTCTAAAAGTGCTACTTCTAAATCAGTGCTGCCATGAGTTCTTAAGAACTTTAATGAACTTCTTAAGCAAGTCTGAAGTTTGGATGCTAATTGCACAATTTCATATTTGCAAAGCAGGGTAATCTCAGGAAAGCATGCTAAATACTTCAATGACATACAAAGCAATAAGCACAGACATCAACTTTTTTCCTGATAATCCATATGGATTTAAGACAAGAAATAATTATTTATTTCTCCATCTCTCCATGCCACTAAAAATTATTCCTTTATCTCAGCTATTCCTGAAGTTGAATAATTTTGGTGCTTTTGGTCATTTTCTTGAGGCTTTTCATCTGAATCTAACTTCTATCTCTGGGCTTAGAATTCCATCCCAGCAGGCTTTTATAATTATTTTATTTTAAATGTAAAAACATTATTGTCTCTTTTCACTTTTATTTCTGCTACTGGTCTCATATGAGTATACAAATTCACTTACAAGTAGATGTGATAATGATGACTTTAATACAGATTAATCTGATAGGTTTGCTATGTTTACCTGGTTCTCAGCTGTACATCTGCAATTGTTTGGGGTGTTTGGTGTAATCAGGGATAGGATCTCTGGAAAGGAAAGGTTCAAGAAATCATTAGTTTAGATGATTTTAATGGAAAGACTTCAAACACTGATGATTTCTTCTAAAGCAAATAGGCATGGCAATGCCAAACTAGTATAAAAACCCTCAGTATTTTATAGTAGTCTGTTTTTACATTTATTTTTATTTTCAGTTATGATTCCTGGGCCAATTGCATTCTCCTCTTTCACACTCTTCTGAGTTGGTATTTTGTTTGCAGTCTAGCCACTGTCACTTTTGCAGAATTTCTTTCTGAATATTTTCAGTATAAATTTGTCTTGAACAAACATTAGAAATGAAAATGTTCATTTTATCCCCATCTCTGTTGGATGCTTCCATTTGACTTACCACCTCCTGAAGTTTTAACGCATTTTGACAATTGTTCTAATTCTAATCTCTTTCTCAAAAAAAAAAAAAAAAAAAAAACAAAAAAAAAAAGAATAGTTTTTCACTGAGATTGACAGTGGAAACTTTGCAGTTTATTTCAGAATGAAGGTAATTAGTCAGTCATTGCAGCGTGCTCCAGTTGGATGGCAGAACTTATTAGTATTTCCTTAGCTCCCCAGTCATAAGGGCATGACAACAATGTGTCATTTGCCAAGTACTGAAAAATGAAAGCTTAGAGTGTAGCATGGTGTAAGAAAAATGAATCTTTAACATACATTCTGTGTTTTAATGCTGAATCACCTCTGAAACTGCTATCAAACTGTGCTTTGACCACAGCAGGGGAGTATTTGATTAACTACCAACAAGAAAGAATGCAACGAACAATGAGACATCAAAGACAACAGCTTTCTGACAGCATTTATTGAACAGTGATTAATGAATGACACAAAAGAAGAATGTGTAAACCCCAGCATATTAAAGAGGGCTAATCAAGGATCATGAGGTGAAGTTCAAAAGTAATTAAATGGTAAAAATAAAGAGCAGCAACTTAAAAATGGGGTTTAAATTTCACATTTGCTCTGGTTTAAAAAAGATCAATTGTATGGGGTGACATAACTAATATTCATATTTCAGCTTTCTTTTTTAACCAAAAGGTCTTAGATTAGTTTAATTATGGGGAAAATTTTCTGTTGATTTCAATAAGCATTCCTATAACTCTTAAAATACTGACCACGCTTTAAGATAAGACAATTCTTACTTACTTTCTTTTTACTTTCTTCTTACTTACTTTTTTCTTTCTTTGGGTTTTTTTTGATGAATATTCCATGGCAAAGCTGAAGTGGTTAAGAGCAGAAATATTGGAGGCATCTGCAATCTGTGGTAAGAGGAGAGTTAATTGAGTATTGTTGCCACCTAAGCTATTACTCTTGTGCTCTTGGTTTATTTCACCTATAACTTATGCCCCAAATACATATGTAATGTATCTCATTGCAGTCAGATGCAGTGTTCAGACCAGTGCACTGAAAAGTCCCATTCATAGTGGCCAAAGCATGATCTTATGGTCATGATGTAGTCAGAAACTCAAAACTGTGGGAAAAGTAAAGCTTGCCACTTTGTGTCCTGCTTTCCTCCTGGCAGCTGCCTGATGCTGGGGCTCCCCTTCCAGCATGTGTTCCTCACCACTCAACATGTGCTTCCATAAATGAAAATGTGCTCCCTGCATGGCTGGCTGCTTATTGCATAAGCAATGTCTTGTTGCATAAGCTCCATCCAGCTGAAGGCAGCCAAAGCCAGCATGAGAAACCCTCACATGCAGACAAGTACCTGGTGGAATTCACAGTTCTGAATTAGGTACATAAGTTTCTTTTTCCATGGAGGAAGAGCTGGTAATAGGCTCGGATGGAAGCCAGCCCATCAAGCAGTAGGCTGTGTAATCTGTGTAAACAATAGCAAGTGCTGGGCACCAAGTGGTGTTTCAGTCTTAACCAGTTCCTAGGAACCAAACAGGGCACCCATCCACAGCTGGAGGGAAGCAGGAGCAGTACTTTTCTCACAAAAGGCAGCCACTAGAAGCCCTCTGCTCCCCCTTGCAATAATATCAAAATGAGGATGGTCTTTGGGATTAGAAGAGATCAGATTCAGTTCCCTCCTCTGCCTACAGGGATTGTTAAATGTCTCAGAAGAGTCCTAATTAGTGTGCTGTGAAGAATTCCATGGAAGAATGCTCTTGGTCTCTCTTGATGTTATTGCACTTGGCATTAAATAATTAAATCTTTGCTGGAGAAAAGATGGAAGGGAAAGGCAGGGGAGCAGGGGGAGAGGAGCACACAAATATGACTTTTAAGCATAATATCTAAGAAATTCAGACTTGTATTCTCATTCCCGTAAATATACCAACATCTCACTCTACTTATTTATTGAAGGAGAAAACACAAACCTCTCCATCCCAAGTAGCTATTAGACAAGTCTAATTTTCTTTTAATTAAATGTTAGGAGATTTTGGGGGAGTCTCACTGAATGTTGTTGCACATGCTCGTGGGCACTTCTTTCCTGCAGGGAGCATCAGACACCTTCACTGAGCAGGAATTTGTTAGTGTCCCTGAGTAGCTGGACTTGGAGATAAATCCTTTCAACTAGGTTTCTGAGGAGTGCTAGGCATCCAGGAGGGAGAGATTTATAGATGTGATCTGATGCTTCTGAAGTGAAAGGTTAACTCGTGATGAGGCAGATCCATGACTGAACTGTTTAATTCGATTAGGAGGCTGTAAGGCAGAGGTTTGTATGAGTGCTCCTGAGTCATTGCTATACAAGATCACTGTGTTGTTTTTCTTATCTGGGACATGACAACAGCTGGAAAGGAGATGCTTTACTTGAGGTCAGTCATGTTTGTGGCAGAATGGCCTATATAGTTCTACTGATGCAGCTACATAAAACTATACAGTTATACTGTTCAGGGGATTTTTCTGCTATGAGTGAGAATTTTTTTCTGTTTTTAATGCAGGGTAGCAATACATGTGCGTGTGTGCGTATACACATAAACATATTAGAAAGATTTGTTTGGGCAGTGACTTGTTGGGTGGCAATTGCTGCATTGTATTTTTGGTGTCTGTAGGTGATAGCCAAAGTATCTGTAGTTTTCAGAAACTGCATATGAGGCAGTGATGAACATGTTTGACAATTGTTATTTCTGGTCTCTTTGTAATGCCCTAAGAAGACACAGTGATGGCTGAAGCTAACAACTTCCTGCATGAGGTTTAATACATGATCTAGTAATAAGAAGTTATTCTGTATCTTTCCAGGACAGTAAGCTTTCTGCATTTATCAAAAGTTTTGGAGGTCTGAGAAAAAAAAGGTCTTTTCTGAGACTTCTAAGGTTGCCTCAGTCAGGCTAAAAACAGTGTTTCACTGCTTTTAAATCCATGAAAAGGCAGATGTAATTAGTAATGTTAACTGAAGGCTTTCAAAAACTGTTAAAGTCTAAGAAGGCTTGGAGGGTTAGGGAGGGCAAGGTCACAGTTTCCAGTCTTACGATCCTATTAGCAAAGAGCACTTCAGCTAATCTGAGCTGTGTTAAGACTAAGTTAACACCAGTCCTCAAAAATGGTGTTGAAAGTTCAGCAGACAACACTTAAGAGTTGATGTGACCTCAGAGCTTCTGCATGGCATGAAAAGCCTCCCTGGCAGTGGCTGATACAGATGCCTTATTAAGTGCTCTGGCTACAGGTGCACCAGCATAGGAACCTGCTGTACAGCAGCTCAAATTGTGCTATTTGTAGCTAGGTATTCAAAGCACCAAATTGCACTCTCATACTGAGCTACCTGGCTTGAATCTGTGTGGAAATCCAAGTCCATGCACCTTGCTAGACTCATATATGCAGATTTATATTTGAACATAATAGTGTTCTCGATTTGATGTGTGCTCTCCACTCATTATCCCAAAGGAGGATTAATTTCAGTTAATGAAGGAAATTATCTCAGTATATAATTGTGTTTTTTGGTATTTCTGTGACTCCAAGGCACATTACAAGTGCAAAATAAAAATTTAATATTTTGATCTAAAATGAAAAATACAAAGGAAGCCTATTAAGCTCCTATTTATCTAAATTCTGGCAAAACCTCTGGTGTCTTATTGTGATATTCTCTGTCTGCAGCTGTGTTGTAAAAACCAGATGACACTGCAAAGCTTTGCATTTTGCACACTTTATATCTGTAATGCCATGTGAAATTCAACTGCAGTTTTGCTATGAAGATGGCCTCTTTTGCACTCATCTGGGTGGAAGAATAGGAAGCTTTCAAACTGGAATTTAAAAATGAGCTTAAGTGCTCTAGCTCCAGAGGGTGATCCATTCCAGTCTCGTTATTGCAACACATCTGTACTTTCAGAAGTTCATATTGTGGTGAAGAGGTTAACTTGGATTGAAATTAACATTTGACACTCAGTGTGGTCATCGTGGAATTCACTGCCTTTTGAGTTTACTACTTGTGCCTCCATTTCATGTCATGATGTGCACACAGATACTACAGCCTGCAGTGCTGATGCTCATCAGACCAAGATGACCACCATTCTGTCTGTCTTAAAGGGCTGCTCAAAGGGCTGCTCTTTGACTTGGGCATCTCTCCAGGCCCTCACAGGTGTTACAGGTTTGTTCCATGCAGGTTGTTCAAGGGAACTCCTGTCACAGCAAACAGCTAGAGCATCTCAAGGCTCAGTTATAGCAGCAGCTTTTCAGCATCCTCTGTCTTGGTAAGTACCATGTTCATGTTTCCTTTGAATCTCTGGGAAGCTGGTATTTGATGTATCCTAATGCTTGTAGCACCTCAGTCTTAGCATTGCTTTAGTGCTGGCTCCTGGCCATGAGGTAAGAATTTGCATCCCATGCCCATGGGATTTCTTTCTTGTCTGCCTCTTTCTGATTATTCATTGCCCCTTTTTAATTGAACTACAGGACCTTTACATCAGTGACTAGTCCTGTCACATCATACCTTGAGCAATGATAGAATACAGTTATGGAAAAAAAGGTTGTAAGTGACTGTGGAAAACAAATAGTTGAGCAAAAATACTTCTTTTTGACTGTTTGAAAAACAAAGGTATAGATTAAACCACCAAACTTAATTAGTTAATAAACTAGTAACATATGTAAAGTTCAGGTATGCTGAACTTTTTTTCATCATTAATTCTAATGATCATTAGAATACAACAGATTTAAAATGCATTGTCAGTAACTCACTGAGCCATGGAGTGCATCAAGCCTCGGCCATGCTCTCTGCTTCCACTGCTCTCCTTACTGTGTATGAATCCCAACACTGGACTCTTGGGCTGGTGGCTTGTTGACAGGAGCAGGCTGTTAGGAACAAATCTGCAGTTCATATTTGTTCATAGCCTGACTGTTCTGGCCTCTTAGCTCTATTTTTTTGTTTGGTTTTTTGTTTGATTTTGTTGTTTTTTTTTCCAGTAACCTAAGTACCTTTTCTCTCCACGATCTCCAAACTTCCATCACTAGTTTTTCTGATGGATTTCAAGAGTATATTACTCTTTGACAGATTTTTCTTCTTACTGCACTTATTGTACTATTGCTTATTTCTGGAAACTCTTTAAAAGTGCAGAGATTTAACCTTAGCTAAGAGCTTTCAATAAAAATGACAGAGGCTTGCACCAACATGTCCATTTCTTTTCTCCCCTAAATTGGATCTTATAATCTATGTCTATAAACATAAAGCCACCACATGAGAGAGAAATGAAGCTTGATATTTCATTTGTCTCTTAGTTTGCCTTTGTTTTATATATTTATCCTGCATAAGTAGTTTGACATCTTCTGAGAAGGGCCATTTTTCTCAACAAAAGCTATCAGTGTTTGCTAGAGAAGTAATGACACATAAGTCACCTTTCTTCTCCTGCAAACACCTCTTTTCCATTGAAAGCTGAAGGTTTTACTTTTTTTGTTTCTCTAAGTGTGAGGAGTTACATCAGCAGAAGTTGGACTCAATTTGCAGAACCTTTGAGTAAACTGATTTTAGTCATTATGTATGTCAAAATTTGCGTTCATTCTCACACCAGCATACTCACACACAGACATGTGTCCTCAAATAATCTCTCCAGAATCACCTGTGCTTGACACAGGACAAATGATATCAACTATTGAATCCTGCCTCCCAACACATCATGTCTCTGAGGTTCTTGTGTGGCAACAGAAAGCTCATTTTTAGACTTTTAGACCCTTTGGGCTCCACGGTTGTTGTGGAGTGGGCCTTTGCTTCCAAATCTTGCCTGTGTTATTCTCCATAAATCACAAGCATGGTTGCTGTCTTGGTGTCTTGCTTCTGCTTGAGACAGAACAATCTATATGATGACAGCCTGTTTTCCAGTACAAGTAACTGGGAAAGGTGCAGGCTAAATGGCATGTTGTGACCCAGATACCAGGGTGACATTCTGCCAGAGGTCTCCTGCCGCCAGTCTGTGGCCATGGTTGTGTCAGACTGCAGGATTCCTGGTTTTGGCAAAATCAGCTCATTCCTCATTTTGCTGCTGGGTGCAGTTGCCTCTGTGATCAATAAAGGACGTTGTTTTCAAGTCTTGTTCTGCTGCTTTGTCTGGTATTCACATACACCATTTCTTTTCATACTTCACTCATACCACCTTTCTACTTCTGTTGTGAGTCTTTCAAAGGACACTTTGAACTGAGCAAATTAAATTGCATTAACATATTAGCATGGTTAAATGCATTATATGCCAGCCCTGAGATACCACCAGTTTTATAGATATCGCCCTCTAGAACAGAGTAACAACAAACTCTAACTTTTCCCAACCAGATTGTGGCCTATAGCAGCTGTGCTTGTCCTTCACTTCTGCAGTTGTCCTTTTCCCTCCAGACTTCAACGTTCCAACATTTTTTCTCTTGTGTTTACCCTGATTTTGTGCTGAAAACTTCTGGAAGACATAGAGGCTTCTGGAAAACAGTTATCCCAATGACAGTAAAAGGTAATGCATGAGTTCAGCCTTCTGCACTTCTGCTTCATTTATCTACCACATTCTCAGTTTTATTGCAGTATCTTTAAGGAAGTAAGCTAACTTAATTGCATAGTCAATGCTAAATGAATTTATAAGTCATGCACACTTTGCACAAGTATCTTCTTTCATGAACTTGAATTGTCATGTTAATTCAGCTTTCTCCTAAAGGGATTTGAGAGTGATAATCTGATTTTCTCATCTAGTTTCACATGTAACAGAGAAGCAGGGATGATGAACTACTGGCCTGGAGCAGAAAATCCTTCAGAAGTATAAGAGTTTTTTTAGGAATCTTAAAATACGGTGAGCTCAATGTTTTCTTTTTTAAAATAAATTCAGAATGAATGCCTGAAAAATATGCTGCATAATGGAAAGAGATATAAAGTGATTGCCTTGAGTATAATTTATAAAGATGACTTTTACCCTTCAACTCTGCTCTATATTGAGCATTTCCCTCACATATTGGTTTCCAAGTGGATTTTGGTGCCAATAAATAATGAGTCTGAAATGGCTAGAAATAAAGAACATTCTGCTTCTAGAAATAAGGAGTACGTTTTTTACAGAATCCCCTCCACCCCCAAGCCTTATTCTGGAAGCAATCTGCAACTACAGCAGATAACCCACTTGAATTGGAATGGGCAGTCAGTTGTAAGCTTGTCTGAATGCCCAGAGGGGCTAATAGGCTTCTTACTTACATGAAGAAGAGAGTATTAAAGAGAAGAATTCCAGAAGTTTTTCATTTAACATGGCTGTGGTAATAACAGGAGTGAAGTTTCTGGTTCTGCTAGGTGTGTACTTGAAATCTGTGCAACATACTTGGTGTGTTTTCTGCTGTGCTCCTCAGTCATCTCACAGTCTGTGAAGGCAGAGGAGCTTGAGATGATGTCAGAGCTCAAGAGAAGGGGATCTAAATGAGGCCTGGGAAGATCCTGAGAATAAAACTGTGCAGACTGGGCACATAGCAACAGTGAAGTGGCAAAGAGAAGGTGCATGTAAGGAGGAGTTAGGTTATCCAACAGTTTTCTGTTCCAGAGGTGCTTGGCCATTTTGGAGCAATCTATAGTTGTAGAGACACCCTTGAAACTCAGAAGAGCCACTGTGTGGCTTGGAAGGTTACTAATCCAGCCTGAGCATCAGCTATACTGGGAAAAAAATTGGCTGTCATAGGGCAAGTGGAAGCTGAGCTTTCCAGTACTGGCATGCTATATGCTGAATAAGCTATATCTGGAGGAATTTTCTTAAAATCTGTGTAGATTCTCCCTCAGCAGTAACTTAGAAAAAACCAAAACAACAATATTCTGGTTTTCTTTGAAATGTCCTAGTCAAGCAGGAATTAATTCCAAGAAAATCCATTGGTTTGAGCAGGAGGCTCTTAGACATCATAGCCATGTTCCTCTCTGGATTTATAAACTTTGAATTTTGATTGGTAGGATTCCAAGTTGAAGGGGAATAAACTGTCTTCTGGCAAGTTCTGTGTGCCAGGAGAACACTAAAAAGGTAGCTTTTATTTTGTCACATGAAAGAAGTTCTCTGTTTCTGGCTTCCTGAACAACAAACGAAAATGTTTCCCTGTTAACTGCTGCATTGAGAGAGATTTCCTTTCCTGGTGTTTTAATCTGTTTATAACAAAAGGAGGATGATTGTGCAGGTTTCATCTTTTGTGGTAAGGAACATATTTCTGTGTTATTGGTAGAGGCACACGGTTCTCTAAGTTTCTCTGGGTCAGCCTTATCTTTCTCTTTTTATACTGACATTTAAATAAGAATGCCATTTTTGTTCAGAATTCTTCTTAGCAGTGCCAAGCACTTGCCTACAGAGATCCAGTATCTATTTTCAGATATGCATATTTTTGATGTCATGCTCTTAATTCTGAGATTCTGTTGGTTTAAAGAAAATACATAATCATTGTACTGCTCCTGTATCTCTGTCTCTTTCCCAGCCTTTTCTTGGTTACAAAGAGTACTATAATGAGAGCTGAATCTGGTAATTAGAAAAGACTTCCCTCTTCTATCTTGCTTTTTTTTTTTTTTTTTTTTTTTTTTTTTGTCTTGAGGTCCCTCCCCCCTGTGAGACATCTTTTTAATGGCAGTCATTTTTAACATGCACAATTTTTCTGTAAGCATGACATTCACTATCTCTGTAACAGCAATCATTTGGGTTATAATTTAAACCATTACAGCAGTGTACCATGCTGTGAGACTCAAATGCTGGCTTCTCTTCTACATTGCTTACTTTCCCATCAGCATGTTGACAGCTCCTAACTCTGGGCTACTTCCACATTGACTGCAATTTTGGGAAAGCACTAGTGGAAATAAAGAATGCCATCAGACAATTGGATCGGGGTGGTAATTTTTAAATTACTATTATTACTAGTCTAAGGATGTTGTAGACTTGGTAAACTTCTAGTATAACACTGAATTAGTTAGGCATCCTAACATGAGGTGAATATGCCAGTAAAGTGTCAAAAAGGTGTAGCATCATTTCTTTAAAATGTATCTTAAGTGTAATAGAGATCAACTAAAGCCCTCCAGCAACGTAAATATGAGAGAGGACATACTAAGTACTAAACTAATATACCAACTTTTTCCTCACCAATTTTTTTCCTTGCTCTCCCCTTTACCAGGAAGAACTCTGCTGTATTTGAAGGATGCTTTTTTCACTTGAACTTTTAACCATAATGCTGTCAGAGAATAAAAAAAAATAGGACAGTGTTCTAGAGGAGGTGGTTTTATTTGCATTGGTGGAATTTATTTTAAATACCTAATGGGTCTACAGAGCTCTTTTTTCCCTCCAATCATTTTACTTATTTGTCCTGCTTCTCTGTTTCCTAACTCTGCAGCCAACCCAGCCAGCAGGAAGATGAGTGCATTGCTAGGAGAACTCACCTTAGTGCAAATGAATTCTGGAAACTTAGCACAAAGAACTCTTCAATAGGAGCAAATGACTGGGGGTTTGTTTTTAAGAGGTTTATAACTTGGATAAATTGGAGATTTTTACAGCTGTTTCTCAAATCATCTCTCTGCCATAAGATCTTCAGCCACATTTTGAGTCCTGTCCTATTTCAAAGAAAAGATCTAAAGAAATTTTTACATGGAAAGGAGTTATTTTTCAAAGATATCCAACCTGAGGTGCACATACATTTAACTTAGGCAATGTTTTATGAAGCTGACAGTTTCTGGTCTGCATATTTTAATCTTAATGAGTCTCTACTATAAAAGACACACTGGTATTCTGGTCTTCTGTACATGTAAGTGTGATGGTATAGATCAAAAATATATATTACAGCTGGAAATTTTTGTTGCACTCATTTAACTATGCACTTACATTTCTTTTCATAATTTGTGATTTCTTTTGTTATTAAAATGAAAAACAGAATGAGGGAAAAGTTTGTGTCTTAAAGATGGTAGAATCTGCCTCTTAGAAGCAATAAAGCATCAAAATTTGTGTTACGGAAAGATAACTTTAATAAAATTAAATTTTCAGGCTTTAATACTAATGAGCTGGGGAGTATATACTTTCAGACACTACCAGTGACTCCTGAGTATGTTATGCTGTGCACAAGTACAGTGTTACCCAGGTGCACAATCATATCACAGGTTTGCCTTGTTTATATTTATGCTTCAGTAATTGTGTGATTATACCTTCTTTAGAAAAGATTTTCAGTGTGTTTAGTTGTAGATAAAAAGATTGAAATTGTGTTTTGAGTATTTGTTTTCAAGCCATAAAACCTGCTGAAGTTGGAAACATTTCAAAATGTTTTTTTGAGAGATCTTATTTGAGAAGCTGACTGAAAATTTCAGAGTGACTGGAGCTGTAATATGCTTTTGCATATGGCAAGAATAATTTTGAATAAATGGGAATGTACCTGTATCTTTTTAGGACAGAGTTGCAGGGGCAGGGTGGGAGGATCTCATTTGTATCTATATCAGATGACCTCTTGTGTACCTTGGGGGTACCATACCCTTTCCTGATGTCTGGAGGTGAAAATGTTAAGAATTTAATTTTTTTTCCAATTTTCTAACTTCCTTTTTAGCATCTCAGTGAAGTTTCACAATATAAATTGATGACACCATTTAAAGGATATTTTATACCATCTTACGATTTCTATCATGCTACTGTAGAAATATTTCTAAACTCTGTTTGCCATTTATCTTGTATTCTAGCATATGAATTCACATTCTTCTAAAAGTAAGTGAGTAGGAGGAGGGTGGGAAGAGAACTATTCTTGAAACATTCTTCTTCCACTTGGAGTTTGCCTTTGCTTTTCATCTTGAAATTTAAATTGATGGACAGAGAATAATTTGTATTAATGCAGCTGTTACTGAGTTTGAAAGATGACTAACAGAAAGGCACTGCTCTTAGCTGGGCAACAATGGGTGACAAATGTCATTCTGCACATCAAGTTTTTCTAACACTGCTTCTGAAGCAGACAAAAAAAAAAAAAAAAAAAAAAATAGAGCATTTGAAGCACTACAGTGTCAATATGCTAGAACAGTCTCCTAAACCACTTGTCATCTGTGATAAGGACATCAATAATAGTAATTGTCAACCTTTGTTAATTTCAGAGCTTCCATTTTAATGTCCCTCAGGATGTTTTTCATTGATATTTTCCCTGGAAAGAGAAAAGGCCCTACATCAAGCTAGTGTACAAAGCTTGATTCCTTTCTTCAGGCTCTTACTACAAAATAAATTATTTTAATTACTCTTTTTTCTGGTTTGTGTGGGAGTTTTTTTGTTATTTGGTGGTTTGGGTTATTTTGAGTTTCTCTTGGGTGTTTAACATGTTCCTAGGTGTAGATGAACCCTTGCTTAATAATCCAGGAAATAAGGTCTAATAAAACACAAATGTTCCACTTGCTGAAAATACAAGAAGGAAGCTAACAAGAAAATTAGATCCATGCTGCCCTTTCTCCAGGGATTTGTCTAAACATCATTTCTCATATTCCTTTATTTACACATGTTCAGAATTATTTTTTTTAAAGACTCTTGTTAGCTCTTGCAGGTTAAGCTACCAATGCCCAGCACCAGATGAGTTGTTTTGGGTTTTTTTCCGAAAAGGAAGATGAAATTCCTTACCCCAGATTGAGTCTGGAGACTTTTCAAGCATGGGATGTAGGTGGTTTAAAGAATGAACATTGAAATGTTCAAAACCACGAAGCTTTGCACACATTTGACAGGAAGAATGAGAAGGAAATTATTTCTGAATTCATTCAGTGTTACTCTTTTTTCCATCTCTCTTAGCAGTTTTTCCCAATGTGACAAGAAAATAGAACGTGTCAGAGGAGGACATGGTCTCACACATACAGCATTGCTACAATTAACAAGGTATTGTATATACTGAACCTGAAGTTTTAGGAGTCCATTTCTTCATATGTTGCTCCTTCAGAACTATTTTCTATCCTATTAACTATTTTCTCAGACCTTGGTAGAGATTTGGGCTAGAAACAGAAATATTCTCACACACAGAAAAGAAAACTTACCCAGAAAAACACCTGACAGATATTCCTCAGGCTGCAAATAACTGAAGCCAGATATTAGGTCCAAAGACACTTTTCATATTTTATGTTAAATGTTTGTTGGTTTGGTTTTGCTTCCTAATCTAAAATCCAGAATTTTGAACCATTTTATGGGGATGTTTTCCCATGCCTTTCACTTACAAATGGAACTGTGCAACCTACAGCTCAGCCTTGCAAAGTCCCTCTGAGAAGAGAGCATCAAACAGGAGTGTTCTCATAACTGGCATTTTTATAACCCAGAAAGTAACACCAGTCCTGTGGACCTCTGAATTTAATTGCACAAGTTGGCTTGTAAATTATTATTGAAATGTTATGTAACTTCTACTATAGATTTGATGATTCCTACAGTGTTGTCTCTGCCCAAAATTTGAGCATATTTATAAAAAAAACAAATTACAGTACAAAATAGAAGTAGGTCTATTACAGAATCCCTTGAACTGGATGTCATTTTCATCTTCTAACTAGATCTGGAAAAAAAAAAATCATCTGTTTTTTAATCTTCAGTCATCCAGCTGAGTTGACTGCTTGTTCAGGTTCAGTTAACAATCGAACTGCTAGTAAAGCTTGTTAAAGAACTGAATATATTTCCAGCCTGGTTATAAATAAGTCTTCTCACAAATTCTCATAAATATCAAATGAGTTCCCAACAAATGTAGATTGACCAATTTCAGATGTGAATAGCTGTATAGTCTGCACAATCTTCATTATGGTTGGGAGCTATTTGAGATCCTGTGATAGTATTTTTGTGTGCCAGGCAAAGAATCTGGGGAGAAGAAAGACATCTCTGCTTAATGTAGCAGCTGGGGCAGATGAAGCAGTACTGATTTTAAAAATACCTATCAGTGGAGTTCCCTCTGTTCCCTCTGGTAGTAAATTCCTTTTCTTGCTGGTGAGAGTTTTCTTTTTCTTTCTTTCTTTCTTTGGTTCTTTTTTTTTTTTCTTTTTTTTTTTTTTTTTTTTCTGTTTTAAATGAATTTTGATCTACAAATCCCACTTGTTCCAGTTTTTGCAAAGCTCAGGAAATGTCTTTCTCTGGTCTCACTTATAAGAGACTCTTCAGGTGGTGACCATTTTTGTTCTGGGACTTCATTACAGTGTGCAAGCACCTAAAAGGGCAGTGCCAACTGTGTGAAAGACCTGTGCAGCTCATGACAGAAGGTGTCCCTTAGTGTCATTATGAGGTATCAATGCAGTTGTATCTCAGGCCACCCCCACCACATACCTAATTCTGTTCTCCTCTGACCCTGTTCATGCCAGAAAATGGCAGGATTGTGCAGCCGTGCCTTTGAAAAGCTGCACAGAGCCTGGCACAATAGATTCCTCATAATATCATACAAAATATTGAGCTAGACCTACAGAGGTTTTGAAAGAGGTGGAATTATGCTGATCATCATATGGAAGAGTCAAGTCTTCAGTCATGAAAATGAAACTGGGGTGTACTTTTATTTTCTTTTCTGTCTTCCATTAAAAGGCACTCTATAAAATGACACATGAAATGAACATGAAAGTCAGTGCTGGCCTAAGAATGCACGAGATCTTAAAAACTATTTCAAATCCAAGGATTCTGCATGAGCCTTCATTAAGACTAAAGTATTTTCTGACCCAAATCCATCAAAGGGACTGTGTTGTGTCAAGCAACTTAAATCATTTTAACACTCTTTAAGAGTTTCTTGTGTAGGGGGGGAAATTGTGAAGACCATATTGTTCTCTAATATGACTTACAGTTAACAGGCAATTTATGTTTTTCTCTTAGAGCAGACTGGAACTGGTGTAGGTGACACAGCCCGTCTTCATCCCCAGCATGGGCACATGATCTAAATTCTTTACCTGAGCCATGTTGGCTGGTGGTGGGAAGACAGTCACTGTGGCCTCTGGTCACATCTTCGAGATAATGCAGAGAAGAGATGGAAGGAAGAAACACTGCAGGATTCAGCTAGGTGTAGTTTAGGGATGACAGAAATGCATGGGAATCTTAATTTTATGTGCAGGTAAGCACTTTCCTGCCTCATCTCACTTTACATTTTCTCAAACCCAGATTTAGTATCTGATTTTCCCCTTGTTACATAGTTCTAAGGGCCCATAATCTAGAAAATATTGAATTGTTATGCTCCTTTTTTCCTCTACCTTCCTCAGTTAATAGCTACAGTTCCTGGGAGAAGTCACAGGAATCTGAAAGCAAAATTACATTCACTTTCTGTTGTAAGAATACTATTTGGAGTGTTGCTGCCATATTAATGCGTAGCTCATAATTGTTAATATTGCCAGTGATTTACTGATGAGCCTCTTAACTTTAAGCAATGCTGTGACTCAATCCCTTTCCCTGTAGCATTAAGAACTAATTTGACAGTTGCTACAGGCAAAACTGCAAGATGACTCAGATTGTCAAATGTCCTTTGTCCTCACAAATGCAAAATCCTCCAGCCAAGTTTCAAATGCAATTCCATTTTGTTCTAATTTATTGTTCATTTCTCTTCTTGACATAGCAGCTCCCTAACAAGTCTGTACATCATGACTTAAATGCTTGCTCACAAAGGACTGTTGTCAATCACTGGCACAGATCATCAAGCAGAAACAATGTCTGATCAAATGCATTTTGAAAGGTCTGCCACAACAATAGAGAAAAGCTGAAGCAAGCTGGGGGGAAGGGCTGAATGAGACTTATTTGTATCAAGCATATGAGATTATTTTAAATAGGCCTAAGACTCTGAAAATCATGTGGAATTAATTAATTTCTAGATAGTTCTTAGAGTGCATATTTTTTTAAGCACTGATGATAATGCAAGTGGTGGATAAAATACTAATACCAATGAGCATAGCAAAAATGAACCATCTGACCATTCAGAACTTCCTGGGGCTGCAAAGAACCTTGGAGTCAGACTGAATATTACTAAAAATAAAATGAGAAATGATTGCTGTGGGGGCAAATCACTCCTGGGTCATCTGCATTAACAGTAATAAGAACATTTTAAATAATCATAATTTTTTCATGCGTCTTCTTGAGTCATGATCTTGCTTTTATTTATTTTAAAATGCCCACAGTAAGAGAACATCTGTGGTTCAGTTTTACAAACAATATGTTTGCTTTTAATTTATTCTAAGATACAATTGTTCTTTACATAATGGATCAAAGCCTCCATCAGTTCAAAAGGTAAACTACACAAAGGAATTGTTCAATTTTAAATTCAAAATACTAAAACAGATTTTTCATTTTGTGTACCTCAATGAAAGTAATTAGATTTTTTTTTCCTAATCTGAGAGGATTTTAACAACAGTGTATAGCCTTGAACTTCCTCTGATCTCTGCACTGTAGTTGCATACAAATCAATAACACACTTCACTTACAAGAGTTTATGTCCTTGTCAGCTCAAAATTCTGGTCACTGAGGGCTGTCATGCTGAAGGTGAGCTTTGCATATCGCCCTGGATTTTTTTAATGGCTCCTGGTGGGGCAGAGAAAAAGAATGGGAAGAAAATTTCAATGGTTTTATGGTTATGTGCCAACCCTACTTCACATCTTAAAAATAACAAAAGGGAAAATGTTGCAATCCCTGAGGAATTTCTGGTGTGACATTCCTCTGGGGAGACTCAGTGGGCTGGGCAGCAGGAACAGCTGACTGGGTTTCTGTGGTTCTGACCAGGGATCCTTCTCCAGGCACTGAGGCAGGAGACCAAAAGGAAAACCAGTGTGAGATAATACAGCAATAGCTTGCATGAATGAACATAAAATGAAATATAGTTAACTGTGTTTTATCTCCAATTTTTACATTATTCACCTTGAAATTGCCTTTAAAAGGCAATAAAATTTTAATAACTATAATCAATTTGCAATTAATTGATTACATTAGAGCAACCAGAAAATGTTGCTTTAATCTAATTCCCTATGTTGTGATTTTTGTAGGTAAAAAAACCCCACTGCCTCCATTGTGTGAAACTGCAGTATCCCCATGATCCTCTGTTTGGATACACCATTTGGTTACACAGATTCTTCTGATTAATTGAAAAATCATTATGAACTAAAATCATTATGGCTAAACAAAATTACATAAAGTACATGAAAAATGTATAGGTGAGATTACAGAAAACCTCACTAGGAAGCACTGTTAGTCTCAGAAGAGCTGAGTGGGTTTTGGGATCATACGTTGTGAGAATGTGACCTAAGGTATAACTGAGAGGAGATCCACTATTTGAAATACTCTCCCTTCCTTTAATATTTGCTGTCTTGGATTTTTTTTTCCCCATTTGCTTGTTTGTTTCTGGTAAGAAAGTGCATTTAATTTCCATTGTAATACTTTTAAAATTTATTATTATTATTATTATTTATTTGTTATTATTTATTATTATTATTATCATTATCATTATTATGAAAACCAGCCACAAGAGGTGAAGAGACTTCTGCTCACTGAGCATGACAAAAGCTGGGACCTCGAGTCCTGGATTCCATGGTAGGGTCTGGAATATGCAGCTGTGAGTGCAGCCCAAACCAGTGCTGTAACATGGATATTCGTGGGATAAATTACTGCACAAATATTCTATAATCTTTTTAAAAGACTGTGGACCCTTTAGGATAGCCTCATGTAGAAACTGCTAGCATAGCAAAGAGATGTGTAGCTTTAGGGGCACTGGAATTCATCCATGATGGAGTTTAGAGTAATGAAAGAATTTATCTATCAGGAAAGGTAATGGAGAATTGAGCTACCTTTACACAAGAGCTGCACTCAAGCAACTGAATCCACTCCATGGAGGGGAATAGCCATACTATCCTCTCTTCATAATTTTATTAAGCAGAGCATGTCTTGTCTTTTCTCATAGTACAAACAAATTAAATCATAATTCCAAGATTCCATCAAAGAAATGAATTATATCCAAAATCAATGAGATTTTGTGTTGCACAAAGGGTGCAACACAACTGTATCATTAAAGCATCAATTAAAATTTTGCATGACCTAATCTCAGGTTATATCAAAGCTGGAACACATTTCGTTGGTTAACCTATTAAGAAATTTTAGAAAGAAAACTTCTAGGAAAATACCTGTGGAATGAATGAGAGTGTAAAACCTGTTCAGGGTAGCTTCAAATTAACACTTCTAGGAAAAGAAAAATAATACTGACAGTTGTTTTCTTGTTGCTTTTGCTGATGACTGTTGGTTAAATTAATTATTCCTTGGAAAACTCTAGATCCAGTGGTATCAGCATTAAAACCTCCTGAATAAGTTGCATAACTTAACCTGTGTTTGTGCTCTACCCATGGGATATGTTGGTTACTAGCCAGGCTTGTTGGGAGCTTAGGTTCTGTGGTGATGTGCCTTTTTTCCCCAGGTAGAACTCAGGGCTCTGAATTTAGTCCTGGCTTCAGTTTAGAGGTCAGAAGCTAGAGGAACAGAAATAAGTGCCATTTGGATTTAATAGAAAATATAATCTATATTAGGAGTGGATAAAATTGAGCAACATCAGCTGGGGAGAGAGCCAGTGTTAAGTGATGTAATGGTTTGATTTATATTGGATGAGAAAATTGCTGGTAGGTTTATTTTATTGCAAAATTAAGTAACAATCAGTAGAGTTTTTTTAAAAGTATAGATTGCTTTTAAGTTAACAAACCATAAAACTGATGCAGTGATACAAGTGTGGATAAACAGTGTTTTATTATTTTCTCAGTTTTCTTTTGGTGATTTCATGAATTGCTCCTGTGTCATAAAGTAAGGTCTTAAAAGTGAGCTTGAGACAATAAAATGAAAAGCCTTAAAATATTTTCCTGGGATTAAAAGATTGTTTGATTTACTTTTAGCTCATCGGAACTTGGTTATATCGACAAGGTCAATATTTAAGTCATTTTTTCATACCATTACAGTAACTGGCTGGAGAAAAGATAGCAATTTCTTTTAATACACCCCAAGCAGACAATGGATTGAGATGTAAAAGTAAATGTGATCATCTCTAAACATCTGTAGTTAAGTTCCAGGCTGGGGAAATCCATACAAAGGAACAATTAACCATTCATAATACCACCAAACACATATTTATTGCTGGGGTATTTATCTTCTGTCCTTTTCTTCAATGGGAATCAGAGTTCGTAAAAATAGAAGTAAACAAATGTTTAAATTGTGGTTTAAAAAGTTTCTGAACTGTGTAAGGTAATTGAATGGTCTTACAACCTACATATTCATATTCTTTAAGTCCAGAATGCCTAGAAAGTATCAAAAATAGTGTCTGTGTAGGCAAAAGCCTTTTGCAGTAGGTCTTGTGAAAAGAAATCTTACAGAAATCTTGTGAAAGCTTAAATATAGAAAAATATATAGAAAAAAACTATATATATATAAACAGTAACATTGGCATTACCCAAACTGCTATTCCTCCTATTTGTCATTCCTATCCCCTTTGATATTCTTCCTTTGAAGAATACAAAAACTAAAACTTACTTCCCTCAGGAGCCTGAGGGCTGCTCTGAGTGTGACCCAGAAACAGAGTCCCAACAAGAGCTAAGCCCACACAATAACTTCAAAATTAAACATCTGGCAGAAGAGCTAATTCTGTTCAGAAACAAGACTTTCAGCAAATGGTCAGACTAAAATGTAGGTTTAGTTTCTATTACTGAAATGTAGTCCACTACATGGACAGTTTACAGAATAAATGTATTTACTTAGCACATATTCCTCACCTCTTAAAAATAAGAAAAAGCAGCAGTTCTGTTAAAATCCTACTATTCTCCTGTCTTGGTTCCAGCTAGTCTAAAAAAAACCTTTCCCCGAACTGATTGACTTTCATCAAGAGCTCTTTCAATGGCACAGAAATAGATTTCATTGGTTTTGACAGCCTGGCTTGATGCTAAGCTTGTATCAAAAACCTACCAACAGGAAAAAGACTGCTGAGTTGAACATAATGGTCATATTTGGGGTTTCTGCTGTGCGTGTCTCTGTGGTGGATGTGATTTCCTCTATTTTGACCCCAAGAAGCTTGTACAGCAGCTCATTTAAAGTTCGTGTCTCCAAAAGGAAAATAGTAGAAATACAAAAAGTGAAATGATCAACTGCACTTTTATTTTGAGTAGCCCTCCCACAGTCTGTGAGCTCCGTGGGGGAGCAGGAGATGGGAAATCAGTATTACTCTTAAAAACTGAAGAAATGTTTTTCTAACATAATATACATGAAGCACTTCAGGATTCCCACTCTCTCTAAATGATTGAAAGACAGTAGGTGCAAAATCTCACGATGTGACCACCTCTTCTAAATCTTTCCCCTCTTCAAGCTTGCCATGGTCTCCTTGTCTTTTCCCATACACTTAGCAGTATGTGGCCCCCTGGAGGGTCTGTGAGTAATACAGCTATCAGCAACTTTCATATCTTGTGAGAATTTTGCCATAACGACTGTTTTTATAGTGACCACTCTGAAAGTCCCAGACACAATGAGCCAGTACATATTTCTGTATAATTTTTCTTTTTCTAGACAGTCGTTATGAAACCCCATAGAAACAGTCTAATGCCTCACCTGAAGCCAGGTTCAAGCCCATGCTCATATTTTCCTCTTTGTAGTTGATCAGCAATATCTCACGGTGCAGACTTAGGGCAGGAAATGTGCTGTCTGATTCCTGTAGCTGGAAAGAGCATTCAGCTGGACAGACCAGCTGAAGAAGGGTTGTAGTCCTCCTTTCTATTTCTTCTTCCCCATAGCCTGGTCAATGGTAAGTTGATAGCTACAGTCTATAAATCATACATATGCATAAGACCTCTCTGCCAGAGCAGTTCATTTGTTGGTGGCATCCCCTTGGGATGTGACACTGAGAGGTGTCACAGAGAAGGAGCTCTGGGACCACAGTAAAGGGTAAAATCCACTTTAGGCTCCCACTCTTGCCACCCTCATTAAGCAATCTTGATTTGGACATGGAAGGACAAAGTCTATAGCCTCTCTGAAACTTTAGCAAAATCTCAAGCCCTCACAAGTTATTCACATATTCTGGGTAATATAATAAAGTTTGCTTAATTTTTTGCCACAGCAGCAGAACTAAGAGCTAATACTTTTCTCCTTAGCTATGACTTTTTAAAGTGTGACTAAAGGCATGGAAGGGAACTTGTGTTTAATATTCTAATCTGGTCATGTTGTGTGCAAATTTGTTTGCTAACACCTCTTTTAGAATTTTTTTTTTTTTAAATTTCTTTTAAACTTTTTTTTTTTTTTTTCCCATACAGGTGTAAAATTTCTCATGTAAGATGTGGTTCAATTAGCATAGAGAGATACAGGAGATACAGGTAATTGTTCAAAAGTACTTTTTAAATGCTGTTATTTGTTACAAATAACTTGAATTATAAACAGCAAAATTAAGCTGGGTACTAATTTCTCTTGTGTTCCTTCACAGTTGGCAAAAATAGAAAGTGGCTACTCAGCTTTCCCATTGTTTACGTAGTTTTGAGTTTTTAATTAACATAATCTGCTTATTGCAATGTAGCTGATAATTGCAGCCAGTTGAAGGAGGGGGATACAAATTACTGTGTTTATGGGGTAGAAAAAGGAGCCAAATAATTAGGAAAACTGTTTCCCATATAGGAAATGATAATAATTTCTTTCTTTATGTTGAAACATAAATAAATCTGTGACCAACTGTTTAGACACTGTCTAATAACACTAGCAAAGCAAAGCACTTCAAGACATTCAGACTGGTTCATTTCTCCATCAATTTGCCTGAACACATTTTTCTTTTTAATGAAAATGGAGATTGTGTCACAAAGAACTCCATGCTTAGTTTCTGAGCACTAGACCACTCTGCATTAGAGCTCTAAAGGTGCAGCAATACCAACTCTGGACTTTTCATATCCAAGACTGTAAGTGTACATGAGCATTCCAGGGCTATTTTAGTGTCTTAATTATTTGCAATTAAAGTGATGGGTGTTTAGGTGCTGAATATTTCTATTTATTGTCCTCCAAACTGGAATGATTTTAGTAAGGAAAGAAAAAAAAAAAATAAATGGTTTGCTCAAATATTCAGATAAGGCCTGGCTCTAATCTTGCTTTACTATTATATATAACTCCACAGGGGAATCTTAGTCAAAAAGAACATTATTTTTTGACTTTTTCTGCAAACCTAAGCAACAGAACCAAACCTAATTACAGAACTGAGTTTTGTCCCAGCCGTATAATCCACTGTGCAAATTTTACTCTTCACACTTCCAGTGCAGTCTAATATGGTAAAGGTTATTAAGTATTCTAATCTCATAAAATAAAAAGGAACCAAAACGGATGCTGTTAAGATGCCTCGGTTCTCTTCAAACACAGCAAGATTTACTTTATGCTAGAGTGAACAATGATTAAGAAGGTTTGACTGTATTATTAGGAATCCTTAATTGCAAAGAGAGAAGCAGCTCTGTATTTTGTAAAATGTAATGGAAATCATTTGCAGTAGCAAATGAAATATATTCATGAGTAAAAGTTCCAAATATTTCATCCGTTGACCTTTCCCACACACTGCAAAATTTTAATATTTTGCTATTGTATAACTTCAGAAACAACAGTGCTAAAATGTGTGTGCCTGATGCTGATTTCACATACATCTCAGGTAACTTTCAAACTCAGGAATGAGCTCTGGATTGGCAGTGCTGATGTCAAATTTACTGCTCAAAGGTTGCCCTTATGCCTGCAATAATACTAATTTCTGAAATTAATAAAAAGGAAAATGGTTATTGATCTATTTCAAATTACACATCCTATATGCTTTTCTAGGCTTGGCAGCTGAGTTAGAGGAATGGCTGATGAATTAATTGATGGGAGGATTAAATGGCTCCTTGTAAGTACATTTTTTCCTTTGAATCTTCCAAATCCTGTTTGCTAATGAAGTATCTCTTGTTTTTATTTTTCTCTAAAATAGTACCAGATATGTTCATATTGTTTCCATAACAGGTACAATAGTCAATGTATTTATTGTCCTAAGACACATCTAAACATAATTAGAATGCATATTGGGGTCAAAATATTAATGTTCTTTCCTCCTACTTGAAGAAAAACACAGAAATCAAAATTTATAATGTCTTGAAGAAGTTAGAAGAATCAAACAGATTCAGTGTTCCCAGCACAGACCTTGAAGCTGGAATCAAAATCCAAATTGGTGGTTCTAATAGTGACTTTGGTTTTGGTCTGTGCATATTTCTGCTGTGTGGTCAGCACAGGTTAAGGAGTAGTTGAGCTTGTCAAGTAGAGAATACAATTTTAGTAGGCACTGTCTGCATCTTGCCCTAGGAAACTGTTGCAAATACTCTCCTGACAAAAACAAACAAACAAAAAAAGCCTTGAGCTTAGAGCTCTGTTTAGAAACAGCATATTTAAATTTCTTTTTCCTTGTTTCTTCTGATTCTCTAAAAATCAGTTGGATTGACATCAAAAATAGAATATTTAATTGGGACATAAAGTTTTGTACATTAATAAACTGTTCCTGAATCCAAACTCTTAAATGGAAACAATCTCAATTGAAAGCCAAATCTGGACCTTTATATACTTTTAATGTTAGCCATTTCCTCAGTGATTTAGCCCGTTACATCAAAGCAAGCTCAATGCTTTCTTCCTGTATTTGTGCTCACTTTGCAGCACTACCAAGAAAAGTCTGGAGCTCTGAGTTGTCACCACCCACCTGGGTTCTCTGAGTGCATTTTCAGTCCTGGCTGTGCCTGGCATTGCAGCAGCAGTGATGACATCCCACATGGGATGGGAAAGGCTTCCTAGCTGAGCAAGGAGCTCTGAAGAAAAATTGTTATTGCAGACTTGGGTGTTCCCAATTCTGATACTGAGGCCAAGCAATGTCTTTACTTTCAGGCAACTTTTCTGCTGTTGTTGGCTACATTGCACTTAGCACGGTGCTGGTAATAAAGCAGCTGCCATCTGAGACAGAACAATGGCATTTATAGTAAGATTTAACTCAGTCTGATGCTACAGAAGAATGCCCTGGTGAATTGTGTTCAGTACTTTAGCAGAGGACAATAGATCCCCCCCCAAATCCTCAAATGTCCACTAATGCTATTTTTCAGGAGTGGCAGTTCTACTATTTACAGGATATTAAGAGGGGTGAAAGAGTGCTTTTAGACAGACAATGAAACAACTCTTAAAACATCCTAATTACCTCAGAATAGTACCTTGCCCCCTTCTTTCAGATTCTTTATGATTCCACTCTCTTTTGAGTGAAAATACTGCAGTGAAATACATTATGCCTTTTATAGAAATGACAGAGATAGAACACTTACCAGGCAATTTAAGATAGAACACTTACCAAGAACAACTGTAGCTAATCACTTCTGAAATCAAAAGAAATAAAGGGAATTTTTTTTCCCCTCTTTTTCCCTTGTAATGAATGTGAATGCTTAGTTTTGGACTCCTTTCACCACTCTTCCTCAATAAATGAGAATAGATCTTCACATTGGTACACTGCTCACAGCTCAGTGCTGCCACTCCTTTATTCTCTGCTCCACTTCTCTGGTGCATCAGCAACTTTTTAAGTGGGTTGGCAATAGTGGTTATCAACTGATTCAGTATTTAGAACAGTTCTTCTGTAAGTATGCTAATGAAAAAGTAAGCTTGAGGAGAAAAAAAAGGCTTGTGTTTCACGTGAGTCAATATTCTTGATATACAACAGAATCCTTTACATTTTGTTTAAATTTTTTTCTGTCTGCATAAATGGGTTTAAGCCTCCCGGTTTTGTTGTTCAGCTTTTTGCACAACAAATTCTTGGGACCATCACTGTTGTTCTGCTCACAGGGTAATTAGTAGCTCATCTATCAACTGCTTGGAGACAGGATAATATAAATTGGTCAAAACTGCTCGTAAAGCAGCATGGCTGGATGCCTTATTTAGGTGATGATAAGGAAAGCAAAGGATTTCTGCTCAAGTCTGAACCAGTCTTGGTCTTGCTTAGTGCTGTCCATGCTAGAACCCTCCTGTGTGGTCCCCACAAGCAGAAAGTGGAAACAAAGTGCAAAATTTCCCTGATGCAGTATCTGCTTCTGTTAGATCTTGTTCCTGTAGAAGTGTAGGTTGTTTTTTTTTCTTCTGTGGTGAGCGAGTGATGACCAAACAGCACCAGAATGCAGATGGTAAGAAGATAACAAGGTATTGTATCAATCAGCTCACATTAATTTCCACTCTTCAGTAACCTGTGGAAATTGTCACAAAAATACAATACTAACAACTTAGTGCAGATTAAACAACACTTGTATAATACACTATGAGACAACCTTTTAGCAGTGTGGTGATGGAAAGGAAGTTATTTGGAGGGGACATTTGCACAGTAGACTGTATTTGATTCATTTAAATTGTAAAGGGCTCAGCAAATGGAATATTTTTCCTTTTTTTTCCTTACATCTCAAATCAAGGGAACAATCCAGATGCTGCAATAAGATTTTCTCAAAAGCCTAAGGGATAAAGGAAATAGTTTCGTGATACAGTAGCATCTTTGCAATTCAGATGGTTTCTAATGATGAATAGGAAGATCCAGAAACACTTATTTTGTTTTATTTTCACTTTTAACATGTCTTCATAATAAGCTCAATGAATAAATACACCTGATGAAGCAGTGAAGTATACTATGTGCTATTGAGAACGATCCTCCCCCTGCAGTATAGTAGCTGGAAAATTATGATACAGGCACAGTGACATAGTTCCCCCCCATGGAGCATTTTTACTGCAAGACAAGTTAAAAGTAAGAATAAGATAAAATGTTATTATAGAGCCATTGATCTTCTGTTACCTAAAAGGAGTGACTGTAGGTGTCAGAGCTGACAAAGTGCTAAGCTATCCCAGCCTATGCAAAGTTCAGTACAAAGCAGTGAAAAACAGCTTTATCAGATTTTTCCCTACTTAAGAGGGGAGGGAGAGAATATGTCCTTTAGAACCAATAGGTCTATAAAAGCTGCCATGTTCCCAAACAAAACAAAGCTTGGATGACAGCTACAAGTGCATAATCCATGAAAATATAAATTTCCACTTGAAAAAAAAAATGCTTTCAAGCACCAAGTCTACTTGCCAAGTAATATGGAGTCAGATTTTATTACCCAATCAGGAAGTCCTAATATAGAGGTTAAAAATGCTCACACAACATTATCTACAGAGACTCCAGCAGTGCTGGATTGGTGGGATTCAGAGGTGAGACAGAGGCTGTCATAGGTGCTTTCTACAGACCTTGGTGCTTTGGTGGTATCAGAGCCTGCAACTCATTCTGGCACCTTGTAACAGACTGGCAAAGGTGAAAACAAAACCCTAATGCTGCTGTCTGCAGTACTTAGCACCATTTGCCAGGCAGTTTTGTTTCGATGTTACTCAATGATAATTGTGATTGATTCTTTCCTCATGCAGTTTGTGTTTCTCTTTCTTTTTCCCCTTTACCCTTTGTTTTTCCTCCTCTCTCAGTCCTCTATACTGTGAAAATCTTTCTGCCATGTCTTTTACTGCAGAGGCACAGCAAGTCAGTACAATCCATACCTCAGGGTTCGTTTTCTTTCCTCGATTACCAAAGCACATGGGAAGTCTCTTTGAATCATTGCTCGTTCTGTTTTGAATAAAGTTTTAAGAGATTTCATGTGAAGCTTACATGCATCACTTGTGCCCCATCCAGCACTGACAGTCTCAACAGGGTTACAAGTAGAACAGCACACTGATGTAATTCAGAAATAAAGCAAAAAATTCTATCTGTTTGAGGAAATGTATTTGGATATCATTTTAAAGCCATTTTAGGATCCAAAATTTTATTTCCATATAAGCCCTTCGACAAAGGAAAATGCACTTTTGTTGGGTGATGAACATAAGCAGCCTCTCTCATGGGAAAATGAGGGTTTTTTTCTTATGCCTGTCCCTAGTGTTAAATGCCAGATATGAAATGGTGAAGGTACCAGCCAAAGACTGTGCTGAAATGAAATTCAGTGTGAGAGCACCCCCATCACTCTAAAGTATTCAAGGTAATTCAAGCCTATCTGCTCCAGTGGAGCAGTGACATCTGTACTAAGTTCAGCTTGACCTTGTGTTTGTAGACTTTTAGGCTTATTCCAGCAATCCCAGCTTCGTATATTTTATGTCCCCTGAATGCTTTTCAGTTACTATGTTTGTGGGTTTCTTTCGTAAAAATCTATGCTTTCTGGCCAATGAGATTAAGCAAATTGACACAAAATTAAAACTAATTAAATAATTATAAACTGTTTGTCCTTAGAGAATAGATTATAAAAAATGAAAATAAATTATGTCAAGATATAACAAATTATTGTAGCTTTTGGCTGCCAGTAGCCAGCTACCAGCTGAGTCAAGATGCAACCTCATCTCCTGCTTGCTGCCTTTGAAGAGCAGTTATGGATTAAGTCTGACAGTGTGAAAATAAATGGGAGAGTGTAGCTGAAGCCAAACATTTATCAAGCCTGGTTGTACTCTATGCAAGGCAAGTCTGATACAATTTAATAAGATAACAGAAAACTTAACACTGTCTTCAGGATGTCAAAATACGGACTTATGCTCTGTACCAATGGTACTTCTGCTGCCTTGATGAATTTTAAGCTATCTCAGGGTTTGGGTTTAGCATCCATAAATCAATGGTGCAGTGGGAAAAAATTTAAGATAGGGAACTGAATACATGTGCATACGTGTGGCAGAAATATTAAAAACTGTCAGTTATAAATAGGAGAGAAGGACTGGAGAAAGCATTGGGATAGCAGGTCTTCTCCCTCATTGTTGCTCTGTTGCAATTTGCATTCTCCAAATGCCATTTTTCAAGTTTAGGAATGAAACCTCAGAATGCTGGAAGAGAGAGACCAACATTAACTGAAAGAACATTTCCTTACCTTTTTTTCTTGCCCTTCTGAAATTAGAGATGTCTGTCACAGACCATTTTTTCTCTGTTCCTCATTACATTTAAACTCAGTAAATTTGGGATGTCTTCAACAAGGTTATTTTTCTATCATTCATTTAGTATCCTTACTGGTTACCAAACCTGCAACTAAAGTAAGATCCTGCATTGTGGCATTAGAAACCTGAAGAAGCCTGTGAACTTTCACAGCAAAGCACATAGAGGCTTGACTGTTGCCAGTAGCATTTTTCTGCAGTGAGAGAAAATTAAACAATTGCAGGTGGGTTTTGTCACTCTGTGTAGAAAAACACTATCAAGGTATCAATCATGAATTAAGGTAGCACTTTGGACTACCTGGAAAGAATCTCATAGTCTCTCGCTAGGTATTTATCATTTTTTTCAAGACTGATTTTGACCCAAATTGATTGTTTTCTTGTGCTGTTCTATCTTTATGCCCTAGTCCATCTTTAACACATACTATGGCACTATCTGTTCTTGAAAGTGTGAGGACTTTGATGAATGTACTGCAGTCATTACTGTTTTTTCATACTAGGATTCTTATAATATCAACTTTCATGACTTGCATCATTTGTTAGAATTTCTCTGTTTAGTTTTAGAGGCTGTCTACATTGATATACAAACAATTCAGTTCTTTCTCACTAGTTCCTTTCAGCATTCTTTATGGCTCCTTTTTTCAATCATCTCTGCCTCAGTTCAGTAAGGACATGGCCCAGTTACTACAGCTACTCAATGAAATACCACAGGACTGGGTCCAGAGCTCTCCCAGGGTCAGGCTTTTACACTGAGCAGGCTGAATGGAGTTAGGAGGTGATATTCCTGAGCCCAATTTCCAGAACAGGAGGCTATGTTTAATCCGGAGAAGTCAGTAAGTACCTTTTGTCAGAGAGGAAAGGAATGGCTTTGCCTTGATCTATTTCAGAGATGATCAAAGAACAGATTAAAAGGCCTGAAAGCTCTGTTCAGCCATCATTCATTTGTGTGCTCTGTAACAATGCTGCCATGCTTCCCTCCTGCCTCACTGTCAAAAAGGTACACAGGTAGCTCAGCTTAGAGCAGCTTTTTTCCCTTGAGATGCTGCTACTTCCCTCACCATTCCCATGTTTTCATAACTTCATGCACAAAAGCCAATTTAATTTATCTGGTTGCAAGTGGGTATATGGCTGAGGTTAAATGGGAGAGGTATAGAACTTTCATCAGATATAAGGGCTACTTTCTTGATGGGGTGAAGGCTCTTACAATCTGGGATGGAAGGAAGTAAGGAGGCCAAGGAACAGGGAGGATTCTCAGGAAAGCAAACTGGGTGCAATTTTACTACATATTTTTTTCCTCTAGTCAATCAATCACCAGTTTGTGTCACATGCAGCAATGAGCAGTCTAATGTGTAGAGACTCCAGTGGGAGAAATAACTGGGAAGTTAGCATTATAAGGAATAAAGTTTAGTTGAGGGAACACATAACAGTCATACCTTTAATCTGATAAAGAAAGGAGCAACTGAGCAGCTATCCTGCATTCAGGCACTGCATCTTCCATTTAGTTATTTTGGTGGACTTATTGGCTTGCTAAAATGCTAGCCCCTGATTAAAATAAATAGATGATTTTCCAGTACTATTTCAAATGACAAATTGCCCATAATAAAATGGGGCTTTTACCACCAATTATTGTGATGACTGCTGCTCTGGAGTTTGATATATGAAGCATGAGGCTGTAATGTTAAACTCTTATTTTAATCAAAGGAAAATAATATTCTGCTATTGTTAAATGCAATTTTTTTACTAACTTATGGAAATAGTCCTAATTATTAAGAAGTTAGGTCAAGTCTTCCACTTTAGTAAAAGTACCAATACATCTTGCTGATGTGAGAGCCTATAATAATCTTTCCTTTGTTATATTTATGCAGGTTCCAGATGCATTTATCACTTCATCAAGACGTCTGTTTTAAAAACAAGTTTTAAAAAAGGAATGTCAAGGATACCAATTCAGTTGCACTGTAATGAAAGAAAGAAAACCAGAACCAGTTAGGATCTACAATAGAAACTTTTTTGTAAGTTCAACACTTTTTTCCTTTGCATTCATTATTCAGTGGGTTGGAAAAGCACTTGTCCAAAACAGATGCTGTGAAAATATTTATACAAAAGAAATCTATAAGAGTTGTAAGGACACCAAAGCTGACAAAAGGCTAAGGGCAGTAAGTGGTGAATAATGACATTTCTTCAGGAGAGAAGTGAAGCACAGGCAAACCAAGATTCTTGAGTTGATCAGTGTGATAATTTGGCACTAAAGAGCAAGCTTAATGGAGTCTTTGTTCCCCTTAATGGAGCTGTTTGTGGCTGTCCTGGTCAGAAGGAAGATAAAAAAAGAAAAAAAGTTTTATTAGCAAGTTTTTATTTCCCCTTTGTAACCATATTCAAGGAGCCAAATCTCTCTAATTCAGTTTGAGTTAATCTCTATGTACTTCATTTTAGTTTAAAGTAGCCCCAAGTTTGGTTCACTGATATCACAGGCTAGATGCCAAGACAGTCCACTTTTTAGTAGAATAATGAGTTGATTACAGGTTTTTCTGTCTCAAATTATTATTTTAAAAGCATATTTTTCAGATGTGTGAGAATACTGTCTACCCTGCCTGAAATTCTTTCTTTCTTTCTACACAAGAGTAGAAAGGGCAAAAGTGGCTGGGGTCTAATGTCTTATGTGATCTCTTGATAAAAAATGGATATGGTCAGAGTTATACTTCTCCTGGTGAAAATATGATAAAAGCTTTTGACAGGGACCAGGTGAGTTAAGAAGCAGGAAGACCCAGGGGAGAGGTATGAGTTGGTGTCACTCCAGTCACATATGCACTTGTAAGAAATGTTATGGAGCATGTTCACTTGTTAACTGTGTGAAGCAAAGCTGGCACTGCATTTTCAGGTCACAGATCAGACACCTGTAACCACCTTAGAGAACCAAGAAAGGTCTTGTAAGAAGACAAGAATTTGATGAAAGGTGTTGTAATGATGATCCAGTCCTGCATGTTACGTGGAAGACAGTGAAGGAATGAATGCTGTGTGGAGTGTGATTCAGAGGAATAGTCAACGTTACAGAAGGGAGATGATAAATCAGAACTGCATAGCATGGGGAAGGGAACAGTAGCCAAAAGTGAACATTGGGGATCAAATACTGCATGAGGTAATTACCTGAGCAGTTTTCACTGTTCAGCTTATTGGGAAGTCAGATAATTTAAAGAGCACACAGTAGAAAAGGGCTGGTTACAGCAGACTGGCTGTCAGCTTTTTTTTTTTGTATTTGAACAATAGTAGGCTGAACCAGCACCTCACCACTTTACTGAGCAGCAGTCTATTGTAAGTCACAGATTACAGCTCAGAGAAGGAAAGACATACAAATAGTAGGATTTTTAGAAAGCAAATAGTCATTTTGTCTATTAAGGGAGAGTTAAACTCAGTGCAATGTAAAAGCAAAATCAATATGCTATCACTCCTACAGGTAAAGGCATTATAAAGGAAACATGGGATGATTTGAAGGTGAGCTCACTACAAAGATCACTTTAGCTTGAACACAGTAAGTAGTATGGTGGCTTCAGCAGCAGGGATGAAAAGTTTATAAAATGTATTAAAACCCTCAAAAGCCAGAGGTTTTTGTTGGTCACAACACAGAAGTTTTGGAAGAAGAAATGTCAGGCACATACCAGATCTTTCAGTGTTCTGCATTTTAGTGCTCTTCCCCATCTTGAACTTGTGTCTTCTTTCAGGAAGAACTGAACTATTCATATTACTTTCCTGGTTTAAATAATCATAACAAGAGTGACTGAATTCTATTGTCCAATTCACAGGAATCCCTGCAAACGAAGCTATGAGAGTGACGATTTCCAAGGGGTATCCTGTAATTTTTTTCCCTGAAATACTCAACAGACACATTATGTGTGGCTGGGGGAATTTTACTTCACATGGACTTTAATCTGGTCTGTGGGACCAAAATCCCATTAAGAGCTGGTGCTCTACCTGGTGAAGAAAAGCACAGTAAGTGGGGAAAGCAAGTTTATATATATATTTTTTAAGATGGAAGTACTTGAAATAAAAAAAGACCTGAGATAAAGTAAACCAAGTGATGAAGATCTTGAGAACTTGAGCTACTCACAATAAATTAATTCCATGATTTTTCTTCATTTGAAACGGTTCTATTGTGTTTATTCCTTTAAGAAGCTGTCAGGTCTGAATAATCTGGTTTTAAAGGTAACATTCTAAATTAAAATATCATTTTTATGTTTATTTAAAACTACTACAAAGCTGGCTTAAATTTGAACTCCATGGTCTTGCTTTGGTATGTCTTCATTAATAAGAATAATTTTTTTCTTGTATCATGGCATACTATTTAGAGAAGGGAAGCTGTTGTACCAGTCAGTGCAATAACCAAAAATAAAAAAGGTGTCCCAAGTTGCATTCTAATGCAAGCCAGTTATTGATATGTACAGAATTTGAATGTGATAAATACCCTAATTCCCATAATGAGTATACTCAGTACACTCACAGTCTTACCTTTTCTAAGTTTATTGTGGGAATAGTAAAAAAAAAGGGAGAGCACAGAAGATACATCTGTTTGGGGTTTCTTTCTGAGGAGATAAAATCTCTTTAAGTGTGTTTGTTCAGCCAAGCAGAAGCCATAAAGAGGGAGCAAGCAGGATATAAGCAAAAAGTATTTATTTCTCCCTGAAAAAGACTTCTGGGAAGAACCTGAAATGGCCTTGTATGTGCTTTTGTAGGAAGGACCTCTAGAGTATGAAGAACAGCACAAAACAAAGAACAAATGTATTTGTCCCTAACCCCAGTAAACAGCTGAACAAGCCGAGATCAGAAGCTAATCAGTGGTGGCACTTGATGTATCAGTAGCTCATGTGAAATGACAAGTTGGAGGAAAGGCCACAAAGGCACATGACAGTCAGGTTATCTGTAAAGTGACAAAAATGGGTGAAAAGGAAAAAAAAAAAAAAGGAACGGATACAAAGAAATGAAAAGAGGAAAAGAGAAATGGTACTGTCAGTAAAGTAAACCTTTACTTATAAAATCTGGAGGAAGACATTACAGTTATAGTACGAAAACTGGAAAAAACTGAGGATAAAATATCACCCATGTGGTTACAAAGCTGCTGTTTAGCCAAGGGATCTCAGTAAGGTGAATGCAAGAACAGTTCTGGATCCTGTCTCTGAGAAAGACAAGCTGCAGATTCCTCTGGAAGAGAAGCAGTGCACAAAGAGGAAAGGCAAGGCTGGCAATACTGAGCACAGAAATGGGGTCATGCCAAGATATTTAGGGACCAGGAGAGCTGAGTAGGGAAGCACAGCTAAAGCAGGCTCCTGGTGGATACCTTTTACCACCTTCAGATTCTCACAAGACTTGACTAGAAAGTCAGCAGCACTTTCTCCCCTATCTCTTTACCAGATCATCTCAGAGGAAACTGCTACTCAGCAGTTCCCTAAGGAATTGCCCAGCAAAATCAAGAAATGCTACACTTAGCAAAGATAATGTTACTGAAAGCTAATGGAGGGAGAAAAAAACACCCCAAACCCAAGAACAACAAGCCAGAGTTTTTCACACCCACTGTGAAGAAAAAGACAGAGAAACCTGTTCTCTATCACTGTAGGTCACTCTTCAGTGCTTCATCTTGATATGAATAGATCCCTCAATAGTTAACTCAGCCAAGGGAGGATTCAGATCAATCCTCCTCACTCCAGCCATGCCTTCTTCTAAATCAATAATGGCTGATGAATATCTCTGCCAAGCTCACAACACAGACACAATGGAAATCCTGCTCTTTTAGAAAGTGCCTTTGCAAGCCCTTTGGATAAGGGGTGCTTTACAGCTTCTCTACTAAATCTCAGCAATGAAGCTGAATTCCTGATGATGCTGCCATTCTGCAGGAGCAGCACTGCACTGGTAACCTGCACCTTTCTGCTCTTTGAGGATTTAGCAAGAGCCTTTTGAATTCATTTGGAGATGAATTCAAACACATGTTCTCTATAGCTTTCATCTTTATTAAAGTCTGGGGTTTGATATTTTCTTTTTGCTTTTGGGGGGTTTTTTGTTTGGTTGGGATTTTTTTTTTTTTTTAGTTAAGATTCTGCTTTCACAAAACATACAACTTTGTTTTTCAAAATAACTCTCTGATAACTGGAGATTTTATAAAATGTTTAGACTGCTGCAAGCAATGTGAGCAGTCTTAATTAAAATTTAGTTAGAGTTCTGCAAAAACTAGGAAAAAATAAGGATTTATCAGCTAGATAAGCAGTTCACAGCCCTTAATTGTACTGAAGCGTTGAAGAAGAAAATCACTTTTGTTAACTTGAAAGAGAGGATGCACTTTTTTGAGAATTCAGTCCTTTTTGATGTGGATATTCTCAGTAAAATCTACACCTGACTATTGTCCCTTCATAAAAATACGTACACAACTTTTTAAAAATCCTCAATAATCAGTAATAAATAACTCTCTTCAACAGCACATGAATCTGCAACAATAAAATAAAACTGTAGTTACAAGCACACCATTCTAGACTATGCCAACAGACTTGGCAGTTATAAGTACAGATTTATGGCTGGAAGGATGCATTCTCCTTGAAGCTGTTTGTGCAACCTACTTATCAGAAGAAAGATTTCCTGGAGATTTTCTTTAATTAGCTGGAACAACAAGCCATTAGTAAAACAAGCAACTAAAACCATAAGTATATAAGTTATTAGTCTTCTAGCATTGCTTATAAAAAAATTTAAAGTATATCCTAAAATTCAATAAGGGAGTGGCCAGGTTCAGTAATAACCATTTCTGTGTGGGCAACAATGTTTAGAAGAGTCTAGGAAGGGAAAGGTTACCATTCTGCCAGTGAAGATAATGAGAGGAGAAGAAAGACATGATCCAAGTTAATGTGGTTTGTGCCTTTTCCTTTTTAAGCTTCTAAAGGGCTCCACTTATTCCTGTGGCAATTAGGAGTAATCATGACTGCCAAAGATGATTTGTACTAGGTGATCAATACACCACAATGGCATTTTTGAAAATTATAAATCAGATCAACTTTGAAGAGTGAAATGTGGGGATTTTACTTTGTCTGTGACTGGAGTAGCCACTGCCTGGTGTGATTTGAGTATGAACACACAGCCAGGCCCTCCTGTGAGACAAGAGATGTGTTTCTTCTATTAACCATAACAAGAATTGCATGACTCCTTCCCCTCACACCAGGCTAAAATGTACCCCTGTGGTTCTGTGTAACATATATTGATTTGAATGAAGCTGTGTATAGTAACATTTAAATCGTAATGAGTCATTCTGTCACCCATTTTTGCTGGTATTTTACATAGTTAGTCTACTGCACAGTGTGCAGGGTGCTAGTGCGGAAAATCCTAGCAGATACGAGCTGACAATGGGCAGCTTTAAAAAAAAATAAAATTACTATGAACCCTTCTCACAGAATCTTACCAGGACAGTCATTTGCAAAGGCTCCCTTGTGTGTGTGTGCTTATTACAGCCATTATCCTCAGTCCCAGACATGGTTCTGAACTCATCACATTAGGTATGTGTCTTCATTTGCTTTTAGTAGGATGAAACAGTCTTGTTTATATGGGCTTGAGCTAAGAGATGTTGGAGTATTCTTTTTCAAGATTGTTTAAACATTGCACATACATACAGAGAGGTGTTTTCTAATTATCCTTTTAGCAGTATAAAAATCCTTTTAGCAGAGTATAAAAAGAAACTGCTTTGCTCGGAACTGTATCCCTTTAATTGCTTGATTTCAGAATCAGCATTTTCTCTCATTTTTCAGTATACATTGGTGACATCTTACCACAGTACCTCTGAAACCACTAAAGCTGACTGGGGCTGGAAGTGATGAGGAAAAATTTTTTTGTGTGTGTGTGTTCATTGCAAAAGCATTCAAATAACACTGACAAAAGCCTTTAGTTTTACAGTAGCATAGTAATGGCTGTTTTGCCCAAAATCAACTCTAGATAAATATCTTTTCTTCTTATAATGCTTACCTGTACAGGACCTAAAGAATTAACCATGACTTGAGATACCATTGTGTGGCCAGTGACTTTAATAGACAAATCTTGTTAACTTAAACTAAAAAGTAAACTGATTCTGTGCCTGGAATCTGGCTCTTTGTTGTCAGGTTTTTTTTGTCAGAAATTCACAATTTTTTCATGAAACAAAACCACCTTTTTTATATGATTTGGCATTAATCTAAAAAGCACTATGACTTCTTTCTTTATTCTATTCTTCCCCACTTAAATATCCCCAGCAACTATGAGCACATTCCCTTTCTTCTGCTTGCTTCTTGTCTGAGAGAATTTAATATCAACAGTTAAATGCTACAGTGCTAAAAGAGAGCATGTTGGGGAAGTGGGAGGAGGGCCAGAAGACAGACACAGAAATGGGAAGATAACTCTAACGAGCTCAAACCAGGACAAGCTTAAAGCTTCTTAGAGTCCATTACAGTAGCTCATCTTACTCTTGTATTTGCACTCTTGCTACTATTAAATATCTTGGTGTTTATAAGGTGGACACCAGGGGCTGTACTTGAAAGCTGCAGAACTGGCACGGTTCGATATCTAATAGCTGCTGTCCTTCCCCATTCTCTCTCCTGTGACATATTGTCTGGGAAATGGTGTCAGTGACCAGAGGAGCCCACAGCTGGCTTTTGATTTCCCCAATTCATCCTTAGAGGTACCTTTTTGCACCCTCCCAGCAAACTGTTATGTATTTTAGGATTGGTTTGCTTGTCTTTTTCTCTGGCAGCTCTTCCTGCTCTCATTAGTACATGAAAGTCTAATTGTTCTGGGCAGCTCTGCCTTGGCAAGCAGCTAACAAATTACATGTGAAATGGGACAGGAATGTGGGAAAACCCTTGCTCTAGACATCATTAATTCTACTCATACTAGATAAGTTTTTCTCAGGTGACTTACGTGCTCTGCTTCTTACCTGAAAAGACTCACTGTATTTTTGTAAGCCTGCTGCATTATGATATTAATATATATTTTAAAATATTCTTATAACTAATTATTAAACAGAGACAAAATCAGTATGAAATTTAGAGACAGAATTGTACAGTAGAGAGCGAAACTATTATTTTATGCTCAGTCTAGTGGCTCAGTATCCAGCTTGTTACCTCTGTTTATTTTTCTTATCAGTACCTTCATTCAGGAGGAGGCAGGGAATATATTCTTATGTTTTACTTCCCTTGATGAATTAGCTTAAAGAAAAACAAAACAAAAAACCTCACACTACCACCAAAACATAGCAATGCAAACTTGCTGCTTTTTTTTCCTGAGAGGATGATAAATTATTTAAAGTTTCTTCATCTTCAGAATGCCCAGATGAATGCACTGAGATATTCAAAGGATAGAATCTAAAAAACTATTCAGGTAATTCAGTAGTTTTTGTCAACAACTGAAATAAAAATTATGCCTTTCTCTTTATATTTTAAGTATGAGGAATTACTTTTTCTTATTAATTTTCTTCTGCATCAACTAACCATTTAAGATAAATCAGTATTAAATGAAAGGACATAAATGTAGCTGAAACATAACTACTTTATCAGTCCATTTTCATCTTCCTTGGAAGTACTTTTTAGCTTTTTCCATTCTGTTGTCTATACTTGAAAAAGCAATATTGTTTTAGGTGTACACTGGTACTGGTAATTAAGTCTGGCATTCATATTTTTTCTATTACTACTTTTCTTGATGCTTATTTAAGAAATTTTTTTGCAAAGCTGAATATAAAAGGTTTGTTTTCAACACTTGTATTGATTTTCTTTTGTCTTTTAACAGAGAGCAACCTGTACACAGCATGGAAAGTAACAAGCAGCTAGTGCTCAAACAGCAAGATCAACCTTCTTATTCTTCTTTTAATGATGACTGTGAGCAAGCCAAGAACCACAAGTACCCCAATAGAAAAGGAGTGTCCCTTATTTCTCAAGTATCAGTTACATGGTAAGTAGTTAAATACAGTAGGTTGGGGTTTTTTTCAAGAAATTAATTGAACCTAAAAATGAAGCAATAAATTAAAATGGAAGCTCTTCAGGGTTTTTTTTTTCCTTCATTATGAGGCATTTCAGCATACACGAGTTGCTTGAGTTCAGGTGCCTGTCCAAAAATACACAGGGAATATGCTAATCCAACAGGGCATGGAAAATTAATCTTGATCATAAATTAATATTGTCACTATAGTCCAAGCAGCCTCATTATGGTTATGCATCTCAACTCTCTGTGCACAGCCTGGAATCTGATGTTCTCATAGCATTTTGTGTATGCACTAAATGTGCCTGACCCTTCTCCCTGTGCTGTGTGTGTGAACTGGGTCTAGAGGTGTGTGTGGATGGAGAGGAAGTTACCAGAAATGAGCTGCAGAGAGAGTAAGTATGTGTTGAGAGATTTGGTTTAAAGGCTTTCCAAGGTCTGATAAGCTCTGGAGACTGTTTAGCTCAACCTGCACTAATGGATAAAACAATGAAAGTCTGCTAAAGTAATGCAAACACCAGTACACAGTAGCATCAACAGGCTGTAACACAATGAGATAGTGGTGGCTGCTGTATGCAAACACAGACACCAGTGTCATACACACACACACCCTCCAGCATATCCCACACCTACCCAAAAGTGCTGGCATCACAAGGCTCTCCATGTGGTTGGATTCCCCTTTGCTCCATCCACAGGACTGTCTCTCACCTCATGATGATTCAGCTGCCTGGGGAGTCAGTGGAGGTATAAGTTAGCTGTAATTTAAAAATAAAGGCTGGAATCTATTCACAGTACCAGCCACATTAACATGAGGTTTTAAAAAATATTAGTCATGATCTATGTCTCCCCCAGCACGATCCCTTACCAGGGAAAAAGGAATTTATAATACTTCCATTTTTTCTTTCTACTTGGAAAAGACAAGGGACAAGCCATTCAATGCAAAGTCTGCTCTGTGGCTGCAGAGAAGACCCCTTCACTGAAGTAAATTCATTTCCTGAACATGCACATCCATTAGGCTCTGCCAGCAATAAACACCTTATGGTTTCTTTTTGTAAGATCTTTATGAGTTCATGTTCAGTTTAAAGGGGTCATATTCTTTTGCCAGGGCAAAGGGTACTGATCTGGGGTTTTTCTCTTCTTTTTAAATCTTAACTGGAATCAGAAGGCTGGATTATCAGTAGACATAATACATAATCATTAACTTCATGAAGCAATTTCTCTTGTAAAAATTTTCTAGTGTAGACATTCTAGCTTTTAGTTTAATTGAATTTGTTGATAAATCTGTCATGCCATGCTTTCTATATATGATCTTTCTACAGAAAAATTACTTCTACAGAATAAAATCCACTTCATGAACAGGATTTAGAATGAGGCTTGTACATTGTTTAATCACATATTGAATTGGTTTCTAATAAGCAGTAGGAATAACTTAGATTGGCCCTCTGTTCATTTATGAATTTACTTTCCCATTAACATTTGCAAAACAGGCAATGAGAAAAAGCATATGTTGAAATCATACTTTTTATCAACTGTTTTCATGAAATAATACCATCTTTTCTCATTATTGAAAACAGAATTTTCTCATTTAATTGATAAATCCCGTACACAAATGCACCATTGCCTGCAATGTCTTTTGTATTGGAATTTCTGTTTCTACACTTATCCCCAAGGCCAGGAAAGAGCATGACTTCATGTTGCCCGTGTGCTGTGTTTCATCAGGTTGTGTCTGAGTATATACATGTTACTTTAGATCTAAGCAGATGTGACAGAAGGTAACGGGCTATGCTGTGGTGCTGCAGTGTCAGCCTCTGCACCAGAAAGATTAGAAAATGCAGTGCTGCAAGCACGTTGACTGGAAAGCAGAAAACAAACATAGCAACATCTAGTTTTCTGACAGAAGTCAAATAATTGGAGTGCACAGGCTCCTTCATTGCAAAAAAAAAAAAAAAAAAAAAACAAAACACCCACAAAAAAACCCTGCCATGAGAATAATAATGATTTGCTTTTCCTTTTGGTTTGGAAGCAAGTGATTATCACCTTCAGCAGAACTGAAGTACGCAGTGAGTACATTGTATACAGGGAAAAGGAAACAGTGACTGGGTGCTACTGGATTTAACACGTTTTGTTACTGCAGACAGTTTCATGAATTTAAGAAGTGGAATCAATTTTCCTTTTCTGAATTCTGGCTGCAATAATTTTTAATCTTTGTGTGTTTGGTTTTGGGTTTTTGTTTGGTTTGTTTGTTTGTTTTAATGCTATTGCCTTCCCTTGGCATAGTTCTTCATAATAAGACTGCCCTGGTTATTAACAGTGCTATGTTTCATATCTCTTTGACCACAGTACAAGATGTTCCACTCACTTAAAGCTGTCTTGATGTTATTGCACTTAGAAAATGTACTTCGTAGTCCTAAAAGCCATTCCAGGAATAAGACTTGATCCTGCACTCAATTATCTGTCCACATTACATCAAACATCTGTAAAGAGGTTTAAACAAAATGTAAGGACACACAGACCTTAGATTAGTCAGTAAACATTATCTGAGAGTTAACTTTTTTCTTTCCCCCTAATATAATAAAAATTAATGCCCGAAGTCTCTTGGCTGTAGCAAAACTAGGCTCATGATTGTTGAACTGTTTTACAAACCCAATTATCAGTCATTTTAATTTCACTACATTTCACAAAAAAATGCAGAGGAGGACTCACATCACAGATGAGGTTGCAGTAGCAGTGTGGTCATGCAGAAGAGCATTGTCCTTTAAAGTTATTAAAGCCAGTCAGTGGGAGAAGGAAAATAAAATTGTGCCATCTTAATTCAAAGCACTATTTTATTTTCATTGTCATTTGTGAGTTTTTTTGTAATTATCAGCCTTACCTAACCATCATCTCACCATGCATCATTTCTCTTACTTGGTAATTATGTTTTCATAAACAAAGAGAAGTTCAACTTTGGAAGTTTTTTAACTGGCCAGCTTCTCCTACTTTTCAAGTAGACTTTTTTCAATGAAACGTCTATTTGACATTTAATCATTTGTAAAAATACACAGTGAGTTATCATATACCTTTTCATGTTGCAGAATGAAGGATTAAACGTTAAAATTCTTATGAAAGATAAAACATCTAATTATTGATTTAGTGACTGTGGCCACTTCAGCATACTGTGTATTTATGACAACTTCTAAGAAACTTTTAGCACAGCCTAAAACTAAAAATGAAGATTATCTTTTGATGGTAGAAGTTCAGGTAGGTATGCCCACTTGTATTTATAAGCACCCTAATGCATATGACAGCATGAGAGGCATGGAGAGAAAGCCTAAGTTAAGTGGAAATACGGTGAATAACCTGAAGAATTAAAGTGCATCAGACCCTTATAGCAAGTGACACAGGCATGTTGTCACTTACAGGAAAAAATACCTCTGTTCTTTCATGAAGTAGCTCTCTCTGTGAGGTTTCAAGGGCAAAATGAAGAGGGTTTGTTGGGCTTATTGTCCATCCAATTTTTAATATGATGGCATGAAGAAAATCCAAGCTGCAGGGATTTTTGACCTGCAAGCATTCAAGCATCTTGCTGTTGTTTTGGTGCATGATAACACTCCAAGCCCTACTGGGGGTTCAAATAAATAGGTGATAGACCTGAAATAATGGCATATGTGAGGTGTAAAGGTTCACAAGTTTGTTGGTTTAGCATAGCTTTGGGGGAAAGAAAAAACAAACAAAAAAACAGACAGGAAGATATAAGCAATATGAACACGTTGTTAGCTAGTACAAGGAAAAGCAATGATGTGACAGAAAAATTAAAAGAGAAAAAAAGACTGAAATTAATCAACTCTTGATGTTTTCTTCACCAAGAGAGGAATTTGTGTTGTTATTCATTAAATATTACCAAGGAAACAAATAACTTCATAATGCTCTTTCTTTCTTGTAGAAGGAATTTGTGGCATGCTTTGCCCTGTCCTCCCCAAACACACAACACCTATTTCTGGATATAAATATCTGCATTCCACAATGCTTCAACAAGGAGTGGGGTTTTTTAGTAATATTTTACCTTCTGCCATAGAAAAGTAATTTCTGACTTCTTTAAGTTATGAAGAAATTTTTATCTAGAATCTGGGTTCCTTTTTAAGTGCAATATTACCTCTGTTATGTTAGACAAGGTTATACTGCCTCTATAGACAACGTCTTTAAATTACATAGCTCAGGAAATATCTTTTACAATAATAATAAAATAATTGTTACCATCTTAACATATACACTGATGCAGAGCTTATTCTGATCTACCTTTATAAAAATACTTTTGCTTTTCCTTATAAATCTAGCATTTTTCAAGTGTGTTACAGTATTTGGGACCTTTTGAGGCTGTTTGTCAAAGTCTTAAAAAGAAGACACCAGTCAGAAATGTTATTTTGGTGGAAGGAGTAGGTAGTTCCATATCCAATGTGCTGAAATACAGGACACAGAACAGCAGATGACTTGTATACCAGCTATTGGCTCAGGCTTTTCAATTTGTATGTCTGAATTTCTAAAATCTTGACCCACCTGCATACTGGACACCAGGTAAAATCCTGTCAGGGAACCCAGGTCTAGGCAGCCTGCTGCAGAGCCCACAGCCCCAGTGCACAGCAGGAAAGAGTAATAATTCTCAGTCACCATGAGATACCTAAATGCTGGTGTCACAAACTCAGTTTCTTGTTCCTGTGGGCTTTAAACAGCAGATTACACTGCTGTCAGATGAAAAGCAGCTTGGTGTTTCCCAGTAGGGTGGCAAGCTGGATGGGAAAGGGTAGAAATATTTTGTCTTCCTGAATGGTCTGGACAGGCTTATGGAGCTACTGAAGAGTAGCAGGAGGATGGCTGGGGAAATTCTGGTTGACTTCTTGTTTGATGACAGGAGGTCCTTGAGGACAATGTCTTTCTGTACTTTGTTTTCTATAAGGACCATGGAGAAAGGCACTTCATCTCATTTTTCATTTTTGAAAAAGTAAAATAAATTATCCAGGCCTCAAGACAAAACAGTTCAAAGCTGAGTTTTTGATCATTTAAACATCAATACCACTGGCTGCACACAAACTATTCAGGTCCTTTCACAAAATTGGCAGAAAGCAAAGCAAAACATTTTTCACAGTACTGCTATCAATTAAGCCTCTTGCATCCCAAAGGCAAGCCTGTGCCTTTGGACTCGTTCTGTCTCAAACAGCTTTGGTCACTGTCAGCTTCAGACAGAAAACAGGAATGTCTCCCATGCCTTAATCTCAGTTATGTGGTTGCATAAGTTATGATTAAAATTTTAATTTAAGAATGTAGACTATACTGGAGAAAGCAGAAGCTTCATGGGGAGAAATACCTAAATTTGCTCCCTAGATATAAGGTCCATTTGCCAAGGCAAGTTGCTTTTTGCAGTGTTTAAACTATTGTAAATAGTTTGCCTAGGGCATTGTTTGACTCTATTTACTGTCTGGGCATGCACCAACCTGGTCTGGGTATGTGTGAAGCCAATCCTAATCAGTATTGTTCCAGAATTTATCCAGCATCTCTGCACTTGATGAAGAAACCCATGAGTTGTAGTAAGCAGAATGGGTTGTAGTTCTGAAGAGATCTATTGCCTTTCTCCTTGATTTCACTGAGTAAGATAGAGAAACAGGGAAGTTTCACCAAGTATTCTTTCTCTCATATAAGTGGTTCCAACTCCTCCATTTCTAAAATGAGAAGGTAAAGAAAAAACAAAACAAAATAAGCTCTGCAAGTTTATAAACTAATGTTTCATGCTTGTCCACAGTATGTCACTGCAGAGCCACTCTTGTTTCCTTCATTAAGTTAATGATGTCTGTGACACCTTCAGGGCATCAGGTAGCAGAAGCCTAATGAAAGCTCTTCTGAACAAATTCAGTCACTTACTGTCTCTTGGTACATCCAAACAGCCTTGCAGTCCAACTAGAGCTCATGCTGGCCTTTAAAATCAATTTTAAAATAGTCTTTTTAATATATATATACTTACTATCTCATATCTATGTATGTATGTGTGTATTTTATACAAATAGTGGCACTCTTTTTAAAAAAGTTATTAACACATTAAGTGCCTGAGTGCCAGCTTAGTACCAGGAGCATTAGATTTAATTAGATAGCAAAAATAGAAACTGGAATCTGGGTAATAGCTTCCAAAGCTGATCTTAATTGGCTTATTAGTTGGAGATCAAGAAAAGCATTTTTTCAGACATCATTTAAGTGAACCCTGAATAACTTATTGAAAATAACTTTGAGAATCAAATAATTAAGCAAATAATACATAGTCAATTATGTGTGATCCTCAGTAAATGCCAAAGGTACAAAGAATGAAACAGCATTATTCTTTTAGTTCTACTTAGCTTCAGAAAGTTCCTCTATATCCATCAGCTTAATTGTTTATTCCAGTTATTACATTCATTCATGTATAAGCAAGCAAACCATTGATTTACTGCTGCCAGGGAGTACTTAGTGCAGCAGTTTAAACAAAGCACGATTGTCTCCATATATAATTCATGTTTATTATAAATGTAAAGGAGAAGGAAAAATGTTACAAGAGTCTGTGTAGGCTCAGCTATGTAAATTCCTGTTGTTTCTGAATGTAATAAATACAATGTTTACCTGTAGAAATAATCAAACAGAAATTTCCTGCACTGAATAGGTAATTTCCAGAAGGAGAGACAGTGTTGTTATTAAAAGCATTCTCCAAACACTGATTGCTTCGTTCTAAACTAAAGCGCCTCGTTTGGTATTTAAAAACTGAATTTGCTTTTGTTGTTACTGTGCTTGTCACATATGCCTCACAAGTCTTCAAATGGATCTAAAATGTATCCTTGATTATTTTTTGCTGGGATAGCACTGACTTTTAGAATGCACAATGGTGCAGTCCTTCCCCCCTCCCTCAGAACCCTGCTCGTCCCTTACTGAGCTTCTTGTAATTCAAACAGCGTTCAGATATAAAAAGGGCATTCAGATCCTGTCAGTCTCACAGACCCAACTGCAAGGCTGAGTTATATTTTGGATTTAGGCTAGTAATATATCAGTGGTTTTGTCAAGACTTCTTTAGAATTTTAAACTTATGGTTCAGTCCATTTCATAACTGATGTTTTCTCCTTCCCCAGTTGTGAGCACCACGTTATAGCAATGAACTCTGTCTCCTTCCAGGAGTCTGTGATGCCTTCACTGGATAGTTCCACTTCTTTCTTAGCCTAATCGAAAGTAGAAAATCACTTGGGCTTTATTCCTCCATTACATATTCACCATATAACTCTGACATAGGACAAGTAAAGTTCTAGGTGCACATTTCTAATGAAAATACCACTCCAACTACTAGCTTGAAATCATAATCCTACTGTGCAGTGGGTTATTATGAAAGGTATCTGAGGAGAGCAGCACAGGGCAATGCAGAGCCCCCTTTATCTGTGACTTCAGCAACATAACAGGCACAGAACACCCAGCTACCCAGATACAGCATATCAGAGTGTGTGAGAGCGTGTATAAATCCCTTTAGGGCATAATAACAACAGTGCTTGTTAAGGTCATGATTTTCAGTTCAAGTTACAGCAACAGCTATTTAAAAAATAAATTTACTACTAAGATCTTGGAATTAGCACACAGTTGTAGCATATTTACCAGCATATTTACAGATCTTATGTCATGTCATACCTATAGAAAAAACTATAGATACAGTTAATAATACCAACTGACACACTAAACTATCAACCTGAAATCCTAATTATTCTGGATAACAGAAGTGACTAACTATCATCCAGCCACCAGTGGAGGTAGGCCATATGCTTTTAAAGAAATAGTTGCTGTATTAATTCTCATCTGTTTCTTTGCCTGCAAGGTCTTCAAAAAATAATAAATCTGATCTTGAAATAAATAAGGTTTGAACTTCTCTTATACTTTATTATAATTCTTAGCAGATTAGACTTAGTAAGACTCTTAGCATTTTAAATCTTAAAATACTGCCTTTAAATAAGCTTGTCTTTGCTGACCTGTCACCTTTAAGTTATTTGCAGAGAACTTTGATTAAGGAGCATTAACTAAGTCCTCTCCTTAAATGATTTGAAAAATTTAACTTTAAATAGGTCATTTTTATTTTTTTTACAAACTCTCTGAGCTGTTCTCCTCAAGTCTCTCCCTTATGGACTGTTACTGTCTGCATTTGCCAGGGGTTGCAGCCTCTACTGGCAACAAAGTCAGCGTGTTCAGTCAGACAGATTCCTACAGAGACCTCAAAGCTTTCATGTGGGACTGCTGCCTTTTGGAAATGATACTGTATTTTACATGGAAGGCACCTTCCTCACTCCCACTTGTACAATCACTGAAAAATGTTAAAAGTCTCTGCAGTCCTCTCTAAGCAGCGATGGAGGTAGTACAGCCCTTCTCAGGCAGGGATTGTGCTGGCAGATTTTACTTTTATCTTCTTTCTTGCTGCTAAGAATTTCCTGCTTTATCAAAATACATTGGTGATTCTCACTTGGAAAAGATTTTTTTTTTTTTCTTTATGAAAAACCTGAAGCCCCACTTCTGTACATTCCACTTATATGTGGATAGCTGGTTGCAGTCTAATAATTATGACAATAATAATGGGTTTAAATGGCTTATGGCTTGTGTTCCCAAAGCTCTCGGATGATCCACAAACACAGAGCATCATTCTTACACCCACTGTGTGAACTTCAGTAAGTCCAGAAAACTGGCCTGGTCAGTTTGTGAAGCAAATCTTTTTTGAATGCCTCCATTGTGGTAGGAAAAAAGCTTTAGAGCTTGTTGTGTTTTTTTATAATCGCAGATGAAGCCCAGGCTAAGGAGTTGAGTGTCTGTTATCCCTGTCAAGTCACTTTAAATAATTGGTCACTACTGACAGTCACTACTAAGGATAGCAAAAATTTATGGATATTTCTAATGTAATAACTAAAATCAGGCCCTGTCTCTGACAAACTAGTGACCTAGAATTGAAAGGCTTTTATGATATTGGTAACTCCCTCAGCCTCAGCATCTCCTGAGAGCTACCTGTTAGCAAGGGACGACTGAGTGATACACAATTTCATTAGCAAATACATTGCTCTTACCTTTGAGAACTGCATATACAGCTAAAATTTGCCACTTCAGTTTATGTGGCTGGTATATCACACTTTCTTCTGTTAGGTCATGCATTGGAAGCAAAGGCTGTAGGTTACAACTAGACATATTTACTTACAAACCAACCACCCTTCTTCTTGGAATACTTTCAGCTGACCTTTTTGGTCTTGTTAACTCAAGAAGGGGATGTGACTGAGATTGTTCTAGATGCAATCATTGGTTAAACATGACATCTGTGCCTCGCCTAGAGGTGAGATTCAGTGAGGCAACTTTTTCCTTTCAGTGAGCAGTGTCTTACATTTCTTCCCATGCTCCTTATCCTCAGCTCTTCATAAACACATCTTGTACACAAGAACCTCTGTAGAGGATGCAGCAAATTCTTGCCTGTAGGAAGCTTGAGCTGTTAAGAAGACTAGCATAGCACTAATAAAATCTAAACACTTATAGTCACATCTTATTCCTGATGCTGCTAAATGGGAACTTGCAGCTTAACATAATAGGCAATTTAGCATATAAATGTACCCCATAAAAGCAGGATGTTGGCAGAGCAAAACTATAAATGTTAACCTTTGGGCAAGCTGTTACAAATGTGCTACAGGCTTTTGCAGTTTTAATGAACTTGTTTACACATATGAGGTTTATTTTGTACTAAACACTAGGATACACACACCCAGTAAGAGGAGCACCTTCAGAAATTCAGATTTTGGGAGTTCATCATGAACGTTTGGGCTAACAAATCTGTTAGCTAAAGGTTTTTTTATATATCTTGCCAGTCTGAAGCTACATCCTATCCATCTATTATAAGAGGTTTATACCAGCAGGGAAGGACGATGGCCTTTTTACCCTTAGAAATATGACTGAGAGGCAATATATAATTCTCCCAACAGTGTTAGAGAAGATAGGAAGAATTTTACAACTACACTGGTTTGTGGGCAAGATTTATAAGCTCAACAAGTACAGTGCTTAATGAATGATTTTCCTGAGTTGCTATTTATTATTTTTGGTAAGTTCCTGGAAAGGCAAAGAATATTAAAAATGGAGGAAACCTACAGCAATTGCAAATCTAAATCAGGACTAATGGTTATCTTAGGAACTAGGAGGCACCTTTGACCTTTTGTTGAAAACTGTGTCTGCTGAATCAGTGTCTAAGCACCCACAAAATCAGGCAATCCTGCAGAGTAACCAAATTCAGTTGTTCCATTTTGGGAAAGCTTGCAAGAATACACATTTTCAGGCAGCTTTGCTGGTCATGAACACAAAACTCAGGATCCATGCTTGATGATGAGTGTTTTCCATCTGAGTCTCTCATGTTGTTTGGCTTTGGTAGGCTACTTCATTCCAAAGAAGAATTATTCAGAGCTACTCTTTCAAGATAAATGTGTGAAAGATGAATCATTTAAAAAGATGATATTTCACTCCTATCTGACTTCACTGCCAAATTTTTGTCACCTTACACCCTACGATTGCCTCAGCAAATATCAGGCTTTCAGTTTCCATTCACACTGTTTAATAACACGATGTCTACTGAATCATGCATAATGAAGAACCTTTTTATTTGCTTATTCCTTCATGTAAAGAAAGGGACCTCAGAAAACTTTCTTTCTATTTGGCTATGACTTGTCTGGGTTTTTTTTCCTTGTAAACAACCTTAACTGTCAACAAAGCAGGGATCTCGATTCTAAAGAGAGTTCAAGCATAGGCAAAAAATACTTATCGGAATTTTCCTCTAACAATTCATTTCTTTGCTCATTGTGAATATGTATATCTATACCTATACACACACAGGTAAAAATCTGAAGACTCATTCAGAAATAAGGCAAGAGGAAAATTAGTTTCATAATACCTTGCATTCTTATAAAGCCTAACAAAAATGATACACGTATTCAATGGAAAGTTAAAGCATGCAAGAGAGAGAGAGATAATGTAGGGAGTGTGAAGCCACTGGAAGTTATGATTTCTAGAGGCACAGCCAGTGAGAAAGGTTTCTCTTATGTTATCCTACACTATGCAGTGCAGTGTATTCAGTTTGGAGTCAAAAATATCAGAAAAATACTTTATATAATACTTGCATACAAGCTCAGAATATGAGTTTCATGTACAGGTCCCCATGAGGACAGGACAACTTGTCTTTACACATCTCATGTATATCCCATACTGTAATCCTCACTTTGTACTGCTTCTCTTAATGACAGTGCACAAAAAGCTGAAGTATATCACAAGCAAGAAGAAACATGAATAAACTGAAAATAAGGCAATTTCATATTCCTTGCCCAGTCATAAAAAAACCTTCTGGCTTCTTAGTTAGCTAAGAATTGACTTCATTGACCAGCTTTCCTGGATGTCAAATCAAATATTTTTTAGTGGATCAGATGTTGCTGATTGGTATGCACAGCCTGGATTGTTTTAGTAAAAAAAAGGCTTTTCCCTTGGGTACAAGTGCAGTACAATCAGGAGATAAGAGCTCTCTTCATGTATCTATTCCAATGGCAGCTTTTGTCTACCACATTCATGTAGCAATAATTTTGTGATCTTGGCAGCAAAACATTCACTCTGAGTTGCAAAGGCCTGCAGAGATCCTAAGTACATGCTCAGAGTGCCACTTTCATAACCACCCTGTGTGTGTCTTTCTTACTGTGACTTACTGTCACATTCCCTAGTTGCACATTGGCTGTTTCAGCTGCTAAGTAGCAAAGAAAATGACTTCAGTTGTGGATGTATGGCATTGCTTTTAAATAGACCACTTCCTTACACCAAGTATTTTGTATAAAATAAGATTGCAAAAGACTCAGTTTTTGTATTATCTTCCACCTGCATTATCTGAAAGAAATTTCATAATTAAAAAACAGTTCAGTAGTTTTAAAATTTATCTTCTTTCATTTAAAAATTATTCCATAGTAGTGTGATTAAACAGAATTAGTGACTTTCATATATGTAAGTAGTATGTAGCAGTATGTTACTACTACTACGTGTAAGTAGCACTTAACACATAGGTTTAAAAGATGGTGCATCTTAGGTTTGAATTTTAAGAACAGGACTTCACCTGTATGATAAATTGCTTTTGTTATGCTAGGTCAGTTAGTCTTAAATATATCCCTGATATGAATTTTCTGTAGAAAACAAATAGGTAAATTTCTTGCATAGCTGTAAAAACAAACCCCTCTGGAGACATTAGTACTGAAAAATATTCATGTTCATTTAAACTTGGTGTATGAAATGTACAGTTCTCTGCTTTCCAGTTGGAATTTCTTAGTTTAACTCAATCAAATCTAATGGTGCAAAGGGGATTCTTTTAAGTTTTTTCTACTAAGTTTAAGATTCTTCTGGGTCTTCTTCTATGTTCACGAATGTAGTTACATTAGGAATACAATTTTGGTTATCTTACCAATGAGAGAGAAAGGCAAAGACAAAGCAATTCATGGTGGAGCCTTCCATGCTGGTTGTGTTGGTTGAAGTTGAGGTTAAAACTTCCATCTTCTGAGATTTACAGTACTGAGGAATCCTGTGAATACATGAGACAGAACACGTGTGACAAGGTAAAAATTACACTTCTTGCCTTTGTGTAGTTATAGTTATATAGCAGCTGGAGATTCATTCTTTAGGTGTTATTCCAGTAACATTATATTTTATGGGATGAAAAGTTACCCCGAAGTACAGAAGGGAAATCCTTGGGGTTGCAATCTCTTTTTCAGGTTGTTGACTATTCTGACGCCTTGGGAAAAACTCTTCAGTTGCATTGTGGCTCCAATTATGGCAAAAGACAGGGTGAGGACAGGAATGTATTTCTCATGGCTCCTGTTAGTCTTGTGGAAGATACCCAGTGTCAGGAGGACTTGAAAATAACAGGGCACCTGCAGACCTGTGGGTGGATGGCACAAGAAGCACAGCTTCTTCAAGCCTTATTGCTGTGGAATGGGATTCTGAGTACTTTTGGAGTATGATTTCTATGTCAAATAAAATAAAAAAATAGAGATGTGCATTTCAGACAAGTGTTTCCTGAAAACTTCCTAGTCATAATGGGACAAAACATTCTTTTTCATTTCCTGGTTTACTTTTCTTGCCCTATTGCATATGTAGCAATTGCACTACATGTGCCTGAAATGTCAGAAAATTGTGAACCTGAGATATACAGCAGCCTATCTTTGGCTCATATTACTGTATTATTTATGGGTTTGTGTATTTTCTCCCTATGTGCAAACAGTTGTGTCTTTTTCCTCCAGCCTCTCTCATCTTTCTGATTCATGAAACCTGTATGTTCAGATTCACTGGGAGACTGAGGGCAGTACTTGACTAAACTTGTCTGATCTGTCATTCAGATTTTAAAATATATTAAATTTTGTTGATTCTCTGCAAAGATATTTTCTCTGCAGAAATATTTTCCTACCTTAGCACACAAATTTGGCAAAGCCTAAAAAAATGTAAGGTGTTTGTCAACTGTGTAAGTTCTCCTCACTTGCCCCAGACATCTTCATTCTTTATCTCACCAAATACTCATTTTTGCTTGCTTTGAAAGCAGATTGTGTGTTTGTACACCCAAGCATAGCAGCACTTTCACACTCTGATTATTCTAATAGTACTTTTAGCTCTTTCTGATTTCAAAACGTAACTATAATATTCACACAGAAAATCAACTATCATACTGAATATCTGTGCAATTTCATAATGAAGTGCAGAAAAAAAGCCCATGCAGTGGCCTATACTGTACATGATGTTACCCATGAAATACATGATGCCAATTCCTGAATCGTGTGTGACATGCAGTGAATCAGCCACTCCCAGTGCTGCATTAGATGTAGTTTCCACAGCAGCCAGCACCTCACTTCAGTCAGGATACATCCCCTTTCGAACCAGAAATATCACCTGATTGAATTAGATACATTAAGAACTGACTCTAGTATGTGGCACATTAATGAAATGAATTTGTGAGTATAGAATCATGTAATAGCATCCTTGTCTGGATTGTCTGCAGCTTTGTTAGGGAGGTTTGCTTTCTTACGTGTAGTTTCCTTACTGGAATTTTATAATTAAGGTCTGTGTCCTTCAATGAGACTGACATAACTGTGTGACTTTTCAGAGCCAAAAGAGCATATTCAACTAGATATGTTCTGGAATACTGATTTTTAAAAGGTAAATTATTTTTCACTGCATAACTATTTTGCTGCCAAACATACCTCATGACTCCTTTTCTAATAGAACTAGATTTTTTCCTCCCAAGCTGCTGATAATCTCTTGCTAGGCTTTCCTATCTACCATTAGGTAATGTTAAACCAAATACATTCATTTTACTCATGCAAAAACCCCTGTGAGATTGTGCTTATCAGAAAAAAGGATTTCTGAATGTGTTTGGCTTCACTTTTATGGTTCTGTTTCAAGACTAGTGCCTGCGTCTAGATATCCCCGAGTAGTGATAAATAGAGAGCAAGGGTTGTTTGTTACAAGAATTTGCTATCTTGAATGTGTTGCCATCTCATTACAACATTTTTCAACTTCTGTATGGTCGTGTCTCTTATTCAGACTCTGCTGCATTTGTATGGGGAACATTGATACTTAAGGTGGTAGAAAGCAAAGTGAGAGGGACACCATTTCTAATACTTTGTGTTATTTTTAAAGTTTCTGATTTTAGGATTTTGAGATCAAAATGGTTATGGTTAAAGCCTAGAAGTGATACAAAAATCTGTAGTAGCCTGGATCACCCAAGCTTCTGGGAGCTGTCAGCCAACCAACACATCTAGAAAGTGGGAAGTATGGATTGCTTTTGCTTCAGATTCTCAAGGTTTGAGGGCACTACAATACCATAAGGACTGTCAGAAATGTCAGATGAGAAGGCACCATTTCTCTGCCCTTGTCTCTATAATGTCATTATGTCTTTTGTGATATACATAAGCAAATTTTACCTGTAGAGCCTCACTGGAATATCCACAGGCAGATAATCAGGACATACTCATATGCAATACTTATTTTTAGTTGTACCCACAATGAGCTCTGTGAGGAACAAATTTTATCAAGGTATATAACAAGTAATGAAGTTAATTTCTGGAATTCCTTAAATAGATGATGAAATTACTCTAAAAATAAAGTAAGAGCAAAATTCAGCCCTGAAGTGCATCAGCTCTTTGGAGTCTGCCTGGCAGCTGGTTAAAAGTGGCATCACTCAGAGGCCTTTGCCACAGCCCCTTGTGTCTCACATCTCTGGCTCCCTGGCTGGTGGGTGGAAGATGCCCTGGGCAAGCTGGCACGTGACAAATAACTGTCTCAGCTGCATCAGGTTGTCAGCCCTGCCACTCAAAGGGGTCCCAAAAGACTGAAAATATTATAGCCACCAGAAACCTAGCAACAAGGTTCCACAAGGGCAAATGCAAAGATAGATCCGTGAGACATCAGAACCCCACGTAACAGTACTGGGAGGGCACCAGCTGGCCAGTCAGCAGCTCTGTAGAAAATGATCTGGGGGGGTCCTGCTGGGAAAGTTTACAATGCTACAGCACTGTGTCCTTGTGGCAGTGAACACCAACTTCATACTGTGCTGCATTTGCAACAGTAAAGCCAACAGGTCAAGAGAAGTTATCATTCTCTTTTACCTGGCATATGTTGGACCACCCTTAGCCTTTTTTTTAAGTTTCTTAGTGTTTTTAGGGAAGATGGAACTAGACTTTTCTCAGAAATGCATAAAACTAGTAGCAATGGACAACTATAGCAAAAACCCCTCAAACTATCCTTTTTTTTAAGGGGTAGACCAGATCGTACCCAAAGGTCCTTTCCAAATGAAATATTTCATGTTTCTGTGGTTCTAGAATGTTGCTTCTACAGATTATTTGTTTGTTTGTGTCTCCAGCCAGAATTTTCTTATGAGTTACAGATTTTTCCAATGTTGTTTTGTTGTTGTTGTTTTCTTTCTTTTTCTCAGGGAGCTGGGGTACTTCTTTTCTTTTCTGCTGAAACCACCCTTAGCACCTATTTTTCAAAATAAGAATATGATGCCAGAAACATTCTTCAAAGACACTGACTGAAATTATTCCATATTACAGATTTCCAAGGAGGGTAATTCATGGCAAATATAATGTTTTCCCCATACTTTCTATAACCTGTTTCTTCAAGTTCCAAATAAATGCTGTCAGAACAACAAATAAACTGTTCTGCCAGAATGTGAGAAGTGCAATCTTTCCACATTATACTATCTCACTCTCTAAGGAGTGAAAAAGGATTTGCTTCAGTAAAGAAAGCACTCTGTTATATGACTTTCCCTTTTGTAGTCTCATATCTTATGTTTCAATGGGTAAACTTTGCAAGTCAGATTTATATTCAAGTCTAAAGTTATGTTTTGTTGCAGTAAAATCAAAGGAAGCAATGACAGATTGATCTATAGAGGAACAGGTGGGAACTGAACAGACCTTATTAATCTTTTTCTCTACTTGGTGGCACTTATGTGCCTTTAATACATGAAGAGAACTTTATCTGTGGCATCTGAAGTTAACCTTGAATAGGACTTGGACTTGTAAGCAGCAGATGCAGTTGTTTCTGCACTTCTTCTATAAATTGGGGATTTTGGAAACATCCCCTTGTCCCCAGTGTCCTCTACCCAGATGAACATTAAATGGGGATCCCCCTCTCAGATGTATCTTCTGTGTCCTACACCTGTGATGATGAACTCCCTTTGTGGAAGAGAGGCCTCCAGAATGAAACTTTCAGGCATCTCAGTCCACTATCCAAGGCGTTTTAGCAGTTTTACAGTGCACGACAAAGAACTTCATCTTCCTGTGGAAGTGACTTTATGTCAGCTTAAGGCATAAAAATTAATTGAGCCAAATATGGCCTAGTTTAAGCATGGTATTGAAGTCCAATGTCTCCTGAAGGAATGGGAGGATCCCATGTTCAAGCACCCACTGCTCAGTGTATTCCCCATGAAACTGTTTTAAGACAAACCCTAGAGCACAGCCTGGCTTGCCTCTTCAGCTGCCCATCCAGAAGACCTGACTATGAAGCCAACCTGTACATGGGGTCAGCAGCTACACGTTTGACATGACAAGAATGACATAAATGGAAGTCAACTGTCATTATGTATTCTTACAACTACATACATTTAACTAAGTTCAGATTACTACCAAGCAGCATCTTCACTGGATCACTTATTTCCTTCTGATTAGGACACTGTATTTGTCATCTAGTTAGGAACAGGAAAATGGGAGTGAAATTTTGCTGTTTTACACCAAAACGATACAGCCAAGCACATAAAGGTAACATTACCATGTTGGTTGGCCAGCATTCATCCTGAGAGAAAGTGAATCAAGCTGAAAGAGATGCTATGTGGTGGCTAGGAGGGAAAGCCATTCCCAAACTATGGCACTACTTTGCATTTTTATACTAGATCTGCTGCTTGAACTTCTTATTTCTGCATGAAATTCTCAGGAGCAGAACAGAAATTGAATACCTATGTTAAGTCACTGATTATTGTTGTCTTCTAGAGTTTTGAAAAACACATCTACTGGCATTAGTGCCATTAAAAGAATTTAAAAACTTAATGCAGTGAAATTTAATTATCTTGATTTGAGTGTACCTCTAGTTGTTGCATTTACATGATGAAAGTGCTATAAGGCTCATTATCTTAAATAAACTCCTAATTTTCTACTCACGGTTGCTAAAAGTGTTGTTCCAGAATCAGCTGCACCAAAATGAACATTTCACTCACTTCATCATGGTTACAAGCCTTCAAGCTTAAAAGCTGCAACCTTTGTGCTGTGACTGAAACTGTGTTTGTAGGAACACAAAATTGCCACTGCTAATAACCCGAGTTTGCAAGGTGTCAGGAGTGAGGCAGGTCAGGTTCTGTCCAAGATTAACCTGAGCTGCTCAGAGGTTTCTTTTTCTTGATTTTGCCACAATAGGAATTTTTCTAATGGCCCAGTGACAAAGATAATCATAATGAGTTGTTTAGTTATTGTGTGCTAAGTAGATCTGAGGAATATGATGCTGATGTTGGAATTTTTTTCTTCCTCTCCACTCTTACCTTTCTATTTACATGCCTTTTTTTTTTTTTTTTTTTTTTTTTTTTTTTTTTTTTTTTTTTTTTAAAACATGCTATTACTGTGTCCAGCATACATGAGCTATTTGTTTCTTCTCTCTTACCCTTGAAAATAGTTCTGCTTAGCTCCAGGTATACCTGACCACATAATTATGTCAGTTTCCTGACTGCAAAATTTAAGGTGAGAAGCTTGAGCTAGCTAACTGAAGGAAGAATGGGTTATTCTCAACTCACAAAAAAATAAATTATAAAATTACTTTAAAAATCAATTGATTATAGAGTTTTTGTTTTGCAAGCCACAAGATGAAGAAATGTAACGAGAGAAAGAGAAATCTGGTTCTATTGTGCATACAACTTTAAGGCAAAAGACTGAGTAGATGAGGAACCATATTTTCTGTGCTCAGATTCCATTGGTGAAGGGCCCAGTGAGGGTTTTGCATTGGAACAATTGTAGTCAATCACTCAGCAGTAGGAAATTGGTATGAATATCTGACAAAACTAACCTGGCATTTTCTAGCCACCTGTAATAGCTCAGGAGAGGGCTCTGTGGTTTGCATGAATGTTTCAGTTCAGAAGTCTCTTTCAATAATGCACAGAACAAGATGAGGGGTACACACTTGTTTTTCCAAACTACCATCCCTCATGAATAGTCCTTCCCCTGGGACCTGAATGATGGCAAATATTAGTCAGGTAAGTGTCATGTAGTTTCTTTTGTCAGAAGGTGGACACATCGATATCTTTGGTGACAGAAGAAAAGTTAAATTTAGTCTGTGCTACATTTTTCAACTTCTGTGGGAGGACTTTCAGGCTAAATATAAACATGTCTTTTTTTAAAGGAAATTGACTGCTTTTTCCCCTGTATAGCTGCTTCTTAGTATGTTGAATTATTTCCTTCTAAAATTAATGTAATTAAACAACTATTGCACATACATGTCACACAAATACCACAGAACATGGACAGCTGATTAAAAAAAAAAAAGAAAAAAGAAAAAAAAAAAGGAAAACAGCTTTTTGTGTCTGCCCATCAATGAACTAAATGGACTTAATGAAGCTACTTACAGAAAACGAATTTTTTTACTATAGTCTGAAGTACACTTGATCATGTTTTCCACTCTTTTAGCAATCATGTTGTTACAACTTTAGTAGAACTATGGCAGACAAAACCAGTTTTAAGGCCATAACAATTTAACATGTTAAACATATCCTCATGCTCTTATCAAAATTATTAATAAGCTACTTGAGCACATGAACAACAAAAATTCCTCATTTATTCTCCCTGTATATCAGCAGGATTAATGTCAAATACTTTCCAACTTCTGAATATTAGGTTTCCTGGTTTTGATGTAACAAATGAGAAAGAAATCTCAGCCTGAATTGAGAGCTGATTATTTTTGACCCAAATCATGAGCTGATTATTTTATGTTGTGATTTGTATTTTACGACAGGTCCAAGTTCCAGGTGGACGAGAGGTAATACCAGTCATCCATCTGTGCTGGCAGGAAGGCAGCAGAAGACTGCAAAACTGCTCAAAATGCTACTTCTCAATATTCTGTTCCCATTCTGTGAAATTCAAGCTTTCCTTGTTGTACTCTTTGAGTTACAATAGTGACCTGATTCCATTAAAATAAAACTAGGATGTGTGTTAAAAGTTTTCCTGACACTCTTTTTAAAACATTTCTGCTCTGATACAGAGACCAGAAATACCCATTTCTATTGTGGGCTATCAAGTACCTGAATACAGCACAGGTGTGATACAGCACCTGCTTCTCAGAGAAGCAAACAGCAATTCTATTGGCTCTTTCTGTAGAGAACAAAACCAGGTCCTCCATATCTGCTCTTCAGAAACATGTAAAAGAACTATTACATGGTTCTCTCACTTCTTTTGGGGGGTTATTATAAAGCGATTTTCTTAAATTATGCCTGAACTCTCTATTTTTGCAGAACTGCCTAGACTTAACTGTGGCAGGAGCTAAAAATGAAATCTGGAAGAAAAACCAGTGATACAAATTTAAATCATTAGCCCAGAATCAAAACCACCATGTATTGGTGTATAATAACTTCCCTTAGCCAGAAGTTTGCAGCACAGTGAGGAAAAATCTAAGGAAACCATCACGTATTCAGGAAAAGACCTGCACTCTTCCAGCCATACAATCTGTACTGCACAGGAATTTTTATGCAGAAAGGATCCACATCTACGGTAAAGGAAATCAATTATTTATGCAGAGATTTTTTTTTTTTAATATTTTGCTCTTCTTCAGAGATCAGACTAGAACGGGAAAGAGGAATAATTTCAAGCTAAGAAGACTTAAAGCTTCTCTGCTAGGAATTCCCAACTTTATTCCTTTTCTCTTGCAAGCAATATTGCTTTGAAATAAATTCCCCTTTAGTGTCATCTTCCTTCTTTGGGGAGTCTTTAGGGCACTTTTAAGAGACACATTTTGCATAGTCAGTGGGGTGAGGGGAGAAAATTAACTGAATTTACTAAATACTGAGGATAACACCTCTTAAAAAAACAAACAAACATTAAAAAACAAACAAGAAAAAAACCCAAAACTTACTTACTAACTATTGCCACTCTACAGCTTTCAATTCAGCTGGACTAGATAAAACACTGTTTATGAACTTGGTGCAGACATTTGGAATAATCATAGCAGTTACAAGAGAAGAATGAGGTCTGGGAGGCAACTGGAAATTTCTTCCAAACTCACCCAATAGCAAATCTTCCACCATTCCGAGTTCCAAGCTGACACAGGATAGATTGCTGATGGTTAAATACAGCCATCATACAGCCCTAAAGCTGACTTCAGGAATCTAAAAAGCCACACTCCATGATAATGAAGGTATCAGCACAGGTGCAACTGAGGCACCTGTTGCACAGGTGAAGCCTCTCAGACATACATAGATTCTGGCTTCTTTAAACCAGTAGTACCATGGTGGATGAGCCTAATTCTTTCCTCCTTCACATCTCTGAATAAGACTCTGCAGTGATTCTGGTGCTAGTTTGACCAAGTGTGAAAGTTCATTTGAGAGCAGAATACCCTGAAGTTCTATTCTGTCTGCTGTGTTTTGTTCCTACAGGAATCCCACAGAACTGGCCCAAAAAAGAACTTCAGTTGCATTCATGGTACCCTCTCCCATATGAAGGTATTTTATTTGTCAGACTAACTTCAATAGCTTGAAGTATTATTTTCATGATATTGTTTCCATTGCATGATAAGCCATTTTCTATCCTCAAATATATTGGCCTGTCAATTAAATAATGCTCTACTTAAATTAGTAATTTGAAACAGAGCAGTTACAATTGCTAAATATAAGGCTCTGTGACTACTAATTGGATTGTATATGAAATTTATTGACTTGTAATTAGAATATATTGGTTTGTGTGTAGCAAAGTGTTTACACTGTGTGTGCCATCTGCCGTGATCCGTAATCATCACATTTAAAACAGATGGGATTGTATATAGAGCATATTGGGGTTTGTGTACATTATAATAGATTGTAGCAGTTTACATGTTCAAATATATATGAGAAGTTACAGAACTCCATTAAATAAATGTGCTTTTCATATCCTACAGCAACAGATCCAATGTACTTCAGGAAATAGTCAAGCTATTAGAAATGTTTATTTATGATTCTGTTTATTCTGTTTTCATAGTGTGTCCAAATGAAGGAACTACATCCTACAAGCTGTTAATGAAATAAAGATTATCGTTAGACTGTATGAATTTAACATGAACATATTTTGCCCTTAGCATGTTTATTTACTCATATATCCAAGACAATCTAATGATTGATAGTCACCTGGAAAACTGTGAAGGTGTAAGGAATTATTTGGTATGCATTAAATGGAGAAATAAGTTTGCTTCCTTCAAAACAGATGTCACAGTAAACAAAAGCCATAAAATAAAGGCAGGCTTCTGTCTGGGACTGCAGCAGGACATTGTCCAGGGGGGTCCAGCTACTCCAAAGGTCATGGAGACTGCCAGCCAGCACAAGGTCCTCAACCAGAGGAAGGGAATGACTGCAGGAAATGGGTCAAAAGCTAGAAACCTAGCTCCAGGGAGACATCCAGAGGAGCACTGCATGGCATAACCCACAGGACTTAAATATGAATTGCTTGAAAAAAAAAGAAAGGAGTTACATCACTTTGGATGCATATTGTATAGTGTCTTATTTTTATCGAGACTGTAACAATAGAAGCAGTTTTATAACAAAACATGAGAAAAACCAAAGCTGAGATGCTCTAAGAAGAAAGTAAATATGGTTTTCATTTTTTTAACGTATGTTTACAACAAATACATTAAAATTTGGACCATTTCCAACTGCTTTAAAGATTCCCTTAAGTGGTCCTCACTGTTGAAACATCAATTATTAAGTGTATATAATAATTATAGTATATACAGGTTCATGATTGTTGAAAAAAATTACTTATTTTATACTAGATATTATATAAGGTTTAGTTGATAGCCAGATATTTATTTGAATACAAGGGTTATATGTGGCTGATTTCAATTAACTACTGAGTACCCTCAAATTTTATGGGAAGCACTTGGAGCCTTGTTAAAATAAAACAAATTGATTGAGCCTATATACATGTACTGTAACAAGCTCTTAATGAGGAAGTGCCTGCTCATCAGTGGTGCTTGGCAATCTGTGCTTTATGGCTTTCTCTGGGCTTTATGGACTTTGCTCTGTTTCCCCTCTCATCTTTATTCTGATGATCTGCTATTCAACACCAAAAACCTTGTAAACACCTTCATGACTTCTTGGGTGTGCAAACCTCTTCTCAGCCTCCTATTGCCACTATTCACAGAACCTTGCAAAATCTTCAGAATGAGTTCGGATCTTTACATCCAAAAAAAAAAACAAAAAACAAACAAACCAAACAACCCCAAACCACAAAAAATGTCTTTCACAGAAAGCTAAAGCATCAACTAAGTTCTAACACACTTATATGCATTTCCATGAAGCCTTTCTGAGTCAGAACAAATCCTACTATGAGTCATGAAGGGATTATATTTATATAAAATTCATTATTGTGACTAGACTGCTTATGCACTATACAACACACTACACTATACAACAAAAGTCAATAACTTTTCATTATGTCAACTGATTTATATCATTTGGATAGATTTGCGACTGAGCAAGACCATTTTACAATAAAACCACAGTGATCCAAAAGGTACAAACTACTAGCTGCTACTTCATTTTTCCAGCAGCACACATGGCATCACTGAACTTGCCATCTCCTTTACACTGCAGTTAAAGGGAACGTTCCATTTATATCATAAATAAAATAGGATCCTATCCTAGAAAGTTAATTCCAGCAGTATTTATTACACTGCACTGCTTTCAATTTTTTTGCCTAACTTTATGGAAAGTAAAATAATGAAAAGGTTTCTAGTTTTAAAAAAAGTCCTCACTGAATTTGGCAAACTAGCCAGAGATCATTAGGGAAGGGGAAGGATACTGAACCCTGAGGTTTAGTTTTTCATTATCTTCAGATGTTAGAAAGACCAAAGACTGCTACAGGAGGAAGACTTTAAGGCTTACCAGCTACGTTGGGAATCTCACAGCAAACATTTTCCTCTCTTCATTGTAAATGGACTGTCCAGAAGAATCTATGATAATTATTCTGTTCAACAGCAGTAAGTAATGAAGCTGCAAGCTGCTACTTGGACAAAAATATGTCTACCAGCCCCTATGGGTGAGCAGCACTATGATAAGCACATCAAGATCCACCATAGGTGTACCTGGAAAAGGGGACTAAAACTGGCTGCAACTGCAGACTCGGATACTCAGCATCTATGATTGATTCTGATTGTTTTTTCACTGCTTTTTTCTGAACACTATGACTTTGACCCAAAGACCTTATCTTTTTAGAGGTTTCTGATGACTTTGGATAACTTCCAAATTGTGACTTACTTCCTGTAGAGGATAGCACGTTAAAGAACTTTCTGAGGGCAACAGAGTTTTGAACCATAGAAATGGATTTCCACATTTCAAAAGGTCACTGAATTTAAGAACAGAAAATTTTAAGTGACCACAGACCAGCAGAGCTCCTAAAGCAAATTGTCTTTATGGGAACTCATGCAAGTTGTAGCAGCACGCAGGATTTGAGTTGAGTTTATTTCCTCACAGCTATTTCTATAGAATATTTATTCATTAATATTAAATATATTCTCATTCACTGAATTAAAATAATTTAATCCTTTTAATTTAGACCATTAACCTAAAGTGTACTTTAAAATAATCTTATGAACAGAGTAATGCCTAGCAGGGCTGAAAAACACATGTACCAACACCCAGCAGAAAAGTAAGAACCTTAAATGCTTCTAATTAAGAAGAACATCTAAAAAAAAAAAAAGAAAAAACAAAGCAAAAAAATGTTCTCAGCATAATTTTGTCTCATTTTTCACACAAGTCCTATTTAAGTGGAATTATTACCATGTTTCCAGAGGTAAAAAGGGGAGAAGACATTCATGTAAATCCTCAAGTTTCTCTCTGTGAGAGAAAAGGGGAGATGACATGTCTTTAAAGGACATTTTCTTTGTTTGCATACGTCAGAGTCCTGGAGTTTTGGAGCTGATGGTTCCAGGACAGTAGGAAGCATCTGGTTGATAACCATAAAGATACTTAATATGTAACTAGGTAAATCGAGCTCAAATGCTTCAGCTGGAGTCATTCATTGACAAGACTACTAGAGAAAATCAGGGGCAATGAGAAGCAGAGGATGTCCTGCAGCAGTAGGTCATTCTCTAGGCAATAGACATGGCAGTTCTCAAGAAAACAGAAAAATGAAGCAGCAAATTATATATTCTCCTAAGCAGAGACTTTAAGAGATACTGAAATTAAACAGAACAGAGATGGAAGGGATCAGCTAGTTCATCCTGCTGACAATTCTGTAATGTTCCTCTGAGGATTAGCATATTGTTCAGCATGGTGTTAAATATTCCCTGCTAGGAGCCGGGGTTTTTTGTTGGTTTTTTTTTTTTCCTTGAGAGACCATTGAAACTAGAACAGGTCTCAGTATCAGGAAACAGTCTTGTCTGTAGCCTAAATATTCATATTTCTTAATTTCATCCTATTATGTTTGCTCAGACCATGATACATACTGCTCTGTCAAATAACATCTTTTTTAACTCTTTCTGATACTGAACACTCCTCTAGTGTCTGCCACAGAGTGCTCAGTCAGAAACCATCTCCACTGACAGATCTTTTCACACTTTTAACCTCTTGTTCCATAACTCAATTATTCTGCTGCCGTTGCCACCTATTACTGTCATATCAAATACACACATATTATAAATGAAATAGAATATCTGAAATTTTTAAAAAGCAACAGTGGGAGAACAAACTCCAGTGTGAGTTATTTTATGTCAACTGTAATTTCCTTTAAAAGTTCTCATCAGTCTGCCACAATAAAGCATGAAATGGAAGACATACGTTCCTCTGAAAACATCCCCAAAGGTTCAAACTTAAAGATTCCTACTGTGCCAAATATCAGGCAGCCTGCCAATTAGCTCAATTAGAATATTTGACTAAATTAAGAAGTGCACAATCAAAGCATATGAATGAAAAAGGCACCCTCTAAAAGAAAAGCTTTCCTGTAGGTGTAAGAAAATCTTTTCTCCACTGCTTAAAATAAGTCTCAAATTATCGTGATGCTATTTGACTTTAGGAATGCACAGATGTGTTAAGTATTTCACTGGGAATACAGTGTGGTTAGTTGGACAAGCATAAAGCATACATAATTAATTTCACTCTTGCAGTGCTGCTGCTCTTTAACATGATATTTGTTACTGCAGCAAAAGCAGCCTACTAGGCTCTGTTTAGCTGGGAATTGTTGAAAAAAAATCTGTTTTCATTCCACTCTGAAATTTGCACCTCGTTTCAGACCGTATGTCTGCATTTAGTGTTTTAAAGCAGGCAGCAGAAGAATGGCAGGTTCCTGGAGAGAAATATGCCACTAGTGATAAACAGCCCCAAAGTCAGTAGAGCAGATAATACATTGCAGGTCAGAAACTACACCCCTGACAATTCTGCACATGCAGGTAATACACCAAATGTCACATCTGAAGGAGGAAATGCTTTTTCTACTGCTACATCCACAACAAATTCTCGTACACAGCTGAGTTACTTGCTGACATGGAAGCATGAAGGATTTTTAGGAGGCAGGTAATACAGTCTGAGACTGAACAAGATAGACCACCGAACGAAACAAAAAAACAAACAAAAAACCCCCAACCAACCAAACAAAAAAGTCCAGCAAAATTAACAGCCCAACTCTCATCAACATATAAGCCAAATAGTAAATCACCTTAGATTGCAATCATAATCTATAATATAAGTAGTTTGTCTTTATAGCCCTGCATTAAGATTAAGCCCTGTAGACAGTAAGGCAACAGACCTTAATAAAGTTAAAAATTGCTTGCTAGTTTGTTTGTTTTCAGTCTTGACACATTTTATCCTTTATGTGCAAGATTTTTAACAGCACATTTCCCACTAACAGATACAGCTGAATTCATCCGTGTTGTTCATAATTCTTAGTTACAAATCTCTTGACTTATATCTTCGCAGCCCTGACATTAACTCATTCATTCTTACCATACACAGATGAGTTGGAAATCCAAAAAGGATATAGAAATGCAAAATGAAAAAATCTGCCTGAAATCATACTGGCACTGGCATGCAGTGTCCCTGCATTTCACTCACATGCTTGTTCTCCCAGCCCATGCTTCCTCTTCCTCACCATCCTGCTGGAGTATTAAGGAAGACCCAGACTGAAATACTAATTCAGTGTCTTTAATACAAAGCTGCAAAAACATTGGTGGACAGAAGTCTCTTATCTGGACCAAGCTTCCCCATATCTTAGGTGATCATACCAGGTCAACACCTGACTATAAGCACATATGTATGCAGCAGCATGCACACATCCATGAAGCTCATGCAGCAGTCTCTAACTCAGAACAGAGTGGGGTGGCAAGAAGAAGCAGCACTACCAATTAAACAGACCCCCTAAAGTCCCAGGGCAGCCTAAGGAATGAATTTTAAAGGGTTTTCTTTTGTTGTACACAGTATGCAGCTTCCAGATTAGCTTCACAAAAACCTGCTAAATTCAGCAGACCATTTTCAAGCAGGAGTATATGTTGAAATGTAGAAGTATTTTCACTAGTGGAGGATGGCAGATCTATTTTCTATAATGAGTCACTTCTTGACAATCTGAGAGTTTTCCTTTTCAGGTCTGGAGCCAAGCAAAAATCTGGAATACTTTTGAATCATCACTTGTCTTAACCAGCAGGTAATTCTACTAGTAGATTACTGGCCCAGTCTTGTGCTCAGAGTTTTAAAGATCAAAACCTCTGCCTAAAAGAGCAACATGGCAAATGGAATACTGTAGCACAATAGAACACCGTTAACATTTCTCTTTCCTATCCCATAATCAAAGAAGTATGAACTCTTGATTTCTCAGCCAAGAAGAGTATCAATTTAAGTAGGTTTTACTAAAAAGTCATGCTATCTTCCACAACAGTTTGAGTGCTAACAGGGATGAGTCAGATTAAATGAGGACCCAGAAATCCACTATTTGGGCTGTTTTTTCAAAGTGCTCTTTGCAGCATGTTCTAATCAGCTATATGATGATTCCCAGGATTTGTGATGATGGTTTCAGGAGTTACAGAATGAATAATGATGGAGAAAAATGATGAAAGTCAGCAGTAAATCCTTAACTTTGGTCCTTTCTATGCTATGGAACATCATAACCAATACTGCAGCCTTGTGGAATATTCTATGATGCCTTCTTGCCCTAGATATTTAATTTCCACAATACATAGGAAAGAAATGTCTTCCAAAAGGTAGAGGCACTATGTAAACTTCCTGGAACAACTATGATTCTGTGTTGATTTTTTTTTTTTTTTGTAAACTTCCTGGAACAACTATGATTCTGTGTTGATTTTTTTTTTTTTTTTAGTCTCTTGAGTAAATGTTCACAGCAGTGATTCACTCTGCACTACTGCATCTCCCAGGTTAGCTGGATGTTAGAGGTAAGGGACACATCTTTGGGACAGTAAGTAAACTGAAAGGTTGTGGAAAGACATAACATGCTTCCTCTTGTCATGCTAAGTGCAAGACAATAGTTTATTAAAACCATATTAATGGGCTAATAATATTTAAAGACTTCTTATTTGTCTTTGGTGAGGAACTGATGAAGAACAGAGACACTGCACTACACATACAAAACCTTACAATGTACTGGAGGAAGAAACAAACCACATTTCTTACTACACAGATGTACTCTCAGTGGAAAATGAGGATTTATGTGCATAAACAAGCTACATTCATCTACAAGACCATAATGAGGAGGCAAATTTGACCTGGTGTATGATAGGGCTGAGTCATATAGCCAGCAGGTCATTAGTGGAGAGCTGTTGTTTATGCACTGCACTTTAATTACATTAATATTTATTAAGAAATCTGCTACAGTTTAATGTCATCAGTTACACTGAAGAAGTTCTTCCACATGGGCAAGATAACTTAATAAACAGGCTGTTTGAGATACCACTTTTTTACCTTCCAGTGATCTTGCATTTTTCACTACTGAAAACAATGTCCTCATATGCCTGCACAACTGCTTGTTTTGTATTGCAGTGAACTTGAAAAGGCTGGCATGTCAAATTCAAATATACAATGCGTGATATGGCAATACTTGATGAGACTGCAAACTGTACATAAGACAGCTGTCTGTAATAATAGTCTTACCAAGTGCTGAAATGATGGATAAATGTTGATGCAGGGACCAGGTTAGCAGTCACATGTCCTGACAGACAATGCCTTCAAATATTTCACCTTGTAAGTCCAATTCTGCCTTAATTTGCAGAGGTTTAACTGGTGTCAGCCTTTGAGAAAAAAATCTGCAATCTTATTTTTCCTGCTCTTACAAACAAACATGAAAAATACAACCTATAGTAATAGTGAGAAATTTTTTCAAAGGAGAATGGAACATTCCTGCACGCAGCAGAGCATGCCCATGCAACAGTCTCAGAACTGGCTCATCCTTGGCCTCCTGATGGCTTAATTATGCAGCTGTTGTTGACAGAGGAACTCCACACAGCTAGTTGGATTTCTCCATATGATTTATTGTCCACTTCAGTGGACTGATATCCACTGATCCCTAAATCAAAGAATCTTGAATCTTTACCTATTTCATAGTTTCCAACAGAATGTTTTCAGGGCAGGAAATAGGACTTTTTATATGTCACTGAAAGCATTAAAATTATGAAAATATGCTGTTAGTCAACACAAACAATGGGTTAATTTGATATGAAATAGTATGCAGGAGCCCAATTCCATATTAAACTTGTTCTCCCTTTGTACTTTGATCAAGTTATCTGCTACTGCCTACTTGGTGACCTGCTTTTCTCTAAATATCTCACAGAGTCTAAAGGATCCCATTAGGACAGTAAGAATTGCAAACCAGATGACAAAACTAAACCCATGTCATCTTAAAGGAAGATTTGTGTCCCTTTCAAAGGAAAATTGATCTCTTAGTTTAACACCACTGCAGTTCACAAGCCTGAAAGCTGATAAACACTTGTCACTCTGACAAAACTGTCTCACACTGTGATACAATGCTATTTAAAAAATAGAAAAATTTTCCATTAATATTATTAACTCACTGAGAAGAGTAAATGCAGAATACCAGTAATCACTGCCCTGACTAATCACTTCTAATCCAGTTTCAGGTGAAGGAAGATGATATTATCTCCTGCACAGCTTCCAGAAGGACCTTGAACGTTATCCTGTCCTACAGATCCTCTCCAGGCATGAGGAAATTATTTAGAGAAAGTATCCAGCTATCTGAACTGTTTGTAGCACAATGTGAAACCTGTGAAATGCCTTTCTTTGTTCTTACACAGACTAGGTGATTGCTTTGATAGCAACGGTTCATACTGCTACAAAGAAAAATTTAAGAGGATGAGAAAGATTTGAAACATTCCTGAGTAAAAACTGAAGGGTTTTAGCAGAATAACAATTTTTCTCACTGAGGGGAGCCTGGTAAGGAAATCTTGCAGGAAGAGATTTGTCACGTATCAGGAGAGATAATGAAACAGCCAGTTTTTTTAAGCTTTTCCTCCAGAAAAACTTAAAACATTTTCTGTCTATTTCTGTCTAACGTCTGGAAGTTATCGCTGTTGATAACTCCCCACAAATAAATGGATTTTTATTCTGTTTTCCACACAGCTCGAGGTGCAAGCCCCCGTCACTCAAACAGCCCAGGACTCTGTGTTTGAACCTTATGTGCTGGAACTGTGTCCATTCAGCACTGTCAGTTTTAACTCTTGCCCATGATTCTTGACCACAGCCTCTGTTTCCCTGTCTCAGAGCTGTGTGAATGCAGTTGACCTTCCCCAGGTTCCTCACCTGTGCCATTTGTACACTATTTCTCAGAGTCCTAGACTTTTGGGCAATCTGATTTGTAGTGTGTCTCTGAACAGAAACAAAGGGCTGATGGACACTTTCTACCAACTCTGAAGATGGGCTCGAGAAAACGAGTAGTCTTCACCTAAAAATTACAAGAAACATATCAAGATTAAGAATTCTCACCTTATTTTTTTACCCTGCTGGGCTATCTGAAAGCTCTGTGTTGAGCTTGAGGAACTAGGGGTTAATGAGTCAAGGAATAATGATATTCCCTTTTCCCTTTTTGTAAGTCTTATTTTTTTTTTCTGCTTTCCTCCAGTTTTCTCTAAATGTCTAAGAGGACTCTCCTTTTATAAAAGAAAATCACATTGTTATGAGTCTGCTAAGATTCACCAGGTGTTGAGAGTAGTTTGCAGGGATTAGTTTTGTATGGTTATTAGCTATTAGATGCTGTTCCTAAAAGGACAGCACTGTGCTAAATGCAAGATCTTCTCCTAAAACTTTCTAAGCATTTTGACCTATTACAAAGCTGTGCCTAAGAAAATGCCAGAATCATTTTGCACTAAATTATTAAGACCAAATATTTGCAGCTTTTTTTTTTTTTTTAAACTAGCATTTGTAAGTGGAAAATTAACAAGAAGTCATGACCCTATAATTCTTAATTCATGTATCCTGATGCAGTTTAATATGTATAAACAATAAAAATAACACAGAGATGCATATTGGTTATCCAAGTAATTAGTAGGATATTGTAATTGCCAGTAGGTCAAATTTTGTCTGAACTGGTCTCTCTCTTGCATCCACAACATGGATTTGGTTTCACTGCAATATCCTCAGCTCAGAGACTAAACTGAGAGAAGGACCAAGCCAAGGAGGAACTCTACAAACAAGACTGCACATTTATGTTATGGTTACAAAATATGAGACACTAATATAATATTATTATCTGAAACAAGAGTATTTGCTCTCCTGTCTGTTGAATTGCATGTGAATCAGCTGCAAGTAAACTCTGAGTAAAAGCAGAAGAAAACTGTATTTGAAGAGAATGTTGCTCCTGTCTATATTATTTAGTTACTGAACTGTCCTGCTGAGGATAAACTTGTGTCAAGTCACTGTTAATGTCAGTACAACCTCAAAGTTACAGAGGAAACAAGAGAGTCACTTTAAAGTTAGAAAAGTGGGACAGGAATGAAACAGGCAACTCGTTTGGCAGCGAGTCTCGAATAAAGACTTTCACCTGCTTGTACTAAACTTTTCCTGACAGCCTTTTTCTCAGGAGCAGAGATATCACAGAGGATATATTTGGATGGGTCACAGCTTAGTATGCAGTATGGCAGACCCTTATTTGGTCCATTTGGCCTTTCAGCCCTATGATGTGGCTACTGGTGAGGAAATAAGAAAGCCTATCACCAAATACCACCTGCCTGCCATAAGTACTGATGGAATTTGTAAGAGGCCTAGAATTAAATGGAGAACAATAACAAGAATGAGGACCACTATGTGCTTTCTCAAGGTCATTTTGTTCCTTCTACCTTATTATGAAGTTTAATAATTTATACTCTTTAGGCTATTTCTGCTTTCTTTGAATATCTCTCACCTAAAGAATGAGACATAGATAAAGACGAATAATAAAGGAGGACATATAGCTCATGGAACATGTCCAGAGAAGATGCAAAAAAATTATCAGGGGGCTGGAGCACCTCCCCTGAGAAGACAGGCTGAGGAAGGTGGGGTTGTTCAGCCTGGAGAAGAGGAGGCTCCATGGTGAACTTATACAGGTCTTCTAATATCTGAAAGGGGGCTAAGAGAAAGCTGGGTTAGGGCTTTCTACAAGGGTCTGTAGCAGGTGCAATAAAACTATGGTCTTGTCAGTGTAATCAAAATGAAAAATCAGTCTTTAGCTTCTGCAGGTAACCATAACACATATTCTTAAGTTCAAAGACACCACAGTGTGGAATTTTAGAGTATATTACCCACAGTGGCAGTGGCCTAGTTTAATTAATAAGCAAGTCTTTTCTTCCCCATAAGTTAAGAAATTTGTGGAAGTCATGGTCCAGAATGCATTTCTTCACCTGGTTTCCTTCCAGCTTCTGGGTGCTCAGTGGCCTTTCTCGTGTATTCATCTTCTCAAAGTACTATAAAACCTCCTATGTATAGGCTAACAGTGAAATTGAAACTGGGGGACTGGCAGAGCAGGGTGAAAGACATTCATTCAATACAATTATTCCACTTTCTCTCTCTTAAAAAGTCTTGCTCATCTTTCTCTACATTTTTCTTGCATACAATAAAACCGAATATCCACTTTTCTGCAGAAATAAGTGTCTTTGCAGCAGAGTGCATTTGCCACCAGCTGCAAACTTCACAAGCTAGAATTTCTTAATATCTGGTAACAGAGTAAAACAAAGGAACAGCAAAGTGCATTGCTGTATTAGGGTGGTCAACAAATTCTTTGAGAGGAAGTTAATGCAACATTATTTTTCTTTGTGCTTGTCAAAGCCTGGCTTGTCAACACTACTTTTGGTATTCCTGGAATAGTAATGCCACACAGACTCTGAAGCTGTCTCCTAAATTATTGTCATGTTTTACAGACCTTGGAGGTACATGAAGCTCTTAAACTAGATAGGGCTATTGACACCATCATTATGCTATGAAAGGAATTTTCTGTATTACTTAAATGCTTGTTGTCTTTTTCCATACTCTTTACCCAACTACTATTAACTAACAATTTATTTGTCCTAACCATGTAATCATTTATGCCCACTGCACACCTAATTGATTCCAAAGAACATCCCTAACCCACAATTTTCCATCAGTGTTCCCTCCACCCTGAAGTATTTTAACATTGAACTTCGAGGATTTACAGCAGCTCTGGGACACATCCAAGATATTACACCTCCTATGTTCTCCATTCAGGTATATTACAATATGCCTGGATTACCCACAGTCTGATTTGGGAATAGGTTATTCACAGGACTACTCAGTATTCAGAATTACTCCATGAGGAAAATCTCCTGAAGTTTTCACGCAGAATAAAGTAGTTTGATTAGGGAACATCAACATTAACATTCTCAAGTTGTCAAGAATTCTGTTCTAACAGCTAGTCTGGGGGAGCCTGTAGAGTTCAGCTAGAGGGGCCTGAAGTGTTAAGGATATGGATATTACTTAGCAGGAAGGAGATAACAGGTCTCTAACCCTGCGAGTCTGAGTACGTGTTCTTTATCTAAGAAGATAGACTGAGAGATTGAGTTGAGCAAAAGTCATAGCAGTGCAGGTGGTATAAAAGACTTCTGCAAAGAGGAAAGTCATGCCTTCCAGGTTTCCATGATAAACAGCAGTGGATCACTTAATACTGCAGCAAGGTAGACTCAATCAGACAGGACAAAAGGCTTTGTAAGAACTAGACAGATAAATATGAGCACAATGGCCAGACAGGCAGTTGGTAACAGGTTATAGGAAAAGAATGGTCCTAGTGACCAAGTTCTAGCAGACAAATTTCTTGTTCATTATGTCACTGGTTTTTCTATAGTTTGGCACTTAATACCAAAATGTCCAAGCTAACAGAGTATTGAAAATAATTTCTATTTATCTCCAGCCTCCAGATATCCTTTTTGACTTATTTCACATTTGTTTCTAGACAAAGAATTCAACCATTTAAAATGGATTAGCAAGGGACTTGACTTCAGTTATATTTTATGGCTTTGAATTCCACAGATAGTCTTCAGCATAGTCACTGGAATAACAGTGCTAAACACTTCAGTGATTTTGACAGCTTCCCAGCTATCACTTGCTGTTGCTTTCACGACTGAAAATCAAAGTTGTTATCCATAAAATATTAATGATAAACACAAATTGAAGCCTTCCACAAGTTCAGGCTTTCATGGCTTGCTTAGACAACACATGGCACAGTGTGCCAATGAGGTGATCAACTTGCTATTCATCTTCATTGCTGCTTTACCATTTATTCTTGGAATGCAGAAATAAGTCCCTGCTGAACCAGGGCTGCTGACCCTCCTTGCTGAAGATGCAAGATGGAGACACATTTCATCTTGGCTGATCTCACTACTCACTGGATTTGGCCTGATAACTGAGTAGAATTCAGAATAAGTGGCAGAACTGATGGAGAAAACCAGTGTCATTTTTCATGACATTCACGTGAAAAGTAACTTCACAGGAATGTTATGTCTTGCCATACTTCATTTCCAGAAAAAAATGAAATACTGATTTCCAAATTTTAAATGGAAGAAAAATAGCCACATTTATTTTAATAGGCATGACACAAGGTATTATAAGAAAATCTCCAACATAATGCAAGACCTTTAAAAGGCAGAAAATACCAGGCACGTCTAAGACCTTTCCTTAAATTTCTATCAATTTATCAGTATTTTTTTAGTTTCAAATTCAGGACATCTCTTGTTTTACCTCTGGCAGTACACACAAGATCACAAGATTTCCTTTCTTAATCATGTCAACAACATATTAGGTCTGTAGACTTGAATTAAAGACATTCATACCTTTCTTGAGTAGGAGAGCTAGGGCATGTGGTGTAGCAGAAATTCTTTTAGAAAAAAAAAAAAAATTAAAATACAGAACATTTATTTAGAACAGAATGCCAGAATGCTTCAGCATCCCCAAGTAATCTTTATATACATATATAAAATTACAGGCTTGCAGATGGATTTTGTACCCATTAAGATTTCTGCAAGTACTTTACACGTTTATGTGCATGTATTTAACCACAGGGCTGTAGTTACACAGGTTTCTGTGGAAAAAACTTGCAGATACCATTAGTTCTATTGGTAAGAAAAAGTATTTTAAATTCATATTACGCACCACTAAACTACTCCAAGATATCCCTGCAAAGGGCAGGAGTAACACGAGGCAGCATCCTGAAGGGTGAAAAAAAAATGTGGCTGCCTGACTTGCCTTCTGTTCCCATCCTGTGTGGGGAAAGGTTTATTATTTATTTTGATGCTGCTGGAAATTTGTACCCAGATTTTGTGTCACTGTGAGGGCTGAGCTGATATGTCTAAGTGCTATTTCAGGGCATTGTTGCATAAGCTGGATGTTACATTCAATCATGTTTTGGCCACTGCTAACAAGAAAAATCAATAGAAATTCCAATATATGATTAAAGAATGTCGACCCGGGAAAACATATGGGTATACTCAAACTGATACAATTATATCCCTCTCAGTGATAGAGCAGGCCTCCATCTTTGGAATTTAGTGGGTTTTTACTTTTTCTTTCCTTTTTTTCTATTTGGGTATTTTTTCTAAAATTGAACGGCTTCCAAGGAGACACAAACACTCTAAATGATACCGTGAATTCTGAAACAATGTGTTTACACAGAGTTCTATCACTACAGCTGTATCACTAAATTTCTCCATTTCAGCATTCCTCACATGTATAAGCTTATTTAACATCTTGTAGCCTATTGTTTTGTTCATAAGGAAGTGGTATACAGAATAGCAGAGCTGCAGAATCACTTCAGAGAAGGTGACTGCAATTGCTGTCATGGTAAAGCACTGGACTTGAGGCACTAAAGACAATGTCATGTAATGCAGGATTTGTGCAGCACAATGCTCATTTTATTCCAACTCACATTTAGAAAACTCTACCCCCATATCTTATACTAATCAATACATTAGAACTTTGCTGAACTATTCTGTCTGCTGCTTGATAATGCTGGATTTAACATTATGATAATATAATTGCTATAAAAAACACCTTTAAACATGCAATCAAACACCTGAAAAAGCAAATTGTTTATTCTTCATAGGACCCCAAGTGGCACCATCAATTTTTATTTTTTTTTTCCTTAAGACTGTGGGTAGTTACTGTACACATCTGCTAGATTAATGCAGCTCTTAACATCTGTAAAACTGTTACAAGACCAAAGGCTTCCCTGACAGGAATAAAATACATACAAAGAAAGAGCAGGAATAAAAGTGAAGAGTTCAAGAAGTTCAGATTAATTCTCTAGTGTAGGCTTTAACAGATGGCTCTTAGTACCAGTCACATTTATATGAATTGCATTCAGCTGTCATTGACTTGTCATTGATTTCCTCCCAATTTTTTCCTCTCATTAATTTTATAGCCTTTGATTTTCTTATTCATTATACAGAAAATTTCTCTAAAAATGAGAGTTACTAACCTCCTATTAGAACTACTAAAGAACTTCGATCCATCATGTCTTCTGTTTGATGGAAAACTCCAGTGCTGATGGGCACAAATAGAATCTTGAATTTCTAAATCTTATTTTTAATTTAAAAAGAAAAAAAAATATTTATTATTTATTTTTCCCTGTATCTCAAATGACCCTGGGTCTGGAGTTAGAAAGCAATTCAAAAGGTGAAGCAGGTAGAGCTAATGCATGGTCTGACCTTAAAATAAGAAGGAATTAAATTCATTAATAAAATGCTTGTAGAAGAAAATACTCTTTTTAAAACCAACCACTGCTCAGAGGACAGGTTAGCAAGTTATGGTATAGGGGGCAGTTTATTCATCTCTATTCAGCAACCCACAGTCAGACTGCCACAGAACAGGGAGCCAAGAGCCATGGCACACTGAACAAATAGGTGAGAGGCATCTCCTACCTTTTGGCTTCTACTCTATTCCAAAGCCTTTGGAGGAGTGTTACTGGCACTGCTACCTCTGCATTAAGCAAGGAATCAGTAGCATCTTACTCCTTGAGAAGGAAACTCAGCTGTTCTCATCAGGAGATGATGAGACCACATAACCTCTCATTTGGAAACGAAAATCAAATTTAGCACTCAAATGAGGTTGCCAAAGCCTTATCTGCAGGCCAAATTCTCCAACTGTTTTGATCAGTGTTTTGGTGGGAGAAATGCACTGGCAATGGGATGATGCTGAAAATTTTGACAAGCTCAAGGATATTACATTTGATAAGCAGCTGACTGCAATTATTTATTTGAAAGAAAGACTGGCACATACATGTTTGTACACACACAAAGTACAAAAATAAAGTGACATTTAGAGAAGTTCAAGAATATTGAATGATTCCTACCAGTTTGAAACCAATGCTGGTCCTCCAGGGCCTGAAAGATCTATCTATTAAGTGAAGCTTATCTACCCTTCAATGGAAAGGGCATTAGCACTGTGACTAAATTTAAAAAAAAGCCATATGTCAGAGCTTTTCACAAATAAGATGAAGAAATGAAGAACCGACCCTCTAATAAATACATTTTTCTCAATAATTAATCATGGCCTGCTCTGACCTTGGATTTAACTACATCCAAATGATAAGTTCAACAAAATTAAATGTTAGCCATTAATCCCTGCAATCAAACCTCACACAGCTTCTAGATCATCCCAGTGACAAAAAAGCTGTAACACAAACACTGATCTACAGTGGCACAAACTCAGACTCCACCACCAGAGCCCACCCATCAGGTTTTTTTCATTCATGCTTCATACTTCACTTCGGTGTATAAACTCTACATCCATCAAGAAGGTTTTTGCCATCTCCAACCCTCACTTTAAACATGAGGACCTCAGCAATAAACTGCAAGTACAGCCAAAACCTGAGTCCTTACATGAAAATTAGCCATCTGCATTCTGTAGTTTTAGCATTACTTAGTCCACCTTTAATCTTTCTTCAGAGATTCTCTTCCTAAACCCTGGCTTTATCCTTGTTCCTAATGGTTGATTGTTCCCATTTTCAATACAGATGTATAAAAACCAGGTATGGAAGATTCAGTCACACACTATTACTGTGCTCTTTGTGCCTTTGTAATAATTCCAAAACCATCTCAGATTAAAACCCATTGGCCTTCACTGTACTTACAGGAGTAAAAGAGTAAGCTTATCTCAAGCCTCTCCAGGCTGTTTTAGCCACATGTATCCTAATTTATTTATTTTTAAAATTTTCTTGTAGAAGTAACCCAAGCCACAGTGCCAGCTGCAGACATGAAACCAGGCCTTTATTTTCCTTTTAAAATCTATTTGTCCTTGAGAGGAATACTAAGTTAACAATATCATAAATTTCTATGTATCAGAATTGAATTTGAACTCTTCAGTTTTGCCAAATTCCTTTTTTTTTTTTTTCAGTGTCTGTACCAGCATACTGCATGGCTTTATTTCCATGCTGTAAAATCAAAGGTCATATGTCTTCACCATTCATAACTTAGGGATACCTCCTGTTACCCAGAAGGCACTTCTAATTACATTTGTCCAACCTTGTGGTGTAGTTAGCATGTCTCATGTCAAAGCTGTAAACACTAAACTATTATTTCTGTCTAGGCAGGAAGGTTTGAGATGCAGAGCTTACTGTTAATCAAAATATTGTAATACCATATGCTTGAAGAGCTGTTTTGGAGATGGTCTGATTAGAGACATGGACTATGTTAGAAAACCTTGGCAAATTATGATAAGAAATAATAATAAAAAAACCCAAATATAACAAAAAAGAAACAGTTCTAAAGTAAGCACTTTATATTCCTAAGTTCATTTAATCTTTAAAGAAAGTAAGCTGAATAAAACCAGACTTTTATTTTTTCTTTCTGCAAAGAAAAATGTCTTTATGAAGAAAAACCTGAACTGGCATTTTTGCTTCAATTGAAACTTGTAATAGGAAAGCAAATCTTTCATGGCTCTAATCAGAAACATTAAAGCTTGAAGTCTGTTCAACTGTTTACTGTTCCACTAGCTGATAAAACTTCCAACCCTGGGGAGACTAATTTAAAAGAAAGACAGAAAAGGAATATAGACAAGCAACTGCAAATCTAAAACTAGTCATCCACAATGTAAACAAGAGAGAATTTCAGCTTACCTGATGAATATCTATCTGAACAGTGAAGTTATAATGAATAAGCAATGATGAAGAGAAACAAATGATAACCAGTTCAAATCCCTCAATTCTCAGTTTATAAGTTACTAGAAATAGAAGGCAAACAGGTTTCAGGTAGTTTTATATTGTAATGTATGCTACATTTTAATGAAAAGAGGTATGCCTAACCACTTAATCATTAAAGGGAAAAAAAGCAATGAAAGTGGCTAATTTGATCTCTTTGACTAGCTTTAACTAGAACCTTCAAGGTGTTTGGGGGAAATTTTATTCTTCATAGCTGATACATTAAATATCACTTAGATTGTTAGAAAGTCAGTTATCAAGTCCCAATTCAGCAGAATATTTAAGCTTCTAATTAAAGCCTTCCCTATTCAGCAAAGAAATTTCTATACACATTTATGTGTCCGACGTTATACAGACTATTGAAAAAAAATAAAAGGAATTTTTAAAAAAATGACCTTCAAAGGAAATAAAATCAAATAGAAAATAGGAAATAAGCATTTTTTACTATATTCAAACATGTTTCAATTTCCTTAAAGATTGTAATGTTTTAGCACTCCCTACAGCCAATTTACACAGAGCAGTGAATAACCACTCACTTAAAATCACCTTGGCACCTGAGCATTGGGAAAGGAAAAAGATGGTACCAAAGCTCAAAAAGATGACAGGATAGATGCAAGAAATAATACGCCTGGAAATCTGACATCTATAGACACTGTAAGGAAAAAAACTAATGGACATCTTGACTAAAATTATGTACTTCAAGAGAGTCAATCCACGTTCTATTAAAGAAAATTGTCTCTCACAAACCTAAAAGAATTTTCCAAAAAGGTCACCTCTATGTAGTTACAGTGATCCAGTTGCTAAAAGTCTATGTGTGTGTCTAAAAGGCTTTTAACAGATTTCCCCATCAAGGCTTTGAAAGAAACTAAGCTAAGTGGGAATATCATAGATAAATGATGTCTAAAAAATGGGGAAAAAAAGGCAGGAATAAATGATCTGCCCTCATGAAGAAGGGAGGTCGCTAACAGCATTTTGCAGGGATGTGTACTGTTCCTCTGGAACATTCATAAGATGGAAAAAGGATAACGTTAGGTAGTTAGGTGTCAGAAGTTCAACAATACAAAGTCATTCAAAGAAGTAAGGAGAAAAAAAACATCTGTAAAGAGCTGGAGAAGGATTAAACTGGAGCAGCTAGGCACTAACACCACACAAAATTCAATGAAGAAAAACATGAAGTGATGTACGTTGAGATTGCAGACCAGTTCTAATTTGATACATAAAACAACAGATTCACAGGTGGCTATTAACATTCAAGACATTGATGTTATCATAAATAGTTCCATCAAAATATCGGCTCATTAGCAGCATTAAAGACCAAGATGATGCTAATCATTGTGTAAGAAAAACAGATAAAGCACCACAAGGTACCACAATTAAAGCATGATTCACTGATGCCTTCTGTATTGCATCCAGTTCTGATCCTCTCACCTCAAAGAATGTGTTAGACCTTGAGAAGGCTCGGAAGAGAGCAGCAAGCATGTTCAAAGCTATGAAAAGACTTTGTAATGAGAAATGATCAAGTAAAGACACCTCCGTAGCCTTCAGACACAACAGAAACCCGTGAGTGACATTGAAGAGGTAGCTCCAGATGATGGATCACCAGCTCTTCATGTAAAAGAAAGAAGACCTGAAATAAACTACTACAATATAGGTTCCAACCTGCACTGGTCATTAGGATGTGAAACTCCTTCCCCAAAACATCCATTAGTGATGCCAAACTCCTACATGGCTTCAGTAAAGAGACTGGAAGAGCTCATGGGAGAGAAATGTGTATTAATTCTGCATTACTAGCCACACAGAAACTACATCTGGTTTAGTAAGTAGCTGACCAAAAAAGAGTTAAAACCATGTAAGGTGTTGGAGATTAATCAAGATTAATGAAAAAGAAACATTTTAACAGGCACTTGTATCTTCTTTTAGTAACAATCTTTGCAGGAAGGCTGGGAAAAAATGTTACCCAGTAAGTAATACTACTCTGAAAGTTTCCAGCAACACCTCATGCAGTGGATTGCTTCTTCCCTGAGCCTGTTATTATTTACAGTATTTCAGGATCTCTCCTCAAATAAATATTGCATGAAATTCATCTTAGGGCAAACGCAACACCCTGGAAGACTAGTATGATCTGAGGCTATACATTGCCTTTCCAAAGCTCCTCCACTGAGTATTTTGGCAAAAGTTCCTTCTTGGGTGATTTTGAGATTTTATGCAACACAGCTCAACCAAAGTGTTGGTGAAGCTCATAGAAGGAATGTGTACAATTTATAACTCAACCCCTAGATTATGTATTACCTACTTACCATGTCAGCTGTTCCAGCAGTGAAACACAACACCATTTATACTCTTGCTTTGCAGAAGAAACTAAAAAAGGGCACCAGAATGACATTTCCTTTTTTCCCCCCCCCACAACTTCACTTACCTTTCTAGATCTGAGACACAGCAATGAAGGTTCTGCATTACAGTCAGAACAAAGGAAACATTTCCTTTGCTTTGTTTTGGTTTTTTTCTCTGTTTGTTTGGGTTCGGTTGTGGGTTGTTTGTTTGTTTATTTTGTGGCTTGTTGTTGCTTTTTTGTGTGTGTGTTCTTTTTCCTTTTGTTTGTGTTTTTTTTGTTTGATGGTTTGGGCTTTTTAATAAGCAACAGATACAGGAGTACATGAGGATGGTTAAGTAACAAAAAGCTAAGAAAGGTCGGGAAATCTGCATCTATTAAGAAAAAAAGCATTCAGAAAGAAGCCTGATAAAGAAGTCATGGCAGCCCATATAGAGTAAGAGTTTCTCTCTTACTGCAGTTGTACTCACGAATACTCTTAAATAATTTCCCCATCTAGAGATGGGAATTAAAAGTCTTAATTTCTGTTGCCAAATAGTTAAAAATTGCCATCTTGGGTTACATTCCTAGTACTTCTATAAATTGTTCCTTCATACTCTCCCAATCTTTAACTTCAAAACAATCCTTCAGTAATCTCTTTTATTTGAAATATTGCCATTCAACCCCAAGCACTGATCATGAAGATAACAAAAACTGCATTTTTAAAAAATGCCACTGGTAAATTTAAAATTTCAGAAGTTTAGATTTGAGTTGGTTTTTTTGTTTGTTTGGTTTTAGGTTTGGTTTTTTGTTTCTGACAGGAAAGTAATTCAGAAATTCTTGCAAAAAAAAGCATTTCAAGCTTTCCTCTTCATTAAAGGAAGATCTTTCATGATCTTTCACGATCTTTCCTGATCTTCATGATCAGGAAAAAAAACATGCAGAACAAAATAAGTACATGTGAAGTAGAATATTCCAATTTCACACAGACTATTTCCAGTAATACTTTTATTCAGATCTACTGCATATGTAGTACTGAAGAGATATGTTCAAGACTTACCAATAGGATTTGTAGAAGGCTGTAAGGGTCCTCTGGAGCTGATCTGCTTCAGTCACCAAACTTGCAGCAGGGCTCAGGACACCAGGTTGCTCGGAGTTACCCAGCTGAGTTCCGAGTTCTTTCCAAGCACAGAGATTCCACAAGGCCTGTCCCACTGTAGCTAACAGAAATATCTCTGGCTTCAGCTTTTGCCCATTGTATCTCAGCCTCTTCCTTTTATGTTTCCAATATGAATCCATCTCTGCTTCTCACCATGCCATCAGGGGCAGACAGCATTAAGATCAACCTTTTATCTTCTCTTCCACATGCTGAACAAACTGATTTCTCTGACTCTCAAGACAAAAAAAGCTCAAGGACTGGTCCATACCCAGCTTCAACTCTAGCAGGATGATCTTTCTGTTCATACGGACCAGAATCCTCAAGAAGGCTTTGTATTGGAAGCACAGCTTCGCCCAGCTTGTCAGGAACAGAGAGAAGTCCAAACCAGAAAGAAGAAAATTCCCCCCAGAGTTTCAAGCCTGGTGTGTTACTGTGCCTGGCAGATCCATTTGTACTCACACATTTATCCAGCACACCCGACCCGGCTGAGGGAAGCGCCGTGGGCCCTGCCTGTCCACCCCTCACAAGATGGCGGCTGCCGGCACTGAGAGCTGAGCCTGCAGTGTGGCACCAGCTCCCCGGAGCACTCCCACACCTCCCCAGACACCTTCCAGCCTCTCAAGACACCACAGTCAGCCTTGCCTGACAGGCTCCTGGTCACCGGGCAGCGACCCGGCCCACCGCAGGCTGCCAGAACCCTGCCTAGCAACAGCTGACCCTGCAGACCCGTTTCACAGAATCACAGAAACCATCTGGGTTGGAAAGGAGACCAGCGAGTCCAACTCTTGATCCACACCCCCCGTGTTTCCCAGACCATGGCACTGAGTGCCACGTCAGTCTCTTCTTAAAAACCTCCAGCGACAGAGAATCCACCACCCCCCTAGGCAGCCCATTCCAATGCCCGATCACCCTCTCTGTAAAGAATTCCTTCCTAATATCCAACCTAAACCTCCCTTGACGGAGATTAAGTCTATGCCCTCTTGCTTCCTAATGGCTTCCTGGCAGAAGAGACCAACCCCCACCAGGGTACAGCCTCCTTTCAGGGAGTTACAGAGAGTGACGAGGTCTCCCCTGAGCCTTCTCTTCTCCAGACTGAACACCCCCAGCTCCCTCAGCCCTTCCTCACAGGACTTGTGCTGGAGTCCCCTCACAGCCTCCTTGCTCTGCTTTGGACCTGCTCCAGCACCTCAATCTCCTTCCTGAACTGAGAGGCCCAGACCTGCACACAATACTCAAGGTGTGGCCTCACCAGAGCTGAATCGCTTCCCTGGACCTGCTGGCCACGCTGTTCCTGATCCAGGCCAGGATGCCATTGGCCTTCTTGGCCACCTGGGCACACTGCTGGCTCATGTTCAGCTTCCCGTCGATCCAAATTCCCAGGTCCCTTTCTGCCTGGCTGCTCTCAGCCACTCTGCCCAGCCTGGAGCTCCTCATGGGGGTGTTGTGGCCTGAGTGCAGAATGTAGCACTTGGCCTCATTGGACCTCAACCCACTGGGATCAGCCCAACTCTCCAGTTTTATTGAAGCCCCAGCCAATCAGAAGTGCCAGGAACCTGGCAATCACAGCCTGGAGAGACTGAGGGCTGCAAAACCTTCTAGAGGCTTCCGGCAGTGACCGACAGCAGAGCCCAGAGAGCTCCAGGACACAAAAGGCTGTGTGAATGCAGAACCCAGAACCTGTGTGCACACACAGGCTAAACAATGTTACGTTCATTCGCAGTCCATACATGAGCTCCATAACCTAACTGGATGGCTGTGAGTAAGTATCATGAGAAGTTGTAGTAGATTCAAGCCAAGTGTCTGACTAGCCTCACTGAATAAGAAAATGCTAAAGCAGGCACAGTATTTTCTCCTCCTACTCTCTCAGGATCCAACCATTTGTAGTTTCAGCATTTCCTGAGATGACACTGTTGCTATAGATTTAATGAATAACACAGATGATCTCTATGAGGATTTGCTGTGTCCCCTCTTGAACCCACTAAGCTCTAAGCAGTGATAGCATCCCATGACCAGGAACCCAGCCATGAACTCCAAGCACCTGAAGAGCCACCTCTTTATGTGTGCTTTGAACTCTTGCTACTTTTGTTCTAGTTCTTTGGTGGGCAATTAATTTCTCTTCACCTGTCAGACACCACTGATCATTTTCTAATACACTTGTAGTAGCTCCACTTTTGAGTATATTGCCACTTTACATGTCATTACGGAGTGACAGGATTCAATGAAACTGACTGCAGGGTAGATGTAATGCTTGAAGAGATTCAGGCTTAGCTAGATAAACCCATGCTGCAGCTAAGTCTGCTCACAAGGAAAGGTTCCAGTAGTAGCTTTTCTGAAAGTCCCAAGACAACTGCTTCCCATCAGTGCATACACTCCAGTCACTCAAGGACCTGGACAGTGCAGTGTTTGTTCCTAATAGATGAACTGTATCATCAGGTGTCACTGGCTTTTGAGCCTGGAACATCTCATGTCACCTACTGCTGATCTGACAGATGTTGAAAAAGACAGAGGACAGCATTAGTTCCTGTGGGACTTGGCATATGAGAGCCTTCAGTATTACAAATTGCTGCCCGTCTCAGACCTGTGAGATACAGCAGAAAAGAAATGAGTGAAGACAGGATAATGTCATCCTAATGATTCATGCCATGTTGTGCAGCTGGGCCAATTATACTTTATGACTGACTGTTAAGAACAGAAAATTGAGATTTTTTTTCCCCCCAACATGGTCAGCGCTTTGTGTTTCCAATATTATATTTAAAAAGAAATGATGCTTATAAAAATTATTTCTATTACGTTTTGAACTCCTCCCAAAACTTTTACATAATCAGGATACACCAAACTCATCCTGGAAAGAAGCCCTCTGCCAGGCAGCCATTCCTTCTTCCAGAGCTCTTTCTGTAGAGCTCCCAAACCCAGCCTACACCAGAGATTAGATCAACATTCGCTAAATGCTGATTTTAAAATCAAAGTATACCAAGATAGCATCCCACTTTCTAGCACTGAAAACACTTGTAATAATTTGCCTAGATGTATTGTTGTATTTGAAAATACTGCAAACAAAGAAATTGTTTATTACAATGTTCTGCAGAAGGTCTGATTATTCAGAAAGGAAAATAGGTGGTTTGTTGGATACTAACAAACATACTCAAAATACTGAAAGCAGGAAGAAAAAGAGCTCATCTTCAAAGCAAGTCAATACAGGTAAGCTTTACTAACTAACACTAACTACTTTTGCTTTCTGACAGGTAGTGAGAGAAACACCAGGTCTACCTAAAATAATTATAATCTTTTAAAAAAATGTATTTTTCAGTGCTATAAAAGAAGACATAAATTTAGTACATGATTCAAAGTCCACCAAGAACTTAGGAAAAATCTTTTGATCCAACTTCACTGATTTTGGTTCTGATGTCTCAACTACTGAAAATTCTAGCCCCCAGCAAAGCGTATGGGTGAGAATGCAAGATTTAAATGGGATAATCTATATTTCACTCCAAGATACATTAAAAAAAATAATCTGGATAAAGAATGTTCCTAACCTTTTATCTGCAGCATTCTGCCACCTCAATCGTTCATCTTCCTGCCACATTTGAAACAAGGAAACATTTTGTCAGCTAACTCTCAAACTGCAGCGGAAGTTTTATCACGGGTTTGAAATGGAAAGTAATGCTGCTGCTAAAATCTAGTCTTGCTAAGACATAAATCTACTGACATTATTTAGGCTACCTTTCAGAGTGTTTTACTAGATTTATGATGAATTCATAGAGATGGAAAAACAGATGAGATTGAATAGAAGATTTGACAAATACATTCTCTCTTGTTCTGCCTTGACCTGCTCACACTATGAAGAAAAACTACTTGTCTGTATATATAAATACATATTATATACTATATCATGTACTTTTCTGTAGAGGCAACCAGGTAAAGACAATCAGGTGTTGCCAATCAGGAGGAGGAAGGTATGAGCTCCTGTTCAGCCCACCTGTGCCCAGTTAGGGCTGGCCCCCCAGTTCTGCTCATGTGCAGTTGGGGCCAACCCTAACTGGGCACAGGTGGGCTGAACAGGAGCTCGTGTTCCTCCTCCTGATTGGCAACACCTCATTGTGTTCACCTGGCTGCTTCTACATTTTTCACCGAAAATAAGTTTACTGAAATCTATGAATGCATGTAACGCCTTCAGAATTGAATAGAAAAGTATATTAATACTTCAGTGACTCTTCCTTCTATTTCAATTATATCACATACAAAGAAACCAGTAGGTACTTCATTTCATGTGTCCAAATTAATGGTAAGTTCTGAAGGAAATTTGCCTCTTCTCCATGCTTTTCTTCAAGATTATTGCAGATTTTTTCCATGTTTTTGAAACACAGCTAGATAAAATATCTTTATTCCAGAGACACAGCACATTGAAGGTAATGGGAATAGGGGCATTTGGAGACATTTTATTCCTTCAGGACTAAACAAAAGGGGTTCCCAAATCCCACAGCTCTAGTGTGTGGCTTCTCTCTAGGAAAAATACTGAGATGGAAAAATTCTCTTGATCTTTACTCTTTTTGTCACAAAGTGAAAAGCAAATTTGGTTTGAACAGATGGCCACTGAATCCAGTAGAAACAGTCCACTGATTTCAATGGGAACTGGATCAGGTTTCAGGTCTCAAACTTGCTATTTGATTTGAGCATTAATTTGGTATCTTTGGTCATAGAATCATGGGTCAAGTATGGCTGCCAAATCCCAGATTCTCAAGTGGAAGCTCCAATTTTAAATCCTGTTCATATGTGTACTACTTCCAGGTTGTTGATTTAATTTAAAAATAGCTGTAGGGTTTATATTGCAGCATGTAGGTGAAATTAATACTAGCATGTATAAAATATGTTCCTTCAGTGTTGGCTTTCAGGTTTACATAAACAAAATTCTTGTATCATAAAGGCTGTTCAGAACTATTCTAGCATCTCTTTAACTTGTCATCCCCAATGACATGAGCTCGGTCACTATGAGTGTTAGAAGCAACACACTATTACTTATCAGATGCAGAGAGATAAGATGTCTTCTTGAAGATTTCTTCCTTCCCTCCCATCCTGTCTTCTCCCAGAGAAGGTTCCATTGATATCAAAATCCTTGGAAACTATGCACGTGTTGAGTGGGCAAACTGAAACCAAGAAGGAAGAACTGGTTGCCTTAAGAATTCAAGACTGGATCACAGAACCAACAAGGAATAGAATCACGCTTTTCACACATAGCTTTTCTTTTTTCATAGAACTGCTTTTCACACAGCAGTTTTTCACTTGACTCCATTCTGCTGCCTATAGTTACTTGTAACAGTTTGAACATTCCTAATGGTTCCTGGAAAGGTCTTTTTGAAACCAGGAAGGTCTATGCACTTTAAAAAGTCCAAATAAATCTGCACTCTGAATATGACATTCTGTTGCACGGGACTTAGGGGACTTCTATTCTTCTTCTTTTTCTTTTTTTTTTTTCTTTTTTGTTTTTAATCCAATGAAAATTCTTACTGAGGCACCCTGAAAAACAGGGTGCTGTAGTGCAAAATTCCTGGAGAGGTGCCAGAAACTTCACTGACAAACGGATTGTGAGAGGGAGGAAATCTCTGGCTGCAGGAGCCGTTTTTAATTAAGTGCATACGGTCTTGTTCCTGTCTTGCCCTTGATGCTGTCACTCCCTGGTTCAAAATGCCATCAACTCAGCAATGTTCACATTCTCACAACAAATGGTAGCATTTTTCACATGTTCTTTGCACAGCTGTTCAATGACAGCCAGCCTGCAGCTCACCATTAACTGAGACATAATTCATTTGCACAGGACTAGAGTTTTACCTGCAAAATTTGAAGCACGGAGTGCCTGCCCTAACAACTGTTCTTACAAACAACGTGTAGAAAAACCACCCTGGCCCTTTTTTCCCTTGCAAGGTGGGTAGTATATTTACACCGATTAAAAATAAGAATAAAAATCCCATTTCCTGTTATGAAAATGGAGTAGTTAATATGACTAGAGATTCTTTTTGTTACATTGCAAATATTCTATTCACAATATTCAATTTGAGTACAAGTTGCACTATTTGAGGTTCTTTGAATAATTCAGATGCATTCATTTACTCTTGATTAGTGGATCAGGTTCTTCAAAAAGTGAGTATTTATTTTATTTTATGACATGTAGCATTAATAATGTATTACCTTTCTCACAAGCTTCTTTTTAAAGAAAGCAATAAAAATATGCTGGGAGACAAGACTTCTGAATAGGTATTAAGAAACCATGGAGCCACTTAAGCTGTCATTTTGAAAATAGTCTATTATAACTGCTATTTCTCAGGGAAGAAAAATACAATCTTGATAATGCAGAGGGGTGAGTAACCTGGATTGAACAGATGATGCAATGCCAGAGAATTACAGCACTGCTTTCCGTATGATAAATGACAGAGAGGCAGTCGTATTCCGTGCCTTTTCTGTGATGAGGATGTGTTTGGTGCAGAGCTCTGTGGAATTTTGTGCAGCAGTACTTGGGGTTTCTCTAGATTATCAACTACTATTTGAAAATTGCAGTGGGAAAAAGACAAATAAAACTACTGGGACCAATAGTAATATTAATTACAGCAAATGAAAAATCAATCTCTGCTGCAAAGTCTGAGGACTTTTAGGCTTGCATTCAAACATGAGGAAAAGTTTTCAAAAACGTTGATGCAGACAGTCTTCTGAAAAGGCACCATTTCTGCAGGCATATAAACAAAGTGGCTCCTGGGAGACATGATTAATCTCAGTGAGCTGTGAGCACTGTTAATTGTCCAGATGTCCTTGACAGACTGCACAAGCACATGCAAAATCCCCTGCTTGGTGAGACCAGAAGTGCATTCAGCTCTGTTCTGGCTCTGATAGTGACAACTGGACATGCTGCTTAGCAGGAGGATGTGAACTCAGTTTGTCTTCTGCTGTCCAAGCCCCTCACAATCCTCCAGTAGTCACACTCTTTGCACTAGGGATGTTAGAGGCTGTACCCCTGTCCATCCCTTTTAGTATCATCTTGTAGATCTCTTGTCCATGAATTTGTCTAATCCTTTATTGACCATGCTGTTGGTGTCTTCCTGTACATCCTCCTGTGACAGATATGTAGGGATGTATGTAGATAAGTTAATTACAGCTAATTAAAATGTTGCGATCCCTTGTGAGTAAAATCTTCAAGTGTGCTTAATGTTTTTGGAAAACAAGATTCTCATTCTAGCCTAAAATATGAAGATGTGACAAGATTAAAACTAGTGATTTTAGAAAAAACATTTACGTCACTCTAAGGTTGCAGTTTTTTAGATAGGCAGCCCAAAGGGGAGCATCTGACAGTGTAAGAAGTTATCACATTAATAAAAATCTTAGTGGTAATTTCATTCCTTTATGGAATTCTACTCCTCAAACATCATGATAGCTTTAAAAACCAGGTTGTCCTTTGTTGACAGGTTCCATATCAATTGTCTTTCTTGAATGCTCAGTTAAGATAACTTTTTGCTTAACCTCACTTGGTCAAAGTTACAGTATGACTAGGAAGGCTCACTTACTTCTGCCAGCTTCATTTCTAGCATTACATTTCAAGCATTCCACTGTGAGAGTGACAGAGCATGGGCACAGGCTGCCCAGGGAGGTTGTGGAGTCTCCTCTGGAGAAATTCAAACCCCACCTGGAGGTATTCCTGTGTGACCTGCTGTAGGTGACCCTGCTCTGGCAGAGGGGTTGGAATTGATGATCATTTGAGGTCCCTTCCATCCCCCAACTTGCTGTGATTACACTGGAGTTACACTAGAAAGCAATCTGCCTTAAGCAGAAATTAAGATGTAAATTTGTTTCCAGTTTTGCTGAAGTTGTTTTTGTTCCTGAAGTTGTGGCAGTTATATGGAGAGACCGAAAAGGAACAAGCTGCCATAGTATCCAGACATATTACAAGACTTTTTCTCATTCTCCAGCTTTTCTGAACCATACTGGTTAAGGATAGAAGTACATCATGTAATACTGATCTGTACAAATCACCTTGGGAGTATTTGCTTTGATACATACATTTTTTCATAGCAATAGTACTACTATAACTAAACACTTTTCTGGATTAAAAAGTCATTTTACCACACCATCTACTGTACACTGTGTACTGTAATAAATACATGGTTGTATTTGTTTGGTTTTTTTAATAAACAATGTTACAATAAACTTGATTAATTCAGCTTTTTTAATCAAGCAGTATGGTTGCAATGCATTTCTGCAAACTTCTTAGACTTATGTTGAACAGCTAAAGCCTCTCTGGAGGGTCAGCACTCAATTCATCACTATATTTTAAACCCTTTATGCAAACTATCAATTATAGAATCAATAGTAACACACTGCCTTTTAAAATTAGTGTTCATAAAACGAGCAAAACCGGGCACATTCCTGTGCAGAAAAATCTGCAAGCCCTTTATTTACTACAGCTGCCATAATTCTGTTTAAGAAAATGGTAAATCAAGCTTTTAAAGCCTCTGGAAATACAATATGAATATGTAACTTTATCTTCAAGTTAAGAATTGTAACTGTACAAAAGAAACATTGTTGGGCTATGAATGTACTGAAGTCACAAGTAGAACTTACTTGAATTTATGTTTGCTCTATTTTCATGTTGTATCTGGTCTGTGGAGGTAACTATGATGAAGCAACTACATCAGGATTTGGGAAAAAAAAAATCAGAAAAAGTTGAATAACATAGTAAGAGGAGTATTTTTAATTAGTTAAATAGGTTTATCATACAAAGATTAAAGGTGAGGGTAAGAATGAGAGGAAGTTATTTAAAAATATAAAAAATATATGACCCATATTTACATAACTGTGCATATTTATGGCCAGCTGAACTGTAACCAGGTAAATGTAACTCCTACATTATTAATAATTTTCTTCATAACAACATGCACTCTTTTACTACCTGTGCACATTTCTGATGTTTAACTTCTGCCTGAGGTCACTTCTCAACTAGGATTTGACTTGGACAGTACTACTACAGGTGCTTTTCAATTGGACTGAAATCACCATTGCACACACCTCAAGCTTCCTGCCACTGGTGTTTCTAAGCTGATGTTACTTCATCCAAGTTGTTTCCATCCATGGCCAACTATGACCTTCTATACCAGGTGTTCCTGGAAGTCTCACCAGATTCTCATCAGGGAGGGCCTTTCTGGAAAGCAGAAAGTTGGCAACCAAGTTCTAACTGTAGTGCCACACGCTCTGGTGTGTGAGGTCAGTGGGAGGAGTAAGGCAGCTGCTATTACATTACAGGCTTTTGCTGGTTTGTTCTGACCATGGAGAGAACAGGCAGTGGACACAGACCCATAAATAATGAATGAATAATTAGTAATAAATTGTCAAAACCAATGGTGCAGGCTGGAGTAAAGATGTGAAACTGGAAGTGAGAGAGTGTTTGAAATGTGTGTAGAAGGAGCCACTAAACACTGAAACAACTTAATGGAAAAGTAGATTTTAGTACTTTCCCTGTGGAAACAGCACCATCAGGTATGTGTGACTGTCCAGGGTGGGTGATGGCATAGCAAGGGATTTCCAAGTAAAGGAGATCTGGAGATAACACCTGGGTCAGTCCAACATGACCTTACTGATGTGGTATTTCCCTCCCTGTGACGTGATGTTCCTTTGGGTGATGAGCTGCTAAGCTGCAGCTGAGGGAAACCAATTTTTATGACACAATTGTTTTCACAGTTTATTGCAGCCACAGGTTGTTCCAATATAAGCACTTAGCAAACAGGTAATCTCCAAAACCCCAAGAAAAAAACCCAGTAAAAACCCCAAAACAACCCCAAGAGACTTCTTTTTCCATGAATAGACAAGACTATTTGCCAATTTTTCTGCATTATGGAAACATTCCCTGCATTTTTTTAAAAGTTGTTTGGTTTTTTTTGTTTTTTTTTAACTCTTGATGTTTCTCCCGGATAAAGAGAAACATTATTTAATGTTTTCATTGGGTTCCTCTATGGTACAGATGCACATGCATAAGCACAGTTGGCTCCCTGTTAGCTTTCCGAAAGACTTGTCACCAAAAAGAAAGTGATGTGCCAGCACAACATGCAGCGAGGGAGTAAAGGAAGGGAAGTGGAAACCCAGTGACTGCACTTACCTTCTTAAATGGATTCCCTTTTACACTCTAGGAGCACACTTCTCTGCACGGCTGGCTCTGGTGCTAGTTAAGCAAAACTTGTCACAGGAAACAAAACCATTTGCCAATTTGGCTTTAACGCAAAACCTATTCTTTGTTCTTTTGCATGCATCAAATGTCAGCCTCTCCGTACCCCTCTGACAGGAAGCTGGCACAAGAGACAAAGCACAACCAGGTGCATCCTGGCAGGCAAACCATTCTGAAGACTTTACTAGGCATGCTTGGTGGGAGAAGAGGGGCTGGGATGTTACATGTGGTACCTACTGATCACACTGATTTTCGTACTTAGAATACAGCATGCAATCTTTTATGTTAGTACTAGGGTTTGGATTAATTTGATTTTAGCTATGTAAGAGGCAGACACAATCTTAATTTTCTAGCCTTTCTCCATCAGCAGCTGGATAAGCAGACTCTGCAATTTTAGAACTGCAGGAATCACCCCTGCAGGTACCCTCTTCCCAATACCCAGCTTGGACATGCTTTTGAGAATCATCTTTGTCAAAACTCCTACCTAAAATTAAGAGATTTATTTCTCCTTGGCTATTGTGTCTCACTAGAAGTACACAGAAGTTTGTATATTATATATATATAAATATATATATATCAGACAAACATGTATACATATTTATTTATATGTTTGGTTTTTTTCAGCCTGCTGGGTAGATTTACTTTCATTGTAATTAGACTCAGGTACTGACTTTAAGTCAGTTGCTCTGAGTCAAGAAAGCATTAATATTCCCAAGATTTCATTACATTCCATATAGCCTATGAAATGTTTGTATGTAAATTCACTCAAATTTTACAATATAAATCTTCAGTATTAGTATTTTCTTGGTCTTTTCTGAGTATTTTAGTAGCATATTTTGAGGGCATTTCAGGGAAGCATTTCCAAGAGAGTAATAGGCTTCAATAACTGCCTTTTGTAGACTGAAGAGACAGCTTTTGGGGTGGAAAATTATCTTTTCTTTAATATTCAGTAGTATTACACTGACAAAAATACATTTATGATTCAATAGGCTGAAATCTGATAAAAAGCATTTTAAAAACCAAGTAGATTGATTGTGTGTAATCATTGCAAGAGAGTGAATTCAACTAACAAAATGGCTTTCTTACCATGCTTCACTGTTAAAATTTTATTTTTATGTGGATATAACTGTGCAGCACATTATTCACGGCACATAAGCTGCAAATATGACCCTTTAGATTATTTTTCTGCATTTAAAATACTTGTTTAGAATTTCAGAGACTTGTTTTCTTCACCAATTTCCTCAGTATCTTTTTTATAAGCCAGTCAGCTCAGACAGTCTAATCTTTTTAGATGCAAGGTCTTGTATTATGCTTCCTATGTTACCAGGCAGGCACAGTGCTAAATGTCTCCACTGCAATTAAAAAAAAAAAAAACAGCAACTTACATCTGCCAGGACAAGCAGCTCTGACTTTGTGCACACCTACATGATATAATGAATATTTTTAGACTCTATATAATAATTGGTGTGATACTCAGTGATGACATTGTTTCTTGTACGTAGATGAACTCTGAAAACAGAAAATTCAATTGAGCATGTATGCAGATTGATTACACATCTTTATTTTCTCATTGAACTTGAGTTTTTAAACAATTATGGGCCTTTCTGTTCTCTCTAGTTAGAATCACTTGAGAGCATCAGCTCTTGCACAGCTAGAGGCCCTTTATTTATCAGAAATTACCCTGTAGGCCTACCTGGTACAAAGGCCTTTTCAAATAAGCCTAAAAATCTTACAGATCTTGATTCTGTTGCTTTAAACAGACATTTTAATGCAAAACAAAATTCTACCTATCTACAAAATGTCAGCTAATGAAATGAGCATTGCACTGCAAGTCTACAGGCAACCCACTGTGTCTAGCTGAAAAAAGTCACTCGTTTTACCTGTCTTCATAGTATTTTTCCTAAAGCATTCCAAGTATTCACCTTTCCACCACCCACCCATCTCACTTACAGTCACTTTCCTCTGTTCTATTAGTCTCCTGAGAGCTATACACAGCCTTATTGTAGTTCCACACATCTGTAAATCAACATTTCATCTACAAAGCTGGGAAGCAAAAATCCATCTTTTATAGAACAGATGACATTTGGAAAGTTTAGACAAACTTTTGCCTACGGTCTTTTATCACTTCTGATAACTAAACACCAACTCAGACTAAGTATAGGTTAAAGCAATTTCTCTTAGTTTAATCTCATTATGTTAATCAACTCTTTTACTACATACATAAAAGCTGCAGTAGCAATGAATAACTTCATTTCAGTGCCTTAGAAAATGTCTTTTTCTTTGCACATTCTACTCAGCTGCTCTAGAACATATCACAGCTGGTGGCTTAGAGCTATGGGTTGAGGCCTACCACAGGGCTTCCAGGAACTTAATTTATCCCTTTGATAGGTGCACACAAACATTCTTATAAATACAGACAGACTTTCTAATCCTAGTGGAGGAAAAAAAACTAAGAAGAGGCAGAATCAATTCCATAGTTAAAAGCCATCCAGAAATAAAGGACCTACAGGTTTAAGTTCCTGCTTTGAATTAAATATGAAGAAATGGCTTTCAGATCGTAAATGCATTTTAATCTTAGAGGTTTAGTTTTAATAATGATGATAGAACTATCAAAAGCCTCTAAATCACTACAGTAATAATTAAAATATTAAAATTAATTATTAAAAATTAATCTCATTGTAATAGCCAGACAGGACACTTATGAATGCAAGGGCCAGTACAAAAAGATTACAACTTAAAAAAATACCTGTTATTTGCATGTGTAGTCCATATTACCTTCTCAAAACACAACATTGTACCACCATAGCAGGAAGGAGAGCTGTCTTCTATTTCTATAGAAAGTACCTTCTTGCTTGTTTCCTTCTTTTGCTTACTCCATAGCACTGCTCAGGGGATCAGAGTAGCTGCTGTTCCAGCAAACTAAGGTGCTAAGGCCACACCTGGAAGAAACGTGAAGAAAAGGCAAGGAGGCTAAATGAGCATGTAGGTACCCTATCTCCAAAACTGCCTGCTACCAGTAAACATGTTCTTCTTTAGTAATTCTAACAAGTCATTACCTCACCACAAATTACCTACAAGGAGGGCTTGGAGTCCATCTTGCAGGTAGGAGATACCTTTTGACCACTGTACCATCCCTCCCACAGTGCTGCAGAGCTTTGGTGAAAGTACTGCACAAGCCAGAGCTACACAGCAAACACCTGGGATTCAGGTATTTCCAACATGGCCAGAGAAGTGCTCCAGGTATTCCATGTGCCTATTGGAAGGAAAGCAAGAAGGTGACTCCCAGGAAACATGACTTCTGCAACTCCCCTGCAGCTATGGACAGTGGTACTAATGTTAAAATGATGCACATCTTCAGGTACTACATATTTCTGCCTTGCTCTATTATTCTGCTATGTCAGATCTCCATGAAATTCAGTTTCTTTTTGTCCTGAGGCTGCCCTTCAAACTATTACTGAGCCCAGCTTGAGAATTTACCATCCAAACCAGGGAAAGCCTCCAGTCTCCAGAAGTTTTTATCTTTTTTTTTTTATTATATTTTTTTCAGTTTGTAGGCTGAAAGGCTGAATACATTCTTTAGAGTAATTCCTACTGTTTCAACAGATATTGTCAGTGAAGGAACATACTTTTGCACAGTTTTGATGCCAAAATAAGTATTATTTTCCTGCTTTACAAAGTTCTGCAGCCAGGAAAGCTATCCTTGCAAAGCCAGAAGTGCATCACAGAATATGATATTATTGCCCCAGTGTTAGGACAACCACAGTAGAGTTGCTTTTAAAATATGGACTTCAATAATATAGAAAAAAAATAGCATAAAATGTTGTCTTGTCAGTTCCTCATTTGAAAGTTTTTTCATTATATCACATTCATGTGTAAGGATAATCCCTTTAGCTCAACAACTCATTAACCATGTTCTCTCAATTAGAAATGGCTTATTTTCTAACAAAACAAGACCCACTAAGACTCCTGCCTCCAGCTCATACTGATTTTCTGTATCAGAGGCAGAGCAGAAGGGGGGAGCTTGATATGAAAAGTAGTGACACAAGATATTTCTGATGAGAGAAAGCCAGATTGGTGTACATGTTGTCTGTGAACACCAAAAGCCTGCTACTCAGTTACATGAACCAACTGCACATTAAGTTAAATTTTCTTGACTTTCTGACAGTTGAGGACTACATAAAGAAATGAGTTTTGGAAGGCTGGAAAGCAATGTAGCTGACTACTTTCAAAGCCCTTATATTTCAGAAACACAAAGAAAACAGTGCAAAGGAAGAAACTGCTTTTGTGGATCTAGTTTATTAATAAGCATTGTAATTAACAAGACAACATGCTGTACAGAAACCTGAAATAGAACTACTGCAAATTTACTGGACTTCAGATGCTGCTGGACTGTAGTACATGATGTCCAGCTGCATGACTTGTAAATTGTGGTTAGGGCTGTTTTGATACACAGACATACACTTGCTCACTCTCAGATCCTGTAGCATGTCATAGAGCAGAGATTTCCCAGAAATACAAACTCAAATATTTACAAGAAATCATCAATCTCTTTCTTCACTAGGGATAACATAAGTTATACACATTTTTCCTACGTATACCAAACAAAATCTTTGCCTTCAACTTTACTCTGTATCTGCACAAATCAATTGCTTGCTGTTCTTTCTTTTTGGGTTGTTTTTGTTGTTGTTTTTGTTTGGTTGTTTTGTTTTTTGGTGGTTGTTGTTGTTGTTGTTTTATATATATATATTCAGTTAAATAATGGAAAGAAACTGTGGTTCAGTCATTTATTTGCTAATCATTGATTAAGGACTGGTACCAAAACTGCAAAAGCAAAACTTGAGCAAACTAATAAAGTATAAATTTTCAAGCTTTAGAAACTCAATCTTTACAAGCTTGAACATAACAACCTTGAGCTAATCAACCATTTCTGACGTTACTATTTAGGTCTAGTGTCTTTGGCTTGACCACACTGGTAGGTCGGGGCTGATGAGGCTTCAAGTTGGATTAGAGCTTGCTCAGAATAAAACCGAGAAAACTTTCACTTCTCTTAAAAAAACAAAAAACAAAAAACCCCCAACAACAACAACAAAAGAAAACAAAACAAACAGATCTATACAGACAGGGGTCAGAGATGTCTGATACAAAGGAGCTGCCCTCCTCCAGCCCTGTGCCAAGCAAAAAAGACCTGGCTGGATTCAGAAGCCCATAACTAATGTTATGTCAAGCTAGCTGTCATGCTAACATTCATAAGCCCTCAGGTCCTATTAGCATGGGCTCATTGCCATGATAATTAGCTAAATGACCTGCATCCAGCCAGCTCCAAGCCCAGAGAGAGCAGGTGCTCAGTAGTCTCTGTCTGGCCAAGCAGACATGCCTAATTATTCTTTCTTTACAATTAAGTTACACTTCAGAATGCAGCACCATTCCAGAAAACAAAGACAGAGCATCTTTTTCTTCAAGTGACTTGAGGTTTGTTGTTTTTTTTTTTTAAGGTTTTTTTTTTTTTTTTTTTTTTTCATAATTGCTTTACAATATGGAAAAAAAGTATCTTTCTGCCAGCACTCCCATAAATTTGATCTAACATTCAGAAGTGCAACAAGCATGCACTGATGTGGAAGGGCAGGGGATAACCTAAGGTAGACTGTGTGACACATCACTTTGAAGGCAAAGGTTTTCCTTTATTGTTACACCGTATGAAACAAATCTAATCATGTAACTACCATTTTACTGTATATTGTATATAGGATTGTTTTCTCCACAAACTCACACAAGTAAGATAAAATAAGTTAAATGACTAAAAAAAAAAAATACACAAAAATATACAGTCCATGTACTAGATAAATTATTTATATGTGTCAAGAGTCTCTAGTAATGTTATTCCTCTGGATACTGACATGCCACTCAGAAAAGTGTTGCCTCAAATGCATAGTTTTATATATTAGATATGTAATATATGAAAATGAGGGAACCATCCTGATACAACATGTATTTACAGTTAGTTGTTCTGTATCTTTTTGACAGACTTTTAGAACATCAAAACACAATTCCATGGAGGTAACATTTAACAGTTCCTATAATCAGATTAATCTTTACAATGCTTTGTGTTTAAGCAGTTTTTCATTCTTGTTTGATCTTATTATTTTGTTGCTTTTTTGTTTGTTTTCAAGAGAAAGGGTGGTGGTTAATTGCTTCCCTACCTTAGGGAAAAAAAAAAACCACCAAAAAATCACCCCAAACCCTAAGCATTCTAACCTGAAGCTTGCTCTTTTCTTCCCCCTCCACTCACCTTTGGAAAATTACACTAATTCTGGTTCTTCCATCTTTTCCTATCAAAATCCTACAACTGTAGAAATTAATACTTTGCCAGGAAATTTCAGTTAAAATTTCCATCAAGAAAGGAAAAGTTACAGGCAAAAAAATGAATTTTCCAATGCAGCTGCCAAGTCTGTAAACATCTGGTATGGCAGGCCTCTGTAATAGACATTTAAGTCCTCTGCTTACAACAGAAAGCATTTTAGCTGTCAGTATTACTCTAAATTTGCACAATTAATATGTTTGGTAAATCTGTGTAAACTAAAGATAAGCTTTTTTTTGCATATCCCTGAAAAGAACTGCTGCGTTTTCTCAACATGATGTCTCCAAAGCAAACAACAAAGGTCTTTCTATATACTGGGTATGAATTAATTTGTCAAATTCTTAATTGTCCTGGAATTGGAAATGTGTCGTGTCAACAATTGTGTGTCAGTACCCAAAGGATTATTATTTTTTCCAGAATTTACATGCAACTGGAAGCCAGTCTGCTACATCTTTTCTAAATGTTACTGAAAACTACATTAAAATAATAATAATTAAAAAGTACATCATTAGATAATTTGATGTTCATTAATTAGAACCTATCAAGAGGTTAAAACTGAAGTTCTTTAATTTTGCACATAAAATCTAAATGTGATTTGAGTAGATTTACAGTGGGGACAGCAATATATAAAGCTACTTAAACCTGCTGGGCACATAAGAGAAGCTTTTTTAGCATTCATTGGAACCCCTCAACAACTTGAACTTCTGTAAATTTTACAAGCAGCTAATATTACAGCATTTTTACACATAGTTCTGTTTATAAATTACAGATTTAAGTTACAACATGAAGCCTACATGGAATTCTATCCATAGGAAATATTCACACACTGTTTTTTCCCCCTCTTCATTCAACTTCGATTGTCTCACTTAATATAGCAATAAAATGAAACAAAGGCAGTTTTTTAAAGAAAAAATTCTTGGTATGGAAATACTGTAAATGATGAAATGGCTAAACACCAAAAAAGTACTAGAAGGAAAATATGTTTTCCTCCTTTTCATCCACTGTAGAATTTACCAGCTTTTTTCTGCCACTACCAAGAATATATCCTCCAGTACACAAAACATTGAAAAAAATCTCTCATCTTTGGAAAGAATCATCTTGAGACTTTATCAAATAATATGATTGGAGTGTGTTTATGATTACATTTTTCCAGCTTTCATTATCTAGATTCTTTTTTTTTTTTTTTTTTTTTTTTTTACTTCATCTAATAGGTTTGTGGTGAAGTAACTAATATTATACCTAACATTTTACTGAATACATACAATAGGTGAATATAGCTGTAAAAAAAAAAGCCATATACATCACTATAATATTCTTTTAAACACCAGTAGCTTGCAGCCACGATATCACATCAGCTAAAAAACTACCCCAATTTCCTACTGTTTTCAGCAGTGCCCATGTAATTTTCTACTAACAGGAACAGTAGCCAAAGCAAGCTCTGCAAGATGAAAAGAAAAAAAAAAAAAATTAAAAGAAAAAAATAGACTGATGGTTTGAAAAGTGTAACATGTACCATATTGCTGCTTATATTATTGTAGAAAGGAAAATCTTGTAAAATTATTAAAAAGGTTCTTCTATATTTTTTTCCAGTTTTCATCTTGCATATCCCATCATTGCCATGTGGTTTATTTCACACAGCAAAGCCCAGTTGGGAGCTATTTCATCTATTGCATTCTTACAAAGAATAAATACCTGTAGCTTGAGCCGATCGAAATTCATAACAAAAGCAGCTGTCAAGTCTTTTACATTTTTCTTCCTAATTACATAAAAGAAATTTTGGTGGGAAGGTACACCATCCTTCTTAAGAATTAGATTTTAGGACCTTATTCATTCTATTATGTAAGGTAACCACATGAGAAATTGCCCACTTCATCTCTATTGCTAAGGAAATGGAAGATGAAATCCATGAATATGCTATAAATTATAACAACAAAGAAAAGCAAGCTATATCTAGACTGTAGTATTCCCCAAACTGCACTAAGAAATTGCTTTCAACAGGGAGGAAGAACCACTGGCAGATATTTGCACTTATATGGCCCATATAAGAACATGAACAGGATTTTGTGGTTTTCTTGGTTGTGGGTTTTCTTCCCCATTTTGTGGATTTTCCCAAGAACTATGGTAGATTTCTTGTAACTAAGTTCTACAGATTCAGCTTTTCAGTTTCAAATTTAGGATTCTATATACACAAATATTCACAAGCCTAACAAGCGCGTATGCCCGCCGAGAGCAGCGTGAGCCTGTGACTATGTACAGTCACACTTAAAGCCTGAAATCATGGATTTGTCAGGTCTGGATTTACAGCTGGTGCTCATGTACAAAGGCAGTGCTACCCCCCGACACTGCTGCCTGGTGGGACACGGGGAAATTTGCCAGAGGAATGACTTTGACGGGGTCTTCGCTGGCGCAATGTCTTTCACAGGTGTTGTAGAACTGGGGCCTGGGTCCCCCGTGGCCTTTGTCAGTGTCCTCCTTTGGAAGGGGCCTCCCAAGAGTGTGGCATCCCTCAGGCCTGGCTCCACGGCCCCAGCCTGGCTGGAAGCCAAACGATGGCAAAGGGGTGTTGGACTGCTGATACTGTGTCAAAGAAGGTGGCATCCAGCAGTTGTCGGAATGGCCCAGGATGAGACACTCCTGCGTGCAGGTTTCTGAGGCTTCAGAAAGGGCTTTCTGGAGATTTACTTCAATAGCTGGGAGGATGGAAAAAGACAAGCCATTATCAGAGGTCCAAAAGTGCACAGGGAAACAAGTTTAAGAGCAATCCCAGAACTACAGTAACGGCCACACCTTGGAAAGGAAATACCTCCAGGTTTGGAAGTTTGGCACCCACAGTGTTGTCACTGTCCAACATTAGAAAACTGTTACTGGTTAATGGACAGATGATGCCATCTTTACAGCTATGTAATCAAATCCCTTATACATTCGATTTACAATGACCTTTACACTTTTTCAAATTGTCATTTGTGTAAAAACCCTACAAGCTTTAAAATCATCTAATACAGCAATGCAGTAATCTAATATTATAATTCTGTATACTGGCATAGAGAATCACAGAATGTTAGTGGGAAGGGACCTCTGGATATCATCCAGTCCAACCCCCTGCCAGAGCAGGTTCACCTAGAGCAGGTTAGAAAACTATTTGGAAAAAAAATAATATTAAAATTAGGATTTTTTTTTTGTTAATGATTCCTTAAAAGTGCATGCTTGCATTGTTTTGCTTTTCTTAAGGCAAAACAAAATTAATTTGGACACATAGCCAAAGATGGTACATCGGCTTTTAAGATGCACTCAAGAGCTTTAAGAATGAAAGACTGTAACAGCCATTTTAAAAAGAATTGATTTCTCCATGCATTCGATACTGGAAACCTTGAAAAATCAAAGGGTAATAGCAAAAGAAGCTGTAACCTCTGCAGTTTACTAGTAATCAAACTAGATTTCATCAGTAGGTGTGAGGTTTGTGCCCTTGAAAAAAGGATTACAGAAATTATAATTTGTCCAAAGGCAAACTAAACTACTAAATGTGAAAGATGGCATTTCCAATACATAAACAATCTTTTTTCAGTTTCATTTAAACTATGGCTTTACCATGTTATGTAAATTCAAATAGAATTAAACTTCCACAAATCATTCCTTGAAACAGTTTTCATATTGTATGTGTTAATTCTATATTCTCTTGCTGTGCACATAGTTTAAATACATCAGGAGCAAAGTAGCTGATCAGATACTTCTCTGTTCTGTCTTCACAAAACTTTCCAATGAACGACATGTAACATATTTTTAATATCTGTCTTCAGGAAAAGAACATCTAAAAACGGTATCTAGGTATGTCACTAGAATTTACTTAGAGTAATATGAGTTCTGATTAGGAGCCTCTCACCCTCTGAGCTTTCCATTGAAACCCATGCTGTTTTAATAAGTACTTTGCATGTTGAAATCTGAGTAAAACTACAGAGCACAAATACATATTTCCATGCTACGTCTCAATACAAATGAAGTTTTTTCCTTCAGGCACTGAAATACAGAACATTGCTGTCCAGAATACAGGATACATATTTTTTTTAAATCTACCACATTTAAGTAGACAGCTGGTTGCTTGTTGTATGATGATTGCTATATTCGTGATAATTTCTCCTTAAGTACATCATATGAGTATGTGTCAGTTAAGAAATTATTGTTTATGAAAGCTATTTTGCCCTATTACTGGCATTTCAATGTGTCTTCAGTCAGTTTGTCTCAGTATTTTTCAATGTAATCCTGACAAAGCTTTGGCACCTTGCTGTTGAAATACTAATCCAGTTCTGATGGGCAGTAGGAGACATACATATGGAAATAAGTCAGGCAATATTTCCTGTAAAAAAAATTTACTACTGTAGATTAGTCTAATCTTTCTGTGTCCTACTATCTGCTACTACAGACACAAATTTGAGTATGTACAAGTCTTGTTAAGCTCTTTAATTATCCAGGTTTGCTTCTTTTCTGATCAAGGCAATTCAATGAAATCAGGTACAACCTTGACAAAGTATTGAGTTATCCCTGTTTTAATACAGAAACTGATCTTTTTTTGTTGTTGTTTACTAAAAAAACCACTTTTTGATAGCCAGTACCTCAGTGTTTCCCTTTTTTCTCAAGGCTTTCTAATTGCTCTTAAAATGCAATTAATCCATTTAAACTGAAAAACACACAATTATTTATTTGGATATAATAATTATGCATTTCTAGCTCTTCACAGCAAGTGGTAACAACACTTGTATTTTACTATCTCTCAAACTTCAGTAAGAGAGTAAACAAAGCTAAATCATTAAAAGAAGCGTTTGGCAATAAAAACTTAACATTTAAGCTTTAGACAAGCCAACTGCAGAAATAAAAGGTCACTTATAAAACATACTCTACACCATCTCCACAGATCAGTAGGACAGTAATTTTGTGCCATGTGTTGCCAGACTACCTGTAGACTTGGAACATGTTACTGTGCTAAGAATAATATTGTTGGAAGGACAGTCTTGTTTATTCTGTTAATAAAGAGACATTTTAATCTGATTTTTAGTTTTAACAAAAACAAACCAAACCAAAAAGCCCCCCAACAAAAAAAATAACAACTTTATAACAATCCTAGATATAACCATAAGTTATGTATTCAAATTATTTTGGTTCTGAGATAGAGTTTCATGGTACACCAGTCTGCAAATGCAGTAATGGTTATAAGGTACACTTCTAGCAGTTATAATCTTTCTTTCAATGTTGGTATGTGGTACGCAGAATCTTGATTGTCAGAGTATGTTTTTCAGCACTGCTTATGATTAATAACAAGTAAACTAAACAGTTCTCATTAACTTTGAAGAGTTAAGACCCTTTCCTACTGAGCACCTCTGCAAGTGCTGCAGAAGAACAGGAAATAAAAAAATATTTAGCAAATACAATTACTTCTCTCAATGATGTCTAACTCATTTTTTTTCAGTCAGGTTTTGTTTTATAATATACTGCACTCATAAAATAAAATAAAGCAGCAAAAACTACTCTATCCCTAACCTCTATGCTAACTTTAAGAGGACAAAACTTTTTTTTAATCTAATGACCATAGCATTACTGCAGCCCTGAGGCAATCTTTAGAAGACTAAGTATCTGGTAGCAAACAAGATTAGCAAGGGTGTTACAATGAATATTGTGTGAGACAAGCAAAGTCCAAAATACCTGCATTTATAAGAAATCTAGGAAATCTCACTCATAATATTCTGTTAGAGACTTAACACGCAGAGGTCCCTGTAACTGGTGCTGAGATGTCCTCAGCACCATGTCTGGCTTCCTCTCCACCACTTGCTGCCTGCTTTAAACAAAGGATTCTCTGGCTGGCTCAGCCAAACATCCCCAAGGACCATCTGAATTCCTGTTCAAGCCAGGCAGCTGGGAGAGAGTGAACTTCAGTGCTCAAGTGGGCATTTATCAGAGGCTGTGGGAATTGACCAGGGCATGTTCTAGCTGCTACTCTTTACACTCCCCTCTATTTTGCATTTTTGCAAGTCATTGCTAAGTGTGGGTGAAAATAAAGTTATTTGAGCCCTTCTCTCTCATGTAAGAGTAGTAATGTAGGTGATTATTTGGCATAGTCCAGTAATTACTCAGTGGCAGGAAAAATCTGTGACATCTGTCTCTGCCAATCTAACACAGGAGGGTTCCTGCTGTCTCCAAATATTTTCAGGAGAAATTAAGGTTTTTGTTACTGAAATTCAGTGTCTAGTAACATCTTCTCACATAAGATATGACAGAGTTATAAACAGAAATAGAAGTGTACATATCCCCCATATATAAACAATACATTCATATACATATACAAACAATACATTCCATCAAAGTGTTACCTGTCTACCTCATTTCTTATTTCACTCAGCAACAAAACCTTAATTTTCTATATATTTTTTCACACTACATAGAGACCCTTCAACCATGACATACACATAGTATGAAAGAGAATTTTTAATTCATAGGACAGATCACACTCATGCACATGTGAGTTTACCACTTTCATTTGAACTCCAGATTGTTTTAGGAATAAAACTGTTTTTAAAATTGTCTGCCTTAGAACTAAGATCACTTTTAAAGAATGTGTCTGTCAGCTCTTGTGAAATGTTTAGATCAGAACTGTCAAATATAACTAAAAGCACACTCGCTAAAAGACTTTCTTCATTGTTCCACAGTCTTTATCGTTTATAGGTCAAAGCAGTTTGCTTAAGAATATTTACTTTCACTTAAGAAAACCTGAAACCTGGAATTCCAGCCTTGCCAGGTAGCTATCCTTCAGTCAAAACAATTACTAAAAAATATATATTTTTTTTTTCCATTTGTTTTGGTTGGACACTCTCTTCATTTGCAAGGCCTGTATAGGGTTTTATGGAAAGTAAATAAACATTTTGATCATTATCTTTGCTATTTGGAGGATGAAAGCTGAAGCACTCTACAGCACTACTCTCCTTAGTGCACCAAATATGTGGCACAATACTTTGGTATAGCTTAATACTATGCTCCAGTTTTAAGAATACTTCTCACAGAGAATTCTCAAATGGCTGTTAGACTGTTAGCAGCAGTCTCCTAATGTTGTAAAGTTGGAAACATACACTTCATAGGTATTTGATGCACCATTTTCTACCCCTAAGCCCTCTCCTGCACCCCCCAAAAAGGGTGACATACCAAGACAACATCCAGAGGGCTGGTTTCTTTCTTAGACTGCCACAGAAGTCATCACTTGCATCATGGAGTTGCAAAAAGGCTGGAAGGGACTTCTGAAGATGTCTGTCTAACCTTCTTGCCAAACTTTTAGAATTGTGCATACCCCTTTAAAAAAATCTGCAAGTATATATTAAAAGGGAGATGTGCATTTCTAAGAGTTAAACAATCAAGGACATGATTCTTGATTAGAATGAGACTAGAATTCCACCTTTATCCACATGTGCAATAATGATCAAAAGACATTGGTAAATGTATTCATTAGGAAAGTTCTCAAGACTCATTACAAGTTCAAAAACTGCCAGACTGCACTGTACCAATGCAGGCGTAGGGGCTTATAAATTGTGCAAAGAAAATCTCAAAAACAATTTAAAAGAAAAGGAAAAAAAAAAAAAAAAAAAAGGAAACTTAAACCACAGAATACAGAGTGCTTGAATTTTAAAGCTATGTAGCTGAAGTCCTAATGAAAAGCTAGCATTGAATTTGACATATTTTGGATGCAAACCATCCAGTGTTACATTTAGAGCACTCTTGTTTCATAATAAAGCAAGCAACAATTAGCAAGCAATTAAGCAAATTGCCCATAATTATGCCATTGCTGAGCTATTTTTCATATTTTCACAACACAGCACATATATGAATACATGGCTTGCAGTGCCAATGCTATTCTGTCAGCATCCAGAAGTGCCTCTCATTTACTGAAGCGTTTCATATTAAACAGCTCCCACTGCACATTCAGTGCTCTCTGCTCAGCAGGAACCCACCAGAGTGATGAAGATGACAACTGTACACTACTCACCCAAAAGCTCCTAAGGAAAGGGTTGTTTCTCCACCCCTTCCCCCCCACTTTTTGCTCTTGTGTATTTCCTAAATGTGGTACTAAATCTGAGCAGGAATTCGAGCATATTATAGGGAAATTATAATCCAGAAATACCCTGGTGACTAGAAGTGGTCACTTGGGGAACATCATTTAGTGGTTTCCACTATGTGAAGAGAACAGAAATGACATTAACAATAAAAAAGAGAGGGGAGAATAGCTGTTAGTGTAAACTGGGTTACTTTAATAAGGTCAGGGAGAAGAAGCTTGGATGTTGAAACCCTAAATAACTGCTGCTATAATACACTCTACTTTTTTTGCTTTAATAATAAAATACCTTTGGGAGAAGTTTCCTATCAATATTTTATTTCCTATATATGTCTCAATAAATTAAAAAACTAAAAGAGTTACTTAAGTTCCAGCCTCTGAACCTTTTTATTCGAAGAACAAGTAGGACACAGCACTTCCTTTCCTCAGCTGTGTAGACAGAGCTTGCCTCTGCCAAAACCTGTGAGAAATCCTACTCAGAGGAAGATTGATCCTCCAGATGTTCAAACTGAGGACTCGACAGGCATGCAGGAAATCACACCTTTTCGTGTGCTACCTAGGCTTGCCAGACTGTACTGGATATCTTGCAAGAATTAGCTCTCCTTCCATTCCAGTGAGCATGGTTTATACCCTAACAGCCACGGTTTTAATTTGAGTTTAATCCTAAACAGTGCCGTGAGTTAGGTTTCTTGTTCTAGAGTCCCAGTGGAAGGAGGTGTGAGTATTTTTGCACCTGGCTTCAATTAATCAAACAAACATTATCAGTGAGGGCTGGGGAAAGTTGAGCAGAAAGAAGACAAGGACTGGAGGAAGTATCAGGTAATTCCTGTGTAATTAACTATGCTTGTGAAGTGAATCTTTCCTTTGCAAATAGCAGCCATATAAATAAAGCACATTAATCTTTCATTAAGTCATCTCTTTATTGTTATTTTGACTAGAATTCCAATCTGGTATTAATCAAACCCAAGAAATAGCCCAAAAGCAATGCTCTCGTAAAAAGTTCAGCTTCAATAATTGGTATTTGCCACAAGAAGAGATTTCATCAAAAAACCCTCAAGCTTCCAAAGCCTCTGCAGCCACTTCTGTTTCAGCCTAATGAACACAGGCACAAGAGTGCTGCAGAATACACAACACTGACCCTTGCTGCTTCACGAGTCCAACTGTATTCCTCGTTAGTGTTTTGTTGTTAATTATGGCAAAACAAATACGGTAATTTGCAGAGAACACATTTCTGAGCCTAGGAAGTGTATATAGAGTTATCAATGAGAATTCTTGCCATAACTTGCAAAGTATAATGACCATCCTGCCTGAATAGCCTAAAAACGAGTATATTGATTACAACACTGGGTAATACAATGTGCTTTAATTAATATTTCATTAACTGCTTCATATTTGTACTGAAGCTTCTTAATTATTAATGCATCGTTCATTATTTAACACAGAATATAAATTTAAATTCAAATCAATTAAACAAGGTGAAACTAGATAGTGAAAAATAGTTTATCCTCCAGCAATAACCTTCGACCTGGAAGCATAGTAAAGAGTGAAATTTGCATTTCTTCCCCCATACCTGAGTAGAATATGCATTTTAGGGGGTATATATTAAGCTCTTTTACTGAGGTGAATTTTCTATAACAAACCTGTGAAAATATGCTGTCTGGAAAAGGGCTTCGGTTGCTATTTTTCAGCTGATGCCTGAAAGAGCATTTTCATTAGGAGTTTTCTGCAGGACATTTGTAACCCAGCAAACACTCTATCTTGCCATGTAAACTTCATTGTAAGCCTTTCAAAATACAGCTTCTAGTGACAGTAACAGAAAAAAAGAGCCTACAGAAAGTTGTAGGTACCCAACAATTATCACCTTGGAGTGACTGCCTTTTCCAGTCCCATCTTTATCTTCCAGCACTGATAGGAGGCAGCACCTGAGCACCAGCCCAGCTGCTTTCTTCCTCCCTCCCACCCTCTCAGCCATGCATGTTAAAAGGGTAAAACAAAGTGAGAAAATGTATTATATCACAGAAATATGGCTATTCCTACACATTTCCTGTAAAAGCAGGAAAAAAAATACATTCAAACATACAAAAAGGCTCTGTTTTCACTGTACAGAAAAGTTGTTTGTCTGAAACTATAAAATGAACAGCCCCCAAAAGGCAGCTTTGTGCAGCTAATACTTAGAAAGTCACTTAGCAGTAATTTCTACAGATAATTCTAAACATCTGTTCTCTCCTTCAAACCTTGCTAAAGAGCTTGCTCGATTTCATTCACACTTCTCCTCAAATATATATATAATGTTTTTAAAGGACATAAATCCTTGCTTACAGAACCTACAGTGCAAGTATACAGAATGTAACACCACACGTGGGTTTTAAGGTGTAAGTTTTAATTAAAATTGCATGTCTGTGTGAAGAAGTTTACTGATTTTATTATGAATCACTAAGTACCTCAAAAGGATGAAGATTCATAAAAACAGCGAAGAAACACTGGATCTGCATAAACTCATCTGGTGTGGAAACAGCAGAAAATACATTTCTAAAGCTTAGGCTGTGGCCATCATAATAAAACAAAAATCCATTACCTTTTCTGGTTCTCTGGCTAGAGAACAAAGATCTGGGCTGGGAGATAATAAAAAGGATAAACTTCAAAGAGATAAGAAGGGAACAGAATTTTTAGGTGAAAAAGGTCAGTAGCATTTATTATTGATAACAGACCTACATGGAAATATTAGCACACTCTCACACTACTCAAATAATGAATTGTAACACTGGTGGCATTAAGCAGATGGGGTAGTGATCATCCTCAGAAGAAGGCAGAGTAGATGCAAGGGGGTGGAGAGAGGGATGAGCAGGATTTCAGGTTCAGTTATGTGTGAGATACCTCACCCACAGCAACTGCTTCAAGGAACAAGTGTGTGATAAAAGACCTACAGTTCCTCTTCAGATGTCTGTATTTACACCCTTTGTTCACATCTGTAAGAGTTTCTTGATGTATCTACATACCAAATGGGGCTCTGTTTTCTTTTTATTGACTTGAATAGTAAAAGTATCTAATGTATAATACTAAGAAATTCTTTTAAATTAATTGCTTGAAGAACCGTGGGCAATTTTTCGTGGCTCAGACTCATTAATGAAACGTTAATTTTCACGAGTAAACCATAAAAAACAAATGCTAAATAAGTTAGTAAATACACCTTTCTGTGTTAACTTGAGTGAGACAAGAAAAGATGCTTTGAAATTGTGTTTTCATCAGATATACACAAACAGAAATATAAAGTCAGAGGCCACTAGAGCAGCAAACAAAACCCTACAATGTTCTAAAAATATTCTCTGGCTTTTATTCTGTGACTCCAATTGCATTTCAGGAAAAAAAAAAAAAAAAGGCATTTTTCTGTATTAGAATATAAACAAAACCTGATGTTTTTCTTATGAATACCGTAAGTATTTTGCAAACACTGGACCAGCAGCAACATTGTATCTATTTATTTATTCCAGTTTATTATATAAGTAAGAAGTGCTTAAGTTTTTTGACAAAACAATTTTCAAACAAAAACGTAATTTCAAAGTGCAACTGTTCTGTGACACTGTTGACTCAAATCTCAATTAAGTACTGCAACAAATAGTTTCCATTTTCTCTATTCATTTTATTTTCATTTAGATTTTTTTAAAATAAGAAATTTTAATATTTATGCACGATGCAGAAAGGACATTATTGAAAGGAAATGGCCTTGTTTCTCCAAAGCTTTTATTCAGATTTTCCACTACACATTAATTCCAAGTTCAGGTTATGATTCCAAAAAAACAACACTGCCTCCAGATCTGCATCAGGGTCTGTGACTGCCTTACCATTACCATTACCACAGTAGACCAAGCCTTGTGCTCCACCTGAAAAGTTGAGGATCCAGAATTATTAATTATTAGGGTAACTACTGCAGGGCCAAGAGTGCACATTTGTTCATTTCCCCAGAGTGCCCAGTAGCATCTCAGTTCTGTTGTGGTTGTGAGATTTCTTACTTCCAATCTGCAGCCTTATGGAAGAAGAGACTGGAGAAGGAAAACTTTGACATTTTGTATCTCCACGGGAGAAAAGGATTCCCCTCCTGCAGCTTTCCTCCTCCCCGAGCAGACATTCTCCTCCATATGGCTGCAGCTCAGGAGGGTTTTTCTCTTGGAAAACCCTCTGAACCACAGACTCCTTGACGACTAGGCAACAGTTTCTAACCAATTTTTCACAGCAGTTTTCTGTCACCACCACTCTGTCAATTTGCCCCAGACTGCCCTCACTGGAACCATGTAGCTGCTCATCCTTTTGACAAAGACCCCAAAAAAGCATGAGAATATGGGAAGAGCCATGTTTGATTAACAACTTTGTGATTGCTGTAAAAATGAAATTTGAAAGGTAATAATTACGTTTGTAATTACTTAGGTCTAAATGTCTTATGTTTCCTACTCCCTTTATTTCTGGGCAGCTGGAGCAATGACTCATTAATAATAATGAAGTCATTTAACCCTGCAGGCACATTACAAGGAGAAAGATGTCATTTGTCACCAATGCAAATAGAACTATCACTGAAGGATACAGAAAGATCACTATTTCATATTTATTGCAAATGATAAAAGGGACATTTTGCACTCATTCTTACCATGACATCCCAATCTGCTTTGTAATTATCAGCAAACATAAGGGGATGGCATACAACATATGAGGGACTACTAATAATGTACTGTCCTGCGGTGCCATTTCCATAATCACTTTAAATCCATCCTATACCTATGTACTAGTTAAAGCTTTCAGCTCATGAAATCGTACCCCCTAGTAAGGAATGAATTATCCTTTGCAGATTTAGCACACAAAGCAGCTCTTTCCCAGAGTCTGAGGGTCTGATAGCTGACATATGTATTGCTCTTACTTTAAGTGATTGGGTTTGGCATTCTGTTACACTTAGAGCTGAATACAGTACAACTTAAAAATAAAGTACAGGAATTTTACAGTTCTAATTCTTATTGGCACTAATTTACCCACAGACTTCCGCAAGTCTCTTAATTCTCCAGCATTGTTCTATACTTTGTTACTACAAGAACTCTGGAAGAAGCACTCTAAGTAATAGGAAAGACCCTTATTCATTGGGAACTCAAGTAAAATGACTTAGAATTTACAGTATTTTTAAAAGGAATTACTAGTGTAACTGCCTATCGATGAAATAAACTTCTGAGGAAGAAAAAAATTACTGTTCTTTCCCTAAATTATTTATATCATTCAGGAGATGGGAAACCTTGAGGAAAAAAATATGGAGAGAATTTCCACTATAGTATTAGTATGAATGAAAGGAGGAAGTGTCATGTAAATAATCTGACTTCCAACTCTATCAGACAGACCTTCAAATTCTTCTTTGCTTTTTTTTTATTATATTTATCAGCAGCACTTGTCTAACCACCAGTCATGTAGAAAAAACAGGGAACAAAGTTAACAATATGAAGTTATAAACTGTTATTGTGTGGGCTAGAAACGAGGTAAGCAAACCTCCTAAACCTGTTTATATTTTCCCCAGGTGCCACAAAAGACTATATAAAGACACGCTTTAAAGAAGTTAAATAAGTAGTGTTAAGAAATAAGACACATCAGGAAAGAGTAAAATGCATATTTTCACTTTTAAGATAGTGACAACACAGAAAAGCTTATACATGGAGTGAAATGTTTTGTCAAATTGAAAAATAGAAATAATATGAACACTACAATTTTCACATCAAATTGAGGTAAAATGTTTTGAATTACAGTCATTTTAATCTTGTTTTATAAAGAAAATTACTTGAAGAGGGTGATAATTTAAACCAGCATAATCCAAACTTCATTGTGTTCCAGTGAGGCACGGGAGTGTGGCACGCAGTCATTTGGAGCAATCTTTGCACAGTAGCTCAGAGCCTGATTCAGAGCAGATATTTGAAAGAAGAAAGAGCATTCCTGACTGGAGTGTCCACCAAAACTACTTGCTGGGGTGGGCTCTATAGGCACTGCTAGCACCTTCAGAAATGTTGGCACCAGTTGCTAAGTCAATACTTCCACAGTTCCCATCTCTAAACATTCAGCTGTGACCAGTTTCTCCACTGAAGTTTTGCTGTTTGACTACAAGTTTCTTGTATCACTATACATAAGCATTTTCTAACTAATAAGAAGGTTTTGGCATCACGGATTTTTGCTGACAGGCTTGGATAGTATCTGTCTATCTATCTATCTAATCTATCTATCTTAAGCAAACCTTCTCCTGTGCCTTTGCTGAAGGTAAAAAATTACCTGCACTGTTTAGTTTTAACCCTCAGTTTCCGCTGAACAGCACCCAACAGTGACTTTCGGATCTTCTTCAACATAATGTTCTGTTTTTCTAGGTAATTTTAAATTAAAATATTAAAAAAACATATTAAGATATAGCTAATAGCAGTAGTAAACTTGCAGTTTCCTTCTCTAAACCAGATGATTCTCTCAAGACCTGGATAACTGACACAGGACAGGAATCATGTTGGCCAGATCAACATTTGCCACAATTCTTTAAAGAACAGGATTTCTCATAGCATATGTAATTTTAAAAAGACAGTGTTAGGGGACAGTCACAGCTGTGATTCTTCTGAGAGATTTTAAGGTCAGCAATATCAGCCACGAGAATGGAAGCAAGGAATTGCCCATTTTACTAGATCTCAGGACAGATTCTGTGACTGCAAACATGAGGATTATGATGATGCTTGAAAACAGGGTAGTTTATTTCTTATCATGAGCATTAACCTATTTTAAGAAATTATCTTGAGCACAAAAAATATGAAACTGTGGGGGTGTAAAGTTTAACTTCCTGAAGTATTCAATTGATCAGGAAATTGAATTCCATTACTTCAAAAATAGAAATGTTTTAAAGTAGGAAAAAGTGATTGATCTTTAAAATATGCTTTTCTTAACTTAATTCTATAAACATCTTCTTTTAACCACACCCTGCCTATGTGTGTCTATATTGAGAATTCTAAAGAGAGAGATATATTTATCAAGCTTCAAATTTCAGAGACTACCTACTAAGTTTTGCCTCAGCCCTATCTGAATAACAAGATCTCCTAGCATAAAACAGTAATTTGTGTTTTTGTACATCTAATAAACCATAATTATCTCTGCAAAAAAAAAGTGTTTGTTCCTGTTTGAAAAGATTTGGCACGAGTACACCTAGGTTAATAAAAGCCTAATATATATTATTAAATGATGTTAAATACTAGCATTCAGATTTGTCAAGGAACTCATCACTTGCTTTAGTATGTAAGCCTCAATCAGCCATTTCTCTATTGCACATGACAGTGAATCCCTTGGAAACAGATTTAAGAAACATTCTTCTTAAAAAGTCACTGAAGCTTAACATCCAGCTCTTTTGAAAGTCTAAGTTTCAAAGTAATTTGGAAATCCTGGACATTGCAGGTGTATGTTAAAGTTAACCACGTGAGATGAAATCACAACAGTTCTTGTTAGGAATGAAGTCCACATGCTGCCCTAATCTCCAGTTTATAAAAACAAATCCACAAAAGCATAGAATTTGTGTTTATTTTTTCATAAGCTCTACAGAAAGGTTTTCTAAGGCTGGGGTAAATGCTGCTCTAGCAGATGCATATAGAAAGCTCTCACTATGTCTGGCATCCAGATTTCTGTTTAAGAGGGTACAAACCTCAGTTTCTGAGCCTGATGTTCCTTAATCTTCACTGGAGTACAATTGACAATCATTTTTTTTTAATACAGCAAGTAGGGATGGCAGGAGGAGTTAATACTTAGTCTGTATTAGAAAAGGTTGCTTTAAAATCTTTCTATAGATTTTAACTAACCATAGGGTATAAAAGGGCCTAAATCAAAAGCTACCAGTCAGTTGCTGACTAAGTGTTCACCAGCCTGTTATTGAACCTATCTAATCTATTTACTCCTTAATTCATCCATAGTCTCCTAGAGATGTCATTAATATGCTCAAAGTTAATTTATTATCATCTATTGCTTCTAGTCCAGCTCATGTTAACCAAATAAATTCATCAAAAATGATCAGACATGAAAAGGCAGATTTGGATACTGACAGAGAATAATTTATCATGGCAGGGAAAAACCCTCCCACCAACTGGGCTGTTGGAATGCTGAGAGATGAAATTGTAGTGCCTGCAAAAAAAGACATAAAAGTCTCCAGGGGAAAACAAACAAACAAAAAACCCCCAGTCTGACTCCCAAAATATGTAGGTTCCTGACACGGATCTTTTTTCATTTTCACACTCATAGGCCCTTTCTCTCACCCTCTGTACTGCCTTGAGGCAGCACTAATCCTTAAGTCTCTGCTCACCATCATTTGCATATGGAAATGAGCCTCAGAGGGCACCATCCCACCAGGAAAAGGAGTGACAGTGACACTCAAAGCTGTGCAGGAATGGTACTGATACTCCAAGGATCACAAACTGTTAATCAACAGATCCACACAGCAAAGGGCTTCATACCAATGCTGTATAATGCAACACTTTTCTTTAAAATTTGTTGTAATTAACCTGCCTATAATAGTAATTAATTGACTCTCTCTACAACTGTAGGCATTATACCACACTTTTGATGTATCTACAAAATATCTGAATCCCAGGAACAGCATAGAAAAGATGGTTTGGATGCTATAAAGATTGTGGGGTTTTGCCATTATACTGTAGAATAGCAAAGCATTGTGATACTGTCATGAATGTGGTACCATTGTAATTGTAGTATGTTTTACAGAGATTTATTTTAAAACCTGGAAACACTTGATTAATCACCACATTATCACCATTATTTGAGCTGGTTTTGTTTCACCCAGTCATTGCTTTCTGCCCCACTGAAGCACTGGAAGAATTTCCCCTCCCCTGTCCTAGAAGCTGCTGTTTACTGGACATGGCCACTTCCCCAAGAGACTGTTACTCCATTTATCCACCACTTCATATATTTGTATTCTAATTCAGAGCCATTTTCCTGCTCCCTGTACTGTTGTACTGCGATATTATGCAGCTTCAAGAGTAACTAAATTTCCCCAGGGAAAGGGGAAAAAAACCCCAACAATGAGTACTCCAGACCTGCCCAAGAAATACAGAACTCACCAGGTTTTGTCTGGAAGTTTTACAGAAGATCTTAAATGTAAGTATAATAATAAATAATAATAAATATCAAGCACTTAAATAGATGTAAATATATAGGCTTATCTGGCTGAACAATCATTACCTAAATCCCAGCTCTCTTTCCACTCTTCCTTCTATCACATTCCAGAACCCAGTGGAATTGTTCTTCCAAGTCCAGTGCTATCGTCATTTGGCATTTCCAATTCAAGATCTATACTTACTTTATTATATTAATGCTTTGAATCTATGAAATTCAGTGAGGTGAATATGCCAAGTATCTCATCAGTACATTATGTCACACTGAAGAACCACTAGATTAAAGCTAGTTACCATTTCCCAGGGAAGCACTGAAAAGCTAGGAAGCGCAAATTCTGCAATATTAATTCAGCTCCCTTGTGTAAATGTGTTTTGATGCAAACTTTAATTAAATTATCATATACTATTTTTCTCACAGCACCCTTGGGCCCAATTCGGAGAGTAAGTAGTTATTCAATATTTCTCTTTATCTACTCTAATCAGCATGTGGCCATACACCTTTTTAATTAATACTTTCAAAGCCTAGTGCTGAATGTAGATTAATTCATTTCCTTGTGTACTTTGTTGTTGTCTTCAGAGCAGACTCAAAAGCTCCACGAGCATGAGTAACATCCCACTTGCATCACTTGCTTTGTCGAGGCCCTTTACATCTAGGAAACTGAGGCATAAAGTAATTGGGCAAAATTATGCAGACTCTGTTATTTCTGGGTTCACAACTTGGGAGAGCTCAAAACAAATTTTTGCAAACTTGGGCATTTGCTGGTATGTGAAGCTTTCTTAGGCTAAAGTGTACCTGTTGGAGCAGTGAATAATGCCCTTGGCACCCTAAGAAACATGAAGGGGAAAACACAATAGCAAACCTTTGGTTTTCTTTGCAATGTACAACAAAACCTGGACATAGTAATGATTTATCTTTCCCTGTCATTAGTAAATCTAACCAAATACAACATCAGAAAGCCCAGTATTCACTTTCAATAGTCCTCCTGTGATGAAGAGCTTTTTGTTAATAACCTACTAAAAGTCCCAGGATTATTCTGTGCTTTGATGGTTTGATAGGGTATAAAATCCTTCCAAAAGACATACCCAAAAATTTATCACTAGCTCAAATTTAATAAAATTTAATTATTTCATAAAATTTTACATCATAAAATGATTTCCAGAAATTCATCAAAGTGAATCTTGGATTTAATTTCAGTTGTTTTGTAAAATAGATTGGACTATAGTTACAACTATTCCCATTCCAAATAGTTATGCCTTGGTATGTAAATTAAAAGAAAAAGCTGATTTGACCATGTAATTAAAAATAGACACATAACATCAATATTTCCTAGAAGAACTCTGTTAATTATCTCTAATTGATTTTTTTTCCCCCTGTATGTTTCTACCATGGGTTGTAACCTTTCCTTCCTAACCACTATAGACAAGTTACAGTTTCTATGCAGTGAAGCTAAATACTTATTTCCTTAGGGAACAAGACAAATAAACAGACAGGGAATGCAGAGAGGGGAGGGGACATATGCAAAAGAATGTAGAAAAGACTTTTGATAGCAGGAAATCTGATCTCCATTTCAAGCTCCAATTAAATCATCACTATGGAAAAGTAAATCTTACAAATGGTTGTCATAGCAGAAATGTAGGAATTAATTCAGAGGGGCTGTGAACAGCTATGTCCAGTTACACAGATCTGTTCTGCAGTCAGCAGAAGATGCTCAGCTCAATTAGTCAAACCCAGGCCAGCTCAGGAATAACTTTTATGGCTACAGCAACAAGGAGCTCAGGGCAGCAACTGCACAGCTCTCCTGTGACCATGTAGCTACATCCGTGTTACTGCAATGCAACACATTTCCTTGGACAAAATGCCATCCCTTTTGCTTAGAAAGACTACACTGCAGATTCAGAGGAACTAAGAAGCATATAAAACTGGGGTAGAGCTTGCCATTAGTATAGATGGTATCAATACAATGTGGTAACAGTGTGTAAATGGGCTTGTGGACAGAGGAGGGAGAGGAAGGGGTATCTAACTCTTATCACACAGCAAAAAAGCTTCACATTTGCCCCCTATACTTACATCAGCTTGAAAAATCTAAGTTCTGAGCTGAACAATCATATTCTTGTAATCCAAAGAAAAGAAGAAAAATACCAGATATGACTACCTTTCCTTTCATGAAAGAAAATAAGAAAAGTGGGGAAGTCAAGACGTACTCTAAGAGTTGCAGTCTATCAGGTTTTAATGCCAAACTTTTTATCACAAGGTTACATCTTCCCAAGCAACAATTTGCTGGCCAGCCCAGAGGTCTGTTCAGAAAACTGTATTTTCTAATTTGAGCCATAAGTACCCACTAGAAAAGCCATTTGTCCAAAGATTTTTAGACAAAATTGGCCTTCAGAAATTCCACAGGCTCAAAGTGAGCGTCCTGAATGTAAGCTTTTCACTTCTTCCAGCAAAAAAAAAACTGTTGCAAAATCTTCATAGCATAAACACATTTAAAGTTAGGGCTGATAACTTTTGCTGGACCTGCCAAATATCCTGAAATAGTAATACAGATGTGTAGAACTGCCAAAAAAGCCAAAAAAACAACCAAAAAAAAGCCAGGAGTAGGAAAATTTACTTTTTTCTGTCTTCCATTCAAATAGTAGGATGCTACAAGAAACTCTGGAAACAGACTATGTCTGATATAGCCTCAGAGTACAGGCAACTGTGAAATGATAAATAGAAGGAAAAATAAACTGTTGTAGTGACTGCCTTTCAGTGTGTACACTGACCCTGTAGTTCAGATGTTGTGATGTTTATATACTGCTAACTATGTGATCCATGACTTCCTTCTCCAAAATACATAACATTTTCTGTCACTCACCAGTCATGCATTGTTCATTACAGATCCATTTTCTCTGACTTATTTTAAGCACACCTCATCATACTACTGAAAATGGACAAAGGCAAACATTTGGCTTTCTGAAGCAGAGACAGGAAAAAGTACTACATAAATTCTGATTTTAAAGTGGCCCTGAAATCTTGTACAGGATTGTGTGAGCTCTTAATAACATGTTACTTTCTGTAAGTCATTGGACTAAGGTTCTAATCTCCTGAAGAATCTTTTTATTTTAGTTACTGCTTCAGCTTGTCCATCAAAAAGAAATAGAGAGAGGAGCAAAAAAACCTTTGGGTGCCCAAAATCTATCTAGTATGAGACAAAAACTTTCATCAAACTCCTTTAAGCAAAAGCTTGATCTTTTTTTTCATTTCTCCCACTTCATAACAAAGGCAGGTAATACACTAAGAAATCTTCAATACATTCTCAACAGATCAGCTTCTACACACCTGACAATAGTAAAATGTTACTAAATGGTAACCCCTTACCATAACACCATATTACATCTATTCCATTAACATTGTACTTCCATGCTAAATGATCAATAAAAATTCTGATCATGCTCAATGGTTTGTTAAGCAGATGATCTCAGAAAGCACACTTGATTTTCAGTCAGCCAAATGAGGCCTTCTGCTCATGTCAGACAAAAAGTAACAGAAGTCATCTTTAGAGTGAAAGAATTCAAACTTCTCTAACACTTCTCTAAAACTGGGTCAAAATCTCAGATCCTGAAACATATTTGAATTCAAATGCTTCTGTACATGAATTCCAGTGACAGTTCATGACAATCATCAAGGAGAACATCTGTAATAACAGACAGTGAATAACTCACTAATTATGTTGGGAAAGAAGAAAAAGGTAAAATGAACAACAAACCACTGAAATCAGCTTTTTGAACTTGGCATGTGGGGTTTTTTTGGTTTTTAGTTGTTTGTTGTTTTTTTGTTTCTTTTGTCTTTTTTTTTTTCAGTACAGACAGCTGAGAGGATTAACTAAAAGTTGTTTTAGATATGTATATCATGCTATCATAATTTTGAGATCACTAAGCATTGCTGGACATGCTGGTGACAACATGCATGAACAATGGACAAAGGAATAAAGAGCAATCCACAGAATAAACCCTTAGAAAGGTGTTGGAATGTTTCCCTTAGCTACATTTTCCTGATACTGTAAGTTAGCCTGCAATATGCAAGAGAAAAGATTATAAAGGGAAGTCTTGCCAGACTGCTTTTCATCAACCCAGCAGAACTGATAAAGAATTATTTTAATTTCTTTTTTGTTCCTAAGGAAGATGAAGTGGCAATTTAAGAGGTGATAGACTTGAGAATTTATAGCACTACAATAAAGTTAAGTTGTACACAGAAAGGAAAGATTTCAGTTCACAGAAGATTCAATAATTGTCTAATTTATAACTTTTTCCTTCTTTTCCTTTCTTTCCCCAGCCTTTCCCCAGCCTCACTTTTTTCCCTCCCCAAATACCCTACACAGAGCTGGGCCTTTCTGTTTAGTCAGTAGACAATTACAACTTCTTAGATACAGTTTTTCATCTCAAGGTAATTTGGTAATCTTACACTGATTAATTAAACTAGGGCCTCCAAGCAAACTCTTGAAACTCCTGCATCCACAGCTTGCATATATAACCCAGATAACAGGATGAGCAATGTCAAGGTTTGTGAAGAAACAAAACCAAAACCATTCTGTATTCATGCTTCTTTGTAGCCTTCCTAAACAAAGGAAAGTTGTACTTGTGGGTAGAAAATCTAATCTGCATTTAAATAGAATTTCTCCAAATAATAAACAAAAGCCTGAAGCAACATTTTTACAGCAAGTCTTGCTGCTAGTTCACAGCCTAATCCTTCTATCTATATCTGTAATCCCTTCTACCCTTGTATATTCATTTCCTTACCAGTTTATCAGGGCATCTTGGCACTTTGAGCTAACAGCAGCAACAGTAACTTTGCCTTTCCTGAAGTTTCTTCAAAGCTGAGCCTACAATTGTTAAAACTTTGGGTGGTTGACAACTCAAGGCAAACTCAAATAGAAGGCCTTTGATTTAAAAAAAGGCTTCAAGATTAACCTGAGGAGTGAACAGAACTACAGAATGAAGAGTTTGATGTGCAAAGCACATCCCTATGATGGCCAAGGTACAGGCACAGTGTAATGTGACATTACAAAAAAACCTCAGACGTATTTGAAGCTGGGATTCTCTGAGCTCCAAACAGATGCCCAGGCAGATCCCATGGAGAGCTGTCCATCTCCTGTGTGAGCCAAAGAAACCAGAATGCCACACCAGATGCCACTGAAATGAGCAAGCACATGCTGCTTAACATGGGTAACAGCCAGCCAAATGGCTAACCAGGGTGAAAACAAACCCTTTGGGAACATGAGCATGGGCTACCTCTTCAGTCTCTTCTTTCAGACCATGACTTTCCTTCTCTTTCAGGCTGTGGGGTAGCACCTGTGAAAGAATAGCAGCATAGAACTCCCCAAATGAGAGCTTCAGATTTAAATTAGGAAGATGCTAAGTGATAGAGATTACTTTTAAAAATCTTTTGAATTAGAGTAAATTCTTCTGTTTGAAGGCAATAGCTGTGATTTGACCTAAAGTACTCACCCCTCCTACTTCCTTCTCTCTGAAACTAATATTTACAGATTTCAGTGCAGAAATTAAAAGACAACCTAAAAAAAAGAAAAAGAAAAAAAGAAAAAAAGAAAAAAAAAAAAAAAAAACAAAAAAAAAAAAGAAGAAAGCCATTATTAAATTACTTTCCTCAGAGGAAAAGATGGAAGGATAGAATTAGCATCCTAGATGAGATTTACCACATTCTCAGATATAAAGAAAGCTAGTACCAGATGAGTAATAACTACATCCAATCAGGCAGCTCTGCTTTAATAAAGGTTGCTTCTAATTAGACAAATGCCCACTAGAATTTGTCTATTCCCACTTTAGTCCTAAAACTGACAGACCATCAGCACATCATCCTTTAAAATATTTTCTTATTCTGCAGCCCAACAAGTCTGACCTACAACCCTTGCATTATTAGATGGTGTTCCTTAAAGGACCAAGGAATCTTGCCTGCCTTTGAACCAAAACAGTTGGCAAAGTTAACTTAGGAATCAGTTCTCCTCCAGACTGACTGAAACATTTATTCATATTCCGGGAAAAAACCAAACAATATTAGGGATTCTGTAAAAGGACTTGATAAGCTCCCTTGGTAAGCAGCAGAGAAAAAAAAAACAAAACACAATTACTCTCACAAGGAAACAGTCTCTACATGAAAAAAAGCTGTGTGTCTATAAATATTTCTTATATTTTAAGTAGAAGACTCTTGCTCTTCAAGGCAGGAGATGGTCACTGCATAAGTGCTTCCAGGAAAGAAAGAAACTGACCAAGAGGAAAAAGATCTTTCCACTATACAGCTAATAACAGCAAGTTAAAGAAGGATATAAGTAATTCATTCATTATTGATAGATAAATAAGGTATTTATTAGAGACAAAATAATAAACTTTGCATCAGTAGAATGCCATGTATCCAGAGACTATAAACTGTTTTGCAAAATATCTAGGAAATATTTTAGCTGTGGGCAGAGGCTTAATGTTTCACCATTCCACTGAAAAACATGTAGGCATCCAGAGGGAAAACAAAGTCCCACGTAAAAGACAACCAAATCACGACAAGAATAATTAAAACACTATCAGGATGTTAATCCTTTTGTGCAGTGAGTTTAAAAGGTTGGACAAACCCTGGAGGTAGGTACAGGACAGACCCTGGCTCCCTTGAAGGGCAACAAGGCATCAGGAAGTGAAGACAAAATGTGAGTGTTCCCTCATTCCTCATCTGGTTGGGGTTATACTAGACAAAGAATTAGCATCCTATAGAATCTATGGAATCATAGAATTGTTTTGGTTGGAAAAGACCTTTAATACCATCAAGCACAGCCTGTATCTCAAGGTCCTTAGAGAAGAGCATGTGGGGTTAGCAGAAGAACCTGATCCATACCCCTTTTTCTTGTTTTGTGGGAAGTGCATTTTTGCCCTGTATTTGCTGTTTTAGCACCAAAGACATCCAATGACAGAGCACGTTCTGTAGAGTGGTATTCACCTGTAATGTTGTCATCTCTGCATCTTTACAATTTATGTTTTGAAGCTTTTTATCTCAACTGAAACTTCTTTACAAAAAGCAAATCATTCTAGATTCTCAGACAGCTGAGAGCCTGATCCAGTAGCATAAAAACAAAACAGAACTGAGAATCAGTAATTCAGAGACATTACAGAAATTATGAAATTGTATGTATGAAGTTTTGGGGCTACATGCAAAAATATTTAATCTCTCCCAGTTACAAACTCTTAGGAAACAAATTTACCCAAATCATACTCTATTTGAACAATGTTTCCTGCAGGTATTTTATTATTTTTACTGGGAAAAAAAAAAATCATCAGTCTCTCCTTAAGGAGTCTTACAATACAAATAATGGCATTCATAAAGTCAATTAGAAGTCAAAAGCAAATAAGTGTGTTACTGAAGTAATTACACTATGCAATACAAATGATTAATCTCTGAGAGTTCATGGCCAAGACAAGATGCTGACCATGCAGGTACAGTGCCCCTAACACAGAACAGATCTAAAACCCCCTGTAATTAGGTGGAATTAAATGGTCACCTCTCTTAATTGGAAGACAGAATTCAAACTCAAAAAGGAAAAGCTCATGCTTAATAGAGGCACAGAGCTCTCCCTGCCCTCTGGCTTTGTCACTTCCCTGTGCAGTCCCATGCACCTGGATTTCTCTCTTGCCAGATTCCCAGCTGGCCCAGCCATGCCACATGCAGGAGATGCTTACTGCTGAGGATGGAGTGCCAGCTCTCCCCATCCTTACCTCAAGGAAATGAGCACTCTGATTTCTCACTGCAAATTCATCCAGAGGGATGAGATGGAAATCAAAAGATGTAATCTGTAAATACCAGGCCAGTGGCCACTCCAATAAAACAAATGTATTTGGCTGAATTTCTTAAGAGTAGGCACTAGCAAACTGGCATTCCCCCTTCATACATTTAAAATTTACCTTGAGTGACTGTGGCATTTGGTACAGATTCAAAGATCAAGGAAGAACATTATGGGGCTACATAGCAGAAAAAGGAGCAGGCTTTTAAAGAGTACCAGCCCAGAACCCTGGCCCCTGTTATTAGCACATCTCCACATTAACATTATCCTTGGGTGGGCAGGGGGGTGGCAATCAGAATTTTAGCCTTACACCAAAACAAAGGTTTTGAATGGTGTGGAACACAACTGAAAATTTACCACTCATAACTGATCACCTTTTTTTTTTTTTTTTTTTTTTTTAATTCAGTTTGTTTTTAACATAAATCACACTTCCTCTGCAATCTTCCTGGTACACATGTGGATACCATAGCAACTATCACAATGTACAAATCCTATGCTCATAAAACACACAACTGAGTGATGAAAGGATTGCTATCCGTAAATCCAAAGATGTGCAGTCACCTCTTAGCTGTGGCTTAATAGTATGAGTAATTGTAGTAGAGCCTTTTTTTCATAGAAACCAGCAATAACAACAGAAAAATCAAATATTGCTTCTTCATCTGAGTTATATCAACATATCCAGCATTACAACTCTTTTAAGAAACTAAGTAATTAATTACATTACCTTAAATGTTAGTGAATAACTGTTGGGAAGCAGACTTAAAACTTGCATTCTGTTTTAATTTATATTATTTACAGGCACAGGTGAGGCTTTCAGGTCACTCAATATAAAATAAATTTCACTGCAAATACTAAAATTAAACTAGATTTAAAACAGAGATAGATTTAACTAGAACAGATCCTTAAAAGAAATGTTTGAAAGCAAACCAGCCAAGCAGGCAATCAGTTAGCACAATGGGAGCAGGAACATGGAGCCAAGGAGCAGAGGAGAACTCTGATCCCTCCCAGCCCACAGCTACGTGCCTGAGATAGCTCAGATAAACCAGTGTTTAAGGTGTGAATACATCTTTCTATGAGATCCATCTCACATTTTTCAACCAGTCTTGGTCATAAGAAGAGTATATACAGAAGATTTTATAATGAATACAAGCTTGGTTTTAAAAATTTCTCCTCCATCCAAACTAATTACAACAGGTTCAGAAGAATGAGATTTCCTAAGCTTTCTTACCATGGGCAGGGATTTGTTTCTGGGTTACAGGATTGCAGAGGTATTATTCACATAATAAAAAAGAAGGACAGGGATTTGTAAACAATGGAAAAACAGCTTAACCCTTTCATCTGTGCTTTCCTCATGGTCACCTTTACAGAGTTTAGTTTGTTATGATACTCTGTTTTTCGAGAAATATCAGGAAAAAGAGTGTTCAGCTTGTCCTTAATCAAGATTTTAATTAATTGTAACAAAACTTAAGATTTTCTGAGCATTTCTGAGATCTGTACTCTTTAGGACTCAATTACTGGACAGCTGAAGCCCTGAAGCAGAATCCCCTGGCTACATATTCTCCTTATAAATTCCCAGATGGCAACACTTCACTGAACTCCTGCCTTGCACTTACAAAGCTCAGGAAAGAACTCATGGCCAGTGCTATGGTATTCTGTTCACCAAAGGATACCCATTTCACTGAAGTTAGTTCTTTATTCCCCAGATTTGAACAGACAGAGTAGGAGCAGCTTCCTCCTTGCTTCCCCCCTAGTTTTGTAGGGGGTTTTTTTCTGTTTTCAGTGCAAGCTAATACCAATATTTAGGTAGAAATTAACTAAACTTATAAATAATATTTTCAGGGTATGAATATAGAGATAAAAGAGCCCCTTAAACTAATCTTTTCCTGTTTGAAATTTGATTTTTTTTTTCATGTGTCACAGGTTTATTTGTTCAACTTTGCTCATATAAACACCAGTGACTACTTGCAAATGTGTGTGTATGATACTTCTGCTGTAAATCTACCAGGCATTCACCTGTAAGCCAGTGGCAATTGAAGAAGCAATAACTAATGTAATGCTATAGTATTCTTGCAAGCCCAGAGTAATGAAAATTATCAGGCTAATTAAGGTTTTGCTATTAGATGCATGACAACTGCCACTCATCAAAATGTTCCAACAGGGATATACAGGTAGATGGTGGGTCCCCAGTGATTAGAGATGAGTCTGTATGGACCTGAGCTCGTGCCAAGGACTGCTGCCATGCCCTTCACACTCCTCTTCCACCCAGGATGTTCACCTGTGCAGGGTCCAGCAGCCACAATAAAATGCTCAGCCCCCCCCCTTAGCTGCCCACTCACACACAAAGTACTGATGCAGTGAGCTGTGAGCAAACCAACCAGGTAACATCCATCACAGAGTTACAGGGGATTCACCCAGGATGTCAGAGGGATGGTTACTGCACTAACCAGCAGCTGCAGTGAATGGTGATGATCATTGCACTGCAGGGAATCATGCTGTGTTCTCTTGTTAGTGCAGCACTCACTGCCATGGACTAAATTGAAATCAGTATTGGAAATGCTGACTCAGATGTAATGAGCATCAACTAGCCATACATAAGAATAAAATGGCTTTTTTTCCCCTCATGTGAGGGATAACAGCAAACCCATCTGTGTTCCTTATCTTGAAAATTTTCTTCAGCCCTTCCATTTGGCCAAGAAATGGGAGCTGAAATGGAACTGCTGCAAAATGTCTTTGCAGCATTTTAATTGTTCTCTGTGGAACCTAATTAAAAGAAAAAAACATCAAACCTACGTGTCCTGCTGTAGTCTGAAGAGAACTACTATTACTATAAGATGTTAAGATGTGAGAAACAAGGTATTATCTTATCTTATACTACATTATACTATATTAAATTACACTACACACACAGAGACACATATAAATTGTATTGCTATTAATAACTTGAATTTATGGGGACTCTGAGAAATTCAGGAACACCAGAGTAACAATGTCTGAATGACCAAGAACGTATTAAGGCAATCTTGAACAATGTTTGGTAAAAAATGAGTAAGACATGGTTCAAAACAATATTCGTCTGTTACTGAGGAAAAAAATATCCTGATGGATGGTTCACAGATGACCAAGTTACAAGAAAATATATGGTCCACAGGATGAACAGGTTATCTGAGAAAATGAAATTCGATGGCTGTCCAAAGAATGGATACATTAGCAAATTAAAATCAAACCTAGCCAAAACAAAACCCAACCACACACATACAAAGAAATTAAAACTGCAGTAAACCTTAGTGAGTTTTACACATTCCCCTTTTCTTCAGTTGGGTGAAACAGAATTAAACATTCTGATAGGCTCTACTGCACTGCTCCTTTAGATATAAATTATTTTTTCATTATCATTAAAAGGAACTGTATCTTAGGATTGAGCTTAAGGTTGTATTTGACTGGTGTGGTTATCTTTGAGGACCCGCTGCTAAGACTGAATGCAGCACTGTGCTGTAAAAGCACTGGTGGAAATATGAGCTGTTTTCATTCAAGTCATAATACTTCATTATATATTAGAATACATTCTGCTGTGTCTGAGTCTGCAAAATATAATAATTAGGCACCATGCCCCTATAAAAATGTAAGCAATACCAAAATCACTAATGAAGAAAGCATTGTAAGCTAAGTGAAAACTAATGAATCGATGAACAGCTTGAGGTTCAACAGAGGAATTCCAATTTCTATTCTAAATACACTTCTGAGGGAATTTGTCTAAGGTCTCAGATCACTTGCAGATGAGACTTTCCTCTTTCTGAGTTGTTGAGTTTGGACATTTTGAAAAGATCTGAGTTAGTTCTAATTAATACTACAACACAAGCAGTGAATTCACGTTTGGCCTGAACTTTAAGCCACTCATTGCAGTCTCCTTGAAGACATGACATTATGAGAACCCCTCACAAATTAGCTCACATATCAGAAAATAAAATTCAGTTTACCCTTTATTAAGACAGAGTTCATGGTCTTCAGGTTCTGAAGGTAGAAATTGGAGCTGAGAAGAGGCCAAATTGCTTTAACATTTAGCCAATTTGGATCAGACAGGCTGAAGTCTATGGTCACAATGGACTAAGTGAAATATAAAGGAAACTTAATTCTCCCATTTTCTTCTACTGGAATAGAGGCTTCTGGTAAAGCACAGTTAATCACAGTGAGGAAAGGACATGTCATAGTCATGGCACAATTGTGACAGCAGCGTTGCTGCTCATTTATGAACTCTGACCACTTGTGATTCTCTTCTGCATGTAACAACTAAAAGGCTGATGGCCCGAGCACTCCAGGTTTCTGTTTGATTTACTTTGATAGCCATCTTGTGCAGTATATCCTTATAAGATAAACTTCTCTATTAGAGCTACCATTTTGAACATTTGGAAAGCAACACGGCAGGATAACTGAACTGGGTAGTGTTGCATGGCTTAAGTTTGGTGGAAACTCTTTCACAATTTTTCTGAGTGATTTGAAACACAATTAAAATTATTCTCTTCCTAGAAAAAAAGCACACCAAGAAATACTATCTAGAGAGCTAAACTATTTTTTATTTATGCAGGATGTATTTTGCCTTAATAATGTTTTTATTTTCAATTTGCTGTCTAGGAAGCTTTCTACTGAAGAATGTAAAGGGACACTGATGAACAACCCCATTTCTTGACAAGTTATTTCACACAGATTAATCCATGTAATGGAAGTCTATTTGCTACTTCATCTACTTTTAAAACCTATTCCACTTCAGCTGACCTACAATTCCACTCATATAGCAGTAGATGGGAAAAGGTAACAATTCCCACCTGAGACAAATTTGCAAGACAGTAATAAATTTAAAAGCATTAAGTCTTCTACATCTACAGGCTGAGTAATCAGAGTATTTCTGAGAAACTGAACAATAGATGTATTTTTGCTGAGTTATCCCCTCCAATCTGGTGGAAATAGCTGCAGGAATTCACAGTACCAAAGAATTTTGTGACCTGGAGACCACAATTACATGTTCCAAAACGCTAACTTTCATTGTTGATGAGAACAAACAAGTAAAGTTCTCCTTCTAGTAGCTTATGTTCCAAGCAGAACTATCCCAGTTTCTGCTTGAGGAAAACAAAACCCATTAATTAATACAGTGGCAAACACTTTTAAAAAAACACACATTCCAACACAAAAGATGTAATATTCATCATTTCCATCCAATAGTGGAAATGTTGTGACTTAAGATGGTACCTTCATAAGCAGGAGGAAGATCATGTTTGTTGGAGATTTAAACTAATTTGGAAGAAACTGAAACTGTTGCCTCTGTATGTGATGGCCTTAAACAATTTTTAAGTGTCTATTATTCCACTTTTGAAATCTGTTCTGCTGTGTGTTCTACTAAATTAGATCAAGAAGAAATTGGATGAAGTCAAAGTGCCAGCTCCATCAGTGAGAGTGGAATAGAGATCACTCAAGTCAGAGGAATAAAAAGAAAGATTAAATGAGGTCTACATGTTCTTTCTAAGATGTACAGCTGGAGGCTCTTTTATGTGAGTTGAGTTCAAAGCTACCTTGTAAGTAAATAAAATAGCACCTGAAGAAGATACGATAGGGCAGAATTTTTACCCTGAAAGTTGCTGCTTTTCATGGTAAATTACAGGTAACACCCATCAGCAGTACCTAAGCCCACTTCTCTTCCTAGACCTGACAGTGGCAGGCAGGAATGTGGTGGCAGTGCAGCTTCCTTAAGTGGTACAAAGACAGCCTAGAAGCACTCAAGTGATGGGAAAATTTCTTAAAGGTACAATGATTGTAGGGGCAAATGTCTACAATGCAGAAGCCATCTACAGTATACACTGTGATAAAGACAACTCTTCAGCACAGAGAGGACACCAAGCTGTACCTTCTGATCTCAAGACACTGACTTTACAGATTGCTTTTTGCAAATTTATGCATTTCATCCAGTCCTTACTGCTGCTGCATCCAGCCCACTACTATATGTGTGCACAGATAAAAGAGAAGGTACTCTGCCTTTATTAGTGTAAAAACATTCTGCATGCATTCCTTATTTGTCTGATTTTATCCTGATGCCTATATGTAAAAGAACCACAGAGATAAAGTTGGGTTTTATACTTACACATATAAGTATACTTATATATACAAGTAGATACTTATACATTTATTATATATCTACTTATATATATACTGGGCTTTATACTTACATATACTTGGAGATTTTTCAGCCAGTATACTATAGCAGATACTTAATATTAATTTTATACCAGCTGACTGTCTACAAAGCAAAGTTGCCACTAAAGGCAACTTCAGGTGAGGGAAGGCACCTCTTTGGATGTCATTACAGTGTTCTGTATTCATCTCCCTCACCCCCTGTCAGCCTCCTATCCACCTTGTCCATGGAGTTCCTCTGCTCTGTGCCCCACTGGTAGGAAAAGGAAGGTGTGTGAAGTCGAGGCAAGGAAAGGGGACATGGCCACCTCCAGATCTCCTCCATTTACATTTCTAGCTGAGCTGGGAGTGAGACCAGATTGTGGTGTATGGAGGCATGAAGATACTGCTGTCATACCTGTGCCTACCACTGCGAGTATGGGTTAGTTGAAAATAACACATACATAAGAACAGCAAGCAAAGGATGTTTAAAATTGTGATATATCTACAGCACTGGTGTATTATTGCCTGTCCTTGGATATGTAACACAAACTTCAGCCTGCTGACTTCCAGATCACATGTCTTGATTTGGATAAGAGTTGAGAAACTCTTCTATCTCACACTGACTGCTGCTGAAGCAGTGAAACACAGAGTTTGCTGGTTGAACAGATGTACAATACCATGGATACTCATGCCCTTACATCAGGAAGATGCTAGTATCTGCTGATATACAGCCAACATAATACTAAATCCAAGAATCACATACAAATACATGTAGCATATACTAGTTTTATTTTCAAGGGGAAAATGTTTTGCAGAGTTTGTTTGTTTGTTTGTTTATTTAAGTATCAAATGAGGATTTGCTTTCTCATTTGCTACAGACTGAGACCTGACATCAGCAGTCATGAAACTGATGTAAGAGTTTGATGAAACAAGGGTGGAGAAATTATTCCATAGACAGAACAAGAAGAAAGCTGTACCACCCACCATTCCCTGCCAACCCTGACTTTAGCCATGCTCCTTCCCAGCAGGAGAAAAACATGAAGCTCTTCAGTATTTGTACATTACTTATGTTAATATATTTTTGTGAAATTTGTGCATCTTTTTGCACAGAGGTTCAGTACCTTTCCACCTCCTGATCATCTACATATCGTGCAGAAGACCTCCCTGTATGGAAATTAAGCTTGTGAGCTTCTAAATCCCTGATGCATTTTTGTGGCATCTAAGTAAGATTGCCCAATACAAATACAGGAGATATGCCCTAATATGAAGCTATTTACTCCTGAGCAACAATAAAACATCAAAACAATAATCTGTCAAGTTTTTACATTACTTTACTATTATTTATAATTTATTACTAACTAGGGATTGGAGGAAGGAGTGGAGAACAAAGTAGAAGTTAGAAAGGAAGACTTACAAAACAGTTCCATGTGTCACTTTGTTTAAACTCCATGAACTTGAAGGCAATTTCCAAAAGAATTTTCTCCCTTACAAGTTAAATCCTTTTTCTCCTCCTCCTGTTCCACTGCTGTTAACAAAAAGCAGCTCATAAATCAAACTTTAATCAAGCTGAAAATCCCATTTTTATTTCTTCACTTCCCCAGGGGGTCAGAGCATTTTGCAGAATCTTTTATTTTCTGAACTTCTCCACTTGAGAACTTCTGTTTGCTCCTTGCTTTCTCTCCTAATAAAATTACTTCCATTTAGGATTACCACCCTCCTCCCCTTCCTGACACTGCACTTGCTTCCTCAGCCTCCTGTGATTGAAAGTATTTAAAGCCCTGCAACTTAATTGGAAGAAACATGATTGTAAGGGATTAGCAACCTCTCAATTCAATATACAGAATTATGTTTACACAGCCAAGGAGAGATTAATCAGCTATTTCTCTAATTTTTCTGGTGTTTTCCTAGCTTTAGACTTCAAATCTTTATAAACTAGGACTAAAACCACACTCAACAGGACAAATGAGAGAAGCACAGAACACAGTCACTACCTACTCATACTCTTAACAGTGATCAAGCCAAATTCCTAAACATTCTACTAATATATACAACTATTTTTTCTTTAAAATTTTATGCTATGTATTTGAAAAAATAACAGCCTGACGTAAAGTTTAACTGATATAGCTAATTTCATGCATCTTGAAAAAATTCCTGGATTACTTTACCTTGGAATGAATTTTTCCTTTTAATCCTCAGTTAACAGACAACAAAACATTGATTTGGGACAGATGGGTTCTGCTTTAGAATTTGGACTGGATTATAAAATTTTTAACCCCCCTTCTGTGGCATTATTTAAAAATATAGTTTACCATGCTGGATTTGAGGCACATCAAAGCCTCTTTAAGACATAGTTATGAACAGAACAGGGACAAGAATGAGTTAAACTAAAGAAGTTGTCTTTGGATAGCACGATGCAGGAATCTCAACCAGAGTGAGCAAAGGAAAGTAATGTTTCCTATGAGAGTACCTTATGAGATTTCCAGAATGACTAAGATTGTCTTTAAGGTGATAAGCCAAGTTTTATACTAGAGTTGAGGGAATCACTTCCCAAGAATGAATAGAATTATGCCTATGGCATTTAGTAAAAATCAATGTTGAAGGACAAGGAAGCCCCCCAGGTAACATTTGTAAAAATCTGTCTCTTTTGCTTCATTCTGTTACCTAGATGTTTTCTTTTATTATTTGATGGAGAGAGCTCTGAGCTGCAAGACATGAATGAAAGAGAAAACTTTCTTCAAACACTGAAACTTCCCAACTGAATCTTTAGTAAAGCATTCCAGATACAGAATTTAATTTCTTTTAAAATTACTTCATTGCTTAATAAAAAAGATAAAAGCCCTACAAGCAAGTAAAGAGAAAGTTTTACACAGGAGGCACCTTCCATATTTCTTTTAAACAAGGAGCTACTCTACTCCAAAATCAAAGCTCTGAGTAAAGCAATCAAGCTGATATCTCTTCAAAACACTCCCCTGACTCAAAGTCTCATTGAAAGTACACATTTTAATAGCACAGAGTCCATGACACAAAACTCAGCACTGTTTCTCCTGTCATATGGAAGTGGAAATGTCCAGATCCTCTGGGCCAGATGAAGGAATAAATGGTTTTGAAGTAAGTGGCAATGGTTTGCATTGAGCTGCATTTCAGTGCTAGGACTGTGTAGAATACCCTCAAAGTTGACTATAAGCAATAAATGTAAAACAGAATCTACTCAAGTGCTACTTGGACCATATGCAGGGTTGTAAAAGTAGTATACTGCAGAGTGCCTGCTCTTCTGTTTGTACTGGTCTGAAGTGTCTCCAGGTACCTGCTGTGTTCCAATGATTACGATGAACAGTTCAATATTTTTGGATTTTGCTGACTACCACCTTTTTGTTGGCAATTAATAGTAAGATAATTAAGATTTCTGAGCAGTAGCACAAGAACTAACAACAGTGATTGTCAAGAAAGCTTCCAGTGTGCTATTCCTTAAAAGCCAAGAGCATCTTGCTAGTAGAAGGCAAATAAAAGCCTGCAGTAAGGACATGATCTACAGATGATGAAGTACCACTAAACTGTGCCATTAAAACCATTTCTTCTGGTATACAAAAGTCACTGTAATCTAGTTGGATAAAAAGTCTTTACACCTCATTTAGGTAGGCTGAATGATATGGTTCAATCCGTGATAGGAAGCAAAAACATGAAACTCATTATTAATGCATTTTCATTTTTTTCTTTGGGCTTTGTTCAAATAGACTTTCAATAAAGTAACTTCAACTGTGACAAATAATGCATTAATTCTTTGAGGAACTGCTATTAATTCAGCACTGAATGTCATGAGTTTACCCCTCTCCAGAAGTTTTAACCACTTCTGTAAGATTTTGCTATACCCTTAATGGGACTTTGGGTAAAATTAATTCTCAGAGTAATTATCCCTATTAAGTAGTTGACTACCTCTGCTGCAAATTAAAATGTTGAATACATCTGAGTGTTCTGTCTTTTAGCTGTTACCTAGCTATCTAGTCTTTCTGTGAACAAGACTGAACAGTTCAAATATGATTCAATGAACTGTGTAGATAGTACACTCTATCACTTTCAAAAGTACAGGTAGGAGAATAGGGATTTGCATGAATGTGCTGATGCTTTGAAGAAATGGAGGACTACTTTAATGTGTCCTTCACACAGCAGATGGTACGTGAAATCTGTTTCATGGTTGGTAAGCTTTGTAAAGGCTTGTAAAGATTTGTTGCCCACTCTTTTAGCAACAAAATGAAGATATATACCCACACCAAAAGCATCCAAAAAATCAATTGTAATAGCACGATCCCGTAGAATAATCCAGATTTTTCTTAAATTAAAAAATACTCAGTTCCAGATAAACTGTGGGCTTTAAGGCAACAATGAGGAATTTTGCACACATAAAAAAATATGTTTATATTCCTCTGAAGTCATACTTTCCCATTAAAAAGAAAACATAAAAAGGTAGAAACTTGCATTTGAAATATTCAGTAGGATTTAAAACACACATTGCCACAAGACTTTATAGGATGTACATGTGTAAACAACAAATACACCAGTTGTGATGCACTGGTGAATCAAATTTCTCAGCTAGCAGACTGGAACATCCTTGAACCTCTCTGACATTCACTCATCTATTTGCTCGTGTGTCATTTATCAGTTGGCATCTTCTTTCTTAAGCCTTTTTTTTTTTAGCAATTCATGACAACTTCTTTTATATTAATCTGTTAGAGACTTTAATCTTTTAAGATTCCAAGGAATTGTTCCAACAGGTTCTAGTGTATCTGTTATTCAGTCAACAAAATAGGGAAATCCTAGAGAAGCAGGATGGAAAAACACACTGCTACAGAAACTATGCTAGTTTAATTTAGTTTTTCAGGATTCTTTTCACATGGATGGGAAGTTTCAGATCTTTTGAAACATTTTCTCAAAAAGTTCTCATTTCCAAATGATCCCAGCAGCATTTCCAGCATTTTGTGCAAACTAGATACAGCAGCTGCTACCTTCCACCATCTATTTAGATGCAAACTACACACTTTTGTTAACAGCTTGCTCGTGTTAGTATGTTCCTTCAAAACTTATAGATCAATATAGTCTATACTAGACAATTTTTTACACTTCTTTGACATGCTCTGGCACCTCGATTTTTGGCTCAGTTTCTAATGGCACTGGAATAATGCAAGAAAATAATCTTGATTTTTCATAATCTCATGATTCTCAAATATGTTTTCTGTTTCCTAGTATTCTGACAGACTTATTGATTCTTTTACAGTCTCAATATTTCTCACTGATCCAGTACATGAGGTGTTTTTCCACTGGCTTCTAGTACTGTCTGTAGAATGACTACAAAGTCATTCCACACTTTCTTACCTGCCTTGTACAACTCTTTATTGACTTCATTAGATTAGGTCTTCATTTTCTGGTTGAAAAAAACTTACTTCAGACTCTACTACCATGACCTTTGAACTGATATAAAAACATACAGAAAAGAGAGGAAAAGGTGAATACCCAGCTAATGGTCATAATGAAGCAGAGGAAGAAAACTGGCAGGCTTAATGGCTTCTCAAATGGCTTCTAAATTTACTTCCTTATAATTTCCACCCCTTATTAATGCTATTTCTATCTATTACTATTCAGAGAAGTTGTCTATTAGGAACTCGCTGATTACAATATTATTAATATTTCATAAAACTGTAATAACATGCAGGATCCTTGAAGTCTCAGCCATGATTTAAAGATGCTGAAAATGCAAGATAATTCAAGTTAGATGACTACAGTGTTACATTTTTCAACAAAGGCTCTAAAAGTGGCTATCAGTACACTATATTACACATTTGATATACAGATCAAACAGTTAATTGGACTGAGGAAGTTTTACTTCTGAGAACACACAATATTTGAAAGATTATTTTTTGCTACTTATAATATCATCACTATCTATTACAAGTAGCTTTCCAAAAACATCACATATAGTCTAAATCCTATCACACAAACTCTACAAAGTATTTACAAAGTACTTCCCCACCCCCCCCAAAAAAAAGCAAGCAATGACCATTGAATCCAGCTGTTACAAGACAAAATACTCTGATACTATACTTCTGAAAAAGTTTACTTAAAATGAAAATACTACAGAGCCAGAGAGAGCAATATGCATGAAGCTTGCATTCCGTATCATTTCCTCTGACAAAGAAAAAAAAAAAATCTGAAACTATAAAATTCATTGTTTTAAAATATGAAAAAAATAGTTTGTCTCTCATTAGTGACTTTTCTCCCTTCTGACCTTGTTTTCACAAAGAAGAGTTAGGATTTCTTTTTTACCCATCTCAGTTTTTATCACAAAAGATTTCTAAGAGCTACATTTTGGAAATGGGGTTTGTGCAACATTGCAGGTCTGGCACGTGAGGAAATCAGCTATATGCTGGATTTTTCCCCCCATTCCTGTCCAAAAATACACAGTACAATTTCCATCCCATCATTTCAGCTAAGAAGAAAATCTGACAATTTATTACAGTCCTCCTGTGCCAGATAATAGTCCAATTGATGGTATGTGACAGAGCAGCTTAACTTCAAGAGCTCGCGCTTCTTCGTATAACTGCTGTCACTTTTGCTTTTCTCAACTTCACCTCAGTAACTGATTTTTTTTTCTTTTTTTTTTCTTTTTTTTTTTTGTTGCTGCTTTAATTTTGATATGTCTTGTTTTCTCAGGAGGTTGCCAAGAAAGTGAATAAAGAAATGCATTGACACAAAATGCTCAGTATAAGGTGGATCATTTTCTATCTACTGTATCCACGGAGAAGTACAGTGTGCAAATAGAGTAGTGGATGCAAGCAAAGGCTTAAACTGATGATTTGGAAAACTGGGGCCCTGTCTTCACTGAGAAACTGTTAATTTCTTTTGAACGAGGTCTATATTGTTGAGTCAACCTGCTACTGTGCCTAAATTTTCCCATTCAAAACCAGCTTTGCTGAGTTACTCTGCAGTCACCATCAAGTATTCAGAGTTGAGAAATTTATTACTGTAAATGAGGTGGAAATGATGGGCAGAAGACCAGGAAAATTTGAAAGTTTGGGGCCAGTTTACTACAAGGTAAGCATTTCTATACATTCTGCCCTATAAGTTCAAGGTCTTTTATAAATGTTGCAGATTGCCAAATGTATTTGTAATTTGAAAGGCACCTATACCTCAAAGAATTCCCTCTCAGAGAATCACTCTATATGAAGAACATTTACACTGAGTTATGTCAAAAGACCATTTACCCCAGCAAAGGGACTCTGGTCATGACCACATAGATGATGATACTGTCCCAGCCTGCCATACCTGGCAGCTCAGGAATCCTCTGAATGAGTGCAGGAGGGGTGTTCATGAGCACTGAAAATGCACTGCAAGTGAGTGCTCCCATTCATTTCTTGTTATTACAGAGCTCTCCGTATGAACCCACCCACACACAGGGTTTTAAATGCATAATCACCAATACCTACAGGGTTTTCCCTCTAGTGAAAATTCTCCTCTAGGGCTGGTGGCCTCAATTGTAAAAGACATCAGCAAGAAAAATGCAACAGATATAATTATACTCTGTAAGTAACGTAGCATTTTTAATTTATCCGTTTGTAAAATAAATTATGGTAACAATTAATTGTAGAACAAACACAAAGCAGCTCAATCCTTTTCATATCAAGACTGTACTTAATTACAGTTAAGTAACTCTACAGACAAGATGAAATTAAGTCTGAGTTATGATTTAATGCATAGTTTTACTCTTTAGACGTGCCAAAGGTATTTACCCTCACAAGGGCCTAAGAAGTAAATGATACTCAACTTGTACATCAGATATTAAAGTATCTTAAAAGTTAGTAAAACAAAAGTTAACTAACTTATCTCAAGGTTATACAGAGAGTCCTTGCCAGAAACTGGAATTAGGATTTTTAACTGTTTGCTGTTTCCTTCTGAGGCTGTACAGAATTTTTTTTACAGCTGATGCTGCTTTATTTTTTTAAGAAACTCTTTTAAACAAAAACAAGAGTTAGAATCCTTCACAGAAGCTTGCTTCTTCCTAGAAAGTATCAGAACTGCTTGTATGTTTGATTCTGATATTACTGATTCATACTGAAATCTATTATTACATTAGAACCTTTAATGGATAACCACTTTTGACGAAATCCATGAACCACGCCACATTCCCTGCATATTTGAAAGAAGTAACAACAGCATTTCTTTACAATACTTAAAACTTTTTTTTTTTTTTTGAACAACAGAAAAAATTCTTCTCTTAAAATTATGTATTTTCTTACAATGCTCCCTGGATGAAAGTCTTCTCAAAGACTGATGCATTTAAACAATCAAACTGTGATTTGCTAATGGTAGCACAAAATAAAACGACAGCCTGATTGTACGTTGGAAATTATGCTTGCATCTTGTCTCCCCTTCCACTCTTATCTCTTCTCTGCCACTCACAAAGAAGAGTTTGGGATAGCTGCTAGATGAGACAAAGCTAGTCAATATTTAGTACCTATTCAGACATCGGAAAAGGAAAGCTGAATGTTGTGCATTCTAATTATGTGTGTAATATAAGCATCTTCAATCAAGGGTGGGTTTTTTTTAATTAGCTAGTTATGCACCATTTAATAACATGGGAATAAAGCTGCACTCTTATACATAAGTGTGGATCATCTTTCAGTAGAGCATTTATTAAATGAATACATAATTTAATACAGTACAGAGAACTACAACAATATTCAAAGGCATTGGTATTTTTACTGAATCCGAACCCCTTGGTGTTTGGGAAGTACTGTAAAATTAACAGCTTTTCAGTCCTGGCTCCTGTAATTGTCCCAAATACTTCACTAGGTTTGTCTGAGAGTTCAATCAAGAATATTCTGGAAGTCTGTGGAAAGGCTTTTGTTGAATTAAACAAACAAAGGGGGAAAACGTTCAGCTTACTGGATCAATTAAGTCAGATTGCAATTTGTCTACAATTGAACAAGAGAAGAGTAGCTAATTCAGTCAATGTGGATCATCCTTGGATCTTGCCCTGAGGTTCCTGCCCACACCACACACAGGGTAATTTATTTGCAAAATCTTTTTTGGCCTGGAAACAATAGATCTCTCATTAGATAAATCCTGGGACTACACTACAAGTGAGTATGGCAGAGGCTGCATCAGACATCACTCCTCCCAAACGATCTTTCAGAACCACCCTCAAATGCCATCTGCATGCTTCACACACCCTAGTGTCCTGCTATAAAAAGACACGTACAGTTCTCTGTGAATCACACTGAACATATTACTAAAAAAATGTTAATCCCTAAATGATCCCTGTAAAATTTTAATGTTTCTGAATTACAACCTTGAGCTAGGCGCATGACCTTGGGACTGTGTGCTTCATTCTATTCCAGCCTTACCAGGACTACACGTACTGCTGGGAAAATCTGTGTCCACTTTCAGGTATGTAACAGCTTTGTACTCCTAACTTAAAAGCCCTGAAAAACCTTCATCTAAGGAAGCTCCCAGACATTCACTAAGGTTCTTTAATGACAGCTGAAAAGGTCCTATAGAATAGAAAGCAGAAAGGATTAAGCATGTTACTTCCACTGGTTTAGATCCTGTGGGGATGTAAACATTCATGGGGCAAATGCCCCAAGCAAGGGACAGGGGTAAGAGCCTTGAGGACTGCATGCACCAGAATGCCCTATGAAACAGGGGTCAGATGGATGTAAATAGGTCCAAAATCAAGCAGGCAGGAAAACATTCCCCAAAGTAGATTAAAACAAAGAACTTCAAAATAATAAAAATCAAACCAAACCAAACCAAACCAAACCAATGATGTAGGTGCAGCCACGGATGCATACATAAGAACAGAGTTCAGTGACATTTCTCGTATGCAACCACGTGAAGAAAGAATCTACTTCTTCTTCTCAGTTTTTATAAGGAGTAGACACTGGCTTCATCACCCCCCACCCTCTCCCAGTAAATATCTTCATCTGTCATCGATAATTGGAAAAGATACTTTTAGAAGTGTCATAGATGCTTACACACCCCAGGTTTTTTTAGCACTAACAAGCATTTGAAAAACAGGAATTTCTGGATCATCATCTGTTGTGATAGATGATATGCCCAAATATTTGTAAAATCTCCTTCCAACCTACTGGGTTTGAGGTAAGCTGTTCTTCTCTGCAGTGTCACTGATCCGTAACAATGGTGATAGAAATTCAACACGTCCCCAAAATACAAAACATTGTAATTGAATACATGCAACCTCACCTGAAATTTTGGATTATACTTCTGAAATGACCACTTGATAAACTAAATGTGTACAGCAGAGGCTGCTTAGACTTTAACTTAAAAATCCTGAGCCAAGATGGAGGCTGTTGGAAACTACTGTCATGTTGTAACACAGGACTCTCCAAAGACAGAGACTTTGCATGACTTACGTGCTGTCAAGGTGTCCTGAAAGAAGGGATTGTGTAGTATCCTGAGGTCTTTGGGGTTTTTTTTAAATAAAGTTTGATCATTCTATTATAAGAAAGGATGTAGTGCAGAAGGGGTGGGAGAAAATGGACATGCATGCTCTGTTAGAGAACATTTCCTTCAGATAATCAAAATAAAATCAAGTCTCATCTAGAGAAGAAAACATATTCCTATTGTTTCATTACTTACATTACGATTATTCTATTGATCTTTAATTCTAAAGAACAAACTAAATAAGCATAGTGTGTTCAACAAAATTAATAGCCCAGTTTATGACATTATGTGTTTGACAAAGTCATACTGACCTTCTTTAACAGAAACAACACTTTTGAATAGATGTAAAATGCTACCATTTGGGGAATAACTTCAGACATCTGTTTATTCCCCTCTCAAATGTTTCTCAAGCTAAACAAAAGCGCTTTTTCTTTTTTCTTTTTTTTTTTTTTCTGTCATTATTAAAGACATGCCACAAAGAAAAGCTAAAATCTTTAATAGATTATAAAATAATATTTTGTAGGTTTTCTGATACCCTCTTAATTCCAGCTGTACAGATTATTTAGAATTAATGGCTCCTTGGAATTTTCATTACTATCAATTACTCCTGAGTAGGTAATAACTTGTCAGTAAATGTTCATTGCTGCCTAAAGCTTGACTAAAAATCTCAACCCATCACAGCACTTGGTCAGATCATGGAACAACCCTCCATCTCCCAAGGCAGCCACATGATCAAAAATCTTCAAGGTGACAAGTTTTATTCCATCTCCTTGACTGAAGTGTGAAGAGGAATGGCCAGCACAGATCAAAGCAGTCATCCATGTAATCCCAAATCCTGCCTTGAATAGTGACATTTTACAGGAAAAAAACCCAAAACTCTTCATTTAAGAGACAAATCTACCCTGTGAAAAGTGTCCTTTTTTACCACATGTGCCACAAGACCATTTATGCAAGGAAGCATGAAGATTTGTAATCCTTTCAGTACTCTCACATATTTTTAAATACTAATCATTTCAAGTAGAGTGTTTTTTTATTCTTACTAATGTTCAGTTCAGGATACCATATGGCAATGAGTGATGCAGATTAATCATTAGTCCCAAGAGAAAAACAATCTCCTTGTGCTGGTTTTCAACAGGCCAGCTTTCCATTTCTGTACCCTTCTTCCTCAGAATATGGTTTAGAAATTAAGAATCTATTCTCACCACATCTTCCATGATCTCATGTCACAGCTTTACCACCTCTCCAAAATTAATCATCTCCTTTCTATTAGGATAGTCCAACAAGCAATAATGGAGATTTTACTACATTGCTAGAAAATAAACTAGGGATTGTTTTCTTTGGATGTGTTTGGGTCATAGATTAGGTGAGAATCAGTATTCTGTAATTCTAAGTGATGGCACAGAGATAATGAGAAAGAATATGACAGGCAGTAAGTGGGATAAGAGACCACCAAAGAGCTGGAGAGCTGGAGACCCCTTCTAATTATTTGTACCTTCCTCATGACCTTAGAATTTGTTTCCATCAGTTCTTTCCTTAGGAGGTGCAGGAGGATTCTGAAGTACTCAGATACACCATTAATGGGGAACACAGAAGTACAAATACAAGGATTAACAGATTAGGACTGTGGTGGTGCAGTGAGTGAGAGCTGTACCATAAAATAGATGACAATGAAAAAAGATGGATAGAAGTATGGGCAACTGATTTTTTTTGTTTTTCATTTTTTAATGGGGGAAATTTCAGTGACTGAAAGGAAAAACTACAGATTTCTAGTTGTATCATTGCTTCTCACCTGCCTGGTTTTTGTGGTTTTTTGGGGGTTGGTTTTTTTTTTGTGTAAGCCCTTGGGCATGAAAGGCAATGTTACATTTTTGTACAGTTCCTGATATGTCTTGAAGGCTATTAATAATATATAACCCAGCTAGACTTGGAAATTATTTTTTTTTACTTGTATTATAACGGTTCAGTCAAGTTTGACAGACTAAAATATTCATTTAAATGATGCCTCAATTTACCAGAATATATTTCAGGCCAGTGTATTCCATAACTTGTATTAATACTTTAAGCTAGGCTTCCTAAACTAAGAAAGGTATTTAATTAAAACACCAAATCTCACTTCATTCATGGTAACTTGCAAACAACCATAAGGAAGTTTATACCTAAAATACTGTTAGATGCTTCTTGCTTACAATATGGGTTATAAAATACCTGTTTTTCTTCCCCCTGGTGACAGATAATTTGGGCCATATCTTAATTTAGGAGACTGTACAAGAGACAAAGTTCAATGAAGCCCAGTCATGCTACAAGAATTGAGGTGGTTTTTGAACTCAACAGACACTGTTCTTTATTAAAGAAAACAAAATAAATACCCACAGACAGCAAGGTTACTGCAGTAGAGGTATACACAGGCCTTGCTAGATACTAGCCATTTAGCCAGGTAGATTCTGGCCATTTCAGATTGTATTTTTGTGGGAAAATGACAATTAATTAGCATGTATTTATACTCAAACAGTGGCTTGAACCTGCGTTCAAATTTGTATTAACAAACAGAGTCCTACAGGTGACAAAGAACTGAGTTACTTGAAAATATAGTTGTCAAACATACATAATACATTTTAAACTGATTCTCACACATGATGTTTCCTGTATGAATATGAAAGAATTGATTAACTTAAGTAGGGAAATACTGAGACAGAGCACATCCTAAAACACAGTAGAAGGGGTGAAAAAACAACCTCAGTGGAAAAAGAGATCAATCGTAATATGAATACACCTGTTACATGCAGAGGAATAAACAAGGAAAAAAAAAAAAAAGGTACTAAGTCAGTTAGAAAGATTTAAAGATTTATACCTAGTGTCACAGGTGGCTTAAAGGAGTGATGAGCCATATGCAGGTTTGGAAGATCACTTGAAGAAACATTGCTCTCAGAGTGTGAATTCATCACATAATGACAATGTAGGAACATTGTTCCACTCACAATGTAGTGTCAACTGGTTAAAAACAACCAACGCTGTCATTTGAGGGGAAAGTACAGAAAAGACTGAGAATAAAATTCAAAAGTGGACAAAGAGAGGCATTTGGTTTTCCCATGTCCTCACGGACTTTGGAGCACCAGGCAGACTCACTGCTGGAGGAGTTAACAGTATGGATCTCATGCCACAGCAGCATATTGGTGTGAAAGCCAAATGGAGACTGATCCCACTGGGGTTTTCCCACCCAAAAAGAGAATTACTAGAAAAAGGGAATAGCTTTTAGCACCTTCACTTCTCAGTGTTCTGCAGCCTGTATCAAATGATGACAAAAGGTCCTTGTGGGTTCTCATTATTAATTGTTCACTAAGGAAGTGGTCACTGTTACTCTTTCATTCCAATGAAAGAAACAGCCTGAGAAATCTACATAACTGCTTAGGGGTGAATATTTACTGATCAGTCCTTAGGACTATTTGACAATCAATTTTTTTCTACAGGTCAGAACAAGCATGCATTTTATACAACTGCTTCCAAGCAGTATTTCAAGCTATACTAATCCAGTAAATCCTATTGCATAGCAGGTAAGTATTCTATCCACCCTCTTTTTCCTTAGACTATTGCATGTTTATGTATTCTGTAAATTATTTGAGTAAAGAAAAGATACATTACTGCAGTTTTGCTCTGCAAAAGTCACTGCAGCAAACAAGTCTGACTACCTATCACTTCAGGTTTTTATTTACAGAAAAAAAAGTGATAGGTGCACTGTTTATACAAGTATCATGACAACCACATCAAACAAACTTCATTTTTCATGGAGTTATCTGAAAGTGACATTTAATATGAGGAACAGGGGACAGATTTTCAAATCTTTGACAGCTTAGACACAAAAGCAGGCTGTAGTACCATAGACATGTCAGGGCAGAATGAAATCTAACTTTGTCATAGACAATAGACAGGATTTTACAACTTACATATTTATAGGCTCATTCAATTATTCTACAGTAAAGCGTATAATCGCTGTATTTTCTCTAATCAATCAATAACTCACATTAATCATAACTATCTCCTCTGCTTTAAAAGGAGCTTTGAATAGCCTAGAAGCTCAGGTGCAAGATTTCTCAGTTTATTTTTAGAACATGTAATCCATACATCCAGTGAACTACGGACAAACACTCAGCATTGAATAATAATTTATTTTTAATTTTGTGGGGCAAGGAAATCTTTATAAAATCCCCAACAGGATTTTCTGCCAGATGATGTTCGTTTCTTTACCTCAATCCCTGGAGAGTAATTGGAGAATTTCACACACTGAATTAAGAGAAACTTTAGATTTCTATTGTGCTGTATGGGAGACAGATTACTCTGGAGTCCTCAATGCAAAGTAATGCAAGTAGTATTGCTTTCCAAGGGCACAACAGTATTTTGGAACATTATATTTATTACTGCACCAGTACAAATATCTGGAGCCATTTTCTGTAACTTAAATTAAAAACCATGGTGGAAAACCCCTCAGTGCTTCCAGCTGGTGGTTTTGGGTTGTTTTTTTGGTTGTTTGGTTTGGTTTGGTTTGGTTTTTTGTTTTTTTGTGTTTTTTTCCCATGTGCATGTGTGTAGACCCTTTCCAAGGTTCACAAGGAGATGGATCAGTACAGACAGAGTGTGGGAGGCAGGAGGAAAGGCAGGGCAGCAAACCTGGTGTAGGAGTGAGAAGCAAATCAGATCTTCTGATGAAGAAAATGTGTTGTCTAAATATTCTGAAGAGAGCATCTCTCAGGAGTTTGTAGCATAAGCTGTATGATCAATTATTATAAGCAATGACAATGTAAGGGAAACCCTATCCAAAAAAGAAAAGAACAGACTGAAAACAAAGGAGAGATTTTGGTAAGAAACCACACATTTTCGTATTTGACATAACATAGCACATGTAATAACCCATTATCTTACAGTATTTTAGTCATACTAGATAACTGTTTCTGTCAATTTTTGTAGCAATAACATCAAGAAATAGGGTAACTCTCAATACTGAAAAGAAACCTCAATGATCTAGACAACATTTTATATTTCATTCCAAAATTTTGTTAGTTTGGTTACATATTGATCCAACGTTTGAGGCAGGAGAAGTTTTTGTTTGTTTCTGTGTGTGTGTGTGAAACACACGTGCTGCATTCAAAGCAGCTGCAGGTACATAAAAGCAAGTGCTAGGTTTCCCTGAAACTGTGGGGGAATAAACCAACTCGGTAGTCACTCCAAGTCCTCCTGCAGAGGAGCAGGATACTGCCAAGGAGGACCAAAAAGACCTGGCCTCTGAGAAGAAGTGATTTTTAAGTCCTATAACCTGCTGAGCCGGGTCAACCAAAAATACAAAACTCTTTAAGGTTAAGTATATACACAGGACTTGACTTGACTTTATTCCTGAGACAACTGTCATCATTCTAAAAAAAAACAAAAAAAAACAAAACACTGTGGATATGGTTTTCCTGTTCTATGCAAGAAAGTCCACAGTAGATACTTGGCTGCTCTCATGAACCAGGTAATCAAAATGTTCCCATACCATACTCCTGGGCACACTGCAATATTCTATTATATTCTATTTGCATGCTATGTCAAAGGTTTCCTTTTTTCCCAAGGAAAGAAATTCAGATATAATTTGAATTATTCAGAGAAATAAGCCAGAAAGGCAGCACTCGGTATAGTGCATAAAGACATGGGTATTATAATTCCACAAAAAAAAGGACTTGAATTACTTGCTGTCTAAAAAAAGCTTGGAACATGCAGAAATAAACTATCTTTTTTACTGCTCAGCTTTGTTGTGATGAGTTTCTCTTCCACACAGATGGAAGATACGTGTAAGATATTACTCACCTTGTAAAGACAAAGAGCTATGTGATAAATGGGATGACATAGAGCATAAGCTTACTCACGACTTTGGATGTCAGAATGATAACTGATTTTATAAATAAGGGAAATGTGGTAGAACTAACCTATTTGAACCTTAATATTAAGTATTTGACACATACAGGAAATTATTACTTAATCTGCCAAAAGTGTTAGTAAAAGACCTGTAGAGATAGATAAGGAACTGCTTAAAGGGTGCATAACAAAGACACTGCAGATGAAGAAGGCACAAGTGGGCTGGAGGATTCTTATCTAAAGTTAATGGCTCCCAGACAAAATGCAGGAGGTGCTGGTGGGGTTTTCTGCTGGCATGAAGTTGGGAGCCATCAGCTTCAAGGGCATTTCAGTATCAAATGTGAAGACCTAGATGACCTTGAGAATGATGGCAGAATAAAATTTAATATTATTAAAATGTAGATGTACTAATAAGAAGAAATGGTAGCCCAGGGGGTAGTTCACAGGAAAAGACACAAGATGGAAGCATCTTTTGAGTTTTAAGAAAAAGATGCAGTAATTGTTACCATGTCCCCAAATTCTCCCTCCCTCACAACTCCCATTTACCCCCCCATCCTTTTCTAATGCCTCTGGTTTGCAGTATTGCATTCTTCCCAACATTACAGACATTTTAAGAACTACAGATGGGAACTGCCTGGGAGAGAACACTCAGAACTGCCCCAGATGCTCCTCCCTATATGCATTCCTGGTAAAATGGTCATAAAAAGATGAATGTACTTTGCTTTTCTCTACAAGACTTTCTGGTATTTTTCTACACATATTGGGAGACATTCATGCTCTAGTGAAATTTAGGAGGGCCTTATATAAAAGTTTGATACAATTTTTGTAAACAATGATATAAAAAAAAGAAGTGAAATTGGCATGGATGTACAGAATAACTACTAAGGGTAACTGGTAAACAGTGAACTCTATAAAAAAATAGACTACAGGAAGATTGCTCATTTGCCTAGTAAAATAAATTCCAAATACAATTATAATGTATTTCTTTTTAAAAAACAGATCAGAAGAATAAAAACTATCAAATTAAAAGAATAATGTTTGTACAAAACAAATAGCATGAATAAACTCGCATGGAAATTAGAAAACTTAAGAACCATAAAAGGAATTGAATAGCTCCAAGCAGTCATAAGAATCATTTTTAAGACAGAGACTGACATAAAAGACATTATGTGATATCGTTGCCAGAAACAGAGGCTGAATTTGTTTACTCAGAAGTGTTCTGTGATCCTAAGTCTGAATTTGGCAAACTACTTCTGCCTAAAATATGTGATGTACTTTAATCACAGGGATTTTTCTTGTTGTATATATAGGAATACTCACATAACACATTTACTTTAAATTATGTATATATTCAGACAAGATTTAGCCAGAAAGAAAGCAACACATGAGATTACTGCATGAATAATTTGAAATAAAAAACCATTTTTAAGTTACTATTGTTTTATGAAAAAGAAGCACATTGATTTCAATTATATATGTATGTGCACACGGATACATGTCCCTGTTTGTGCACAAAACTGTATCTGAAAAATGTTGATACTTGGAAAATAGTCATAGACATTTTTTGGTCTTATTCTGGACTCACAGTCAACAAAACTATTTGGTCTTGTAACTAGGAACACAAACACTGAAACTTGAGTGATCTGGTGGTATTAATTGCACTGAGACCACTTCTTCCATGACCAGTGGGTCTGTAACCAAGTTCAGGGGAATTCCTGTACTATTCATTCTACAAATAATGCCTCAGCATAATAAAGCCTCCAGCTTTTTTAGTAGACAAAATTTTTATTTTTTTTTTAAATTAAGCCCCCTTTTTACAGATTTAAAATTGAAACTAGTGATTTTGATTTTTCTTCTATAATATGCACTAGAAAAGGATATAGGGGGAAACCCTGTATTTTTGGTCAGTGGTTCTTTTTAGAGGGGTTTTTTTTGTTGTTCCCTTTTTTTACACCCATGGTACTTTGGTTTCTTAGCAGTATTAATACAATTTTATCCCTTTTCTCTCCAAAGGACAGCTACTGCATATTCCAGAACACACTCAGCCTCTGAGGCACTTGTCACTTACATAACCAGGATATAATTCAGCATGCACAAAAATGCATTACAATATTAGGAGTTTTAACTCATATTTATGGAAACCAGAGTGGTGTAACATGGAAGTCTGTAAAGCTTCATGATTTACAACTGGGTTTTTGTTTTGTTTTGTTTTGTTTTCTCTGAGTAAAAGGCATGCTCAGCAACAGCTACTCTAAGTCACAAAGATAATTTCTGGAAGCATCAAATGTGTGTTAGTGGTGGCCCCCAAATCGTTCTGAACAGGTATCTTTGTATCAGCACACATAACAAGTGTGGAAACCTCACACACCCGAGCTGCCTGACTTGTTGCTTTGAAAACACCCCAGATGTTGCACACTGCTTTACTTTTGTTAGACCATCAGATTAAATAATCCCAAGTAACAAAGTGGTGAGCAAACACACAAATAATCAACCCAAACCTCAGGCTTGCTCAGGTTCATGCATCGTTTTGGTTTAGGTGGGGTTTTTTTGTTTAAATTAGAGAGAAAGCCTCTTGGGAACAATAAAAGATTATATTTGATGCAAGCAATATATATATATAAGTATATATATATATGTATATGGCTCTGCTAACTAAGAATATTTGCTAAGGCGCTGCCTGTGTGAGTTCATTAACCCTGTGAACAGGTCTCAATGCTGTAAGAATAAGACAGTAAAAAAATAAAAAAAGGAAGCTAATTATGTATGGTCCTATAAAGGACAATGTTTTAAACAAAGATTAGCCCTTAAAAAGGTAACTTGATACCACTCCTGTAAAGTTCAAGCATTTCCTCATTATATGCAAAGAATAAATGTTTATTTCTCTGGATGGCTTGTCAGAATATGTCAGTTTGTCAGATATATGATAAAATCTCAACACAAAGCTTTGGTATTTATCAGGTCCCTTGTGTTTTAACCCATTTAGTGCTCATGGTTCTATCTCGGTAACTCTGTACATGAAAAACTGCACAGTATTTTTTTCCCCTTGATAAGACTACACTTAAGGGATCCTGGTGTATTGAAACAGTTATGCATGCTCCACAGCTTACTTCAGTTTTTTTTCCCCCTCCTATTTCCAGATCTTCATTTATTTTTGTTTTTAACAGAATTTAAAATTAAGATTTTTTTAGAGCAGATAAAACAACCAAATGCTCCCTGATGCTCTAACAAAAATCCCTCTTTTGAATGCAAAAGCTGTTGCAGTTCACGCTATCCACCGCAGATCACACAGCAAAGTCTAACAAGCTTCTGGTGAAGCAGTGAGCTTTTTTTTTTTATTATTATTATTCCAGTCAGTCAACTGACAACAGCTCCAACCCAGTTAGAAATCCTTTAAACTGCACTTCAGAAATCACCATCACAATTGCTACTAATTGGCACTTTTGCTGGCAGCCTCAGGAAAAGAAAGAAGGCAGTGACTGAATGGGCCATGGAGAATGAACTGCCCCTTCCCGGCTGTCAGAAATCCTCTCACCAGAACAGGGCTGGAGCTCATTCCTGGAGCAGGGATCTGGAGAAACAGAACCAAAACTGCCCCTACCCCTCCCCATCTGGGCTGGACCTGTTGGTAACTGGGCAACACCAGGCACTGGCAACTGTAGGAGTTTCAGGGATCCTAAGAATCACTTTTGGAATATTTATTTAAATGGTTATTCTGCAAGCAGGTTTGTCTTTTATTAGTTTTCTGGTTTAGTGTTTAGGAGACAAATAGTCTGAGTCTGGATGAAAGCAAGCTACGAGCTGGGCTGTGCCCTGCAAAGCAGAGCTGGGAGTAGGCTAGGTAGCAGAATGAATGTATTTAAAAATTTAGAAATTTTTTTTTTTTTTCATTTTTAATGAAACTATTAAGTCTGCGTGCTGTGCTTTGATTGCAGGCCATACATAACCAAGCTCCTTGCCCACAAATCCTTTGTACTCAGATCCTGTGTAATAAGGCTCTGAGAATCTGCAGTAACTGCTGTTTATAAATCAGAATTTCCAAGACTTGTAAACATGTCTTTTTCATTCCTAGTTGTATGTTAGGTCCATAAAAACAACTTCTACATTCTGTTAGAAGCTTTTGATGAAACATTTAAGGAAGGCCAGGCCAGGCCTTAACTCACATTAAGGCAAAAGCTTGTTCAGGTGTATGGAACCTGCAGCAGTGATGAATATTACCTAAGTGATTACCCCATCGATTCTTTGATAAAATGGCTTTCCTAATGCCTGGCAATTAAAGGATTGTGACATTCCTTTCCTGAGAGGCACATTATTGCAAGCCTGCCAAATACAAAGATTTAGCCTTGTGCTTTATTTGGAAGTCCCACTGCACATCTAATAACACAAAATATTCCCCTGTAACTATTGAATCGCAGACATCCTTAGGCTTGGTAGGCATATAATTAGCATAAATTAAATCAACCTGTCCACCTCATTCAAGGAAACACAGAAGAAATTACTATACTTATTTTACATATTAATTGTCAAACCCCATGTTACCCTTTCTGAGCATGTCTGGTTTTTTGCTGAAAGCTTCTCAGTGCCAGATGTACACTACACCTAAAGGACATTTCTGCAGTAACACCAGGACTTGGGCCATACTGCTTAGAATTCCTTTCTATTTTCCCAAGTGATGGTTTAGTAAAACTGCAGTCTATACACTGCAAAGTTCACCTTATGTTGAACAGGTGGAGAAGTGCAGATCAAACACACCATCAGTTCATTGCCTGAGTGCCATTTGAAGAGCTATCTTTAGTCTCCATCAAGCAGGTGGCTTTGTCAGACTGCTGGTCCTAGCTTGGGTCACTGCACAGAAGAGGGAAAAACTTCAGCTTGGAAATCCCACTCAGGACCAAGTCTTCTGTACAGTACAGAATGACTTGGATAGTTCTTTGGATTCATCCTGCTTGGACAAAAAAGCTGCCTTACTTCTGCAGTGAGGCTAGTGAAATAGTGAAAGTGGAAGTTCAGGTACAAAATACAGTCCCTCAGCTGCTCAAAACCTATATTGAAACAGCCCAATCTAAAAACCTGTTCTTTGTTAGTGTAGTCACCAGAACCATTAAAACAATAACAAAGAACAAACAAACAAACAAACAAACTTAAAACCTCTTGCCAATTCAGGTTTATTATGTAATAATTTAATTCTTCTGGTTATTAAAGGTTAAAACCTTGTCAATATACATTATACATTACATAAATATTCTGTAGTGTTTCATGCCAGTTTAGTGTAAAGCAGCAAACCATTGTTTTTTAGATACTGGGAATACAAAATTTAATCATTTTTTTTTTCCTTACAATGGAAGCTGTTGCTAGCAGCATTAAATATTTTTTCTACTTACTGTTTTATTTATTGTTCTGTCAAGCTAAGAACATTTGAAGTACTTCTGCACTAAATATATTCAAATTCCCAAAACTCATGTACAGAATGAGAAGTGTCAGAATAAAATTAGAAAGATTCTTTTTCAGTGTAAGTCATAACAAACAGAACTTTATATTTGGTGCAGTGTAAGCTTTCTTTTAAAAGCTAAAATTTAACCTTTAAAATAAACTGCAGTATTAAAAAGAGGAATCCTTTTTTTTTTTTTTTTTCTCTGTGGAGGAATTTAGAAACAATATGTTGTTATGCATATAATTTTAATTAATGGAAATTACTGTACAACAGTAATTATGAGGTCCAGCTTTGATTGACACCTGATATTCAAGTGGAAAATGAGTAGTTATGAGGTTTTTGAAAAAGAAAGTGGTGTAATTTTTGTTCCATGTTAGTCAAATGCAGTAAAAATGTGGAGTATTAACACCCACAAGCTTTTTATTTAATAAAACTCGTATTTGAACTGCCAAATGAAAAAGAGGAAATTACTTCACTTAAAAACATTGTCCATTTTTCACCAAACTGAGTACCTAGGGGAAGGTGACTTTAATCAGACTGCAATGGACTTAGTGGCATGACTTTTACTACACTGGTTAAGACTTTGTCCCAAAACTTGGTTCTCCAACTGGTGTGCAAAACCCAATCAACATACCAAAATCTTTGTTTTCTTCCAGTTCTGCCCAGAAAAAGGAGCTAGGTGACAACCAAGCTATCAGCCCTTCCAGAAATCAGCAGGCTCTTATGTACAAAATAACAACAAAGAAGAAACTGCAGTAAAGTAAATGATTGGTTAATTATTCTTCACTAATAGCTTTACATATAAAAGTAGAAATTTACACTCCTGTTTTCTGGAGGCTGGTGCTGTCATTGGTTTGAGAATAGGGCAAAGCCCAGTGAGCTGCCCAACCTGGAATCTTTCTGCCTATTAACCCTTTTCTCTTGACATCACAGGTCATTAAAACATACCATTTTCACTCTCTTTGAGGTATCAGGGCCCTAGGGAGAGCTAAGCTCTACCTGATATCCAGTACACCTGGCTTTCTCAAATTCCAGCTATTACAAAATACCTTTGAGATTCTCATTTGCTACCTATTACCTGAAGTAAACAGTAGTCATAATTCAGATTTGGGTTTAGTAGCAACTGGTGCTGGGGAGAGGGATAGGTCCTCTTAGATCTTTCCAGAAATGTGCTGCACAGTCATGTCAGGTAAGAATACTACTTGATTGTTATGGTTAAAACTCTAGAGTAGAAAGTATGAGACTTTTATTGTACTGAAGGTCTGAAATGAGCTGAAATTCAGATCACGTCATCATGACAGACATTGTCTCAGGCATTAGCTCTTATGGCAGACAGATATGACAGTAGTAATAGAGTACCTAAGTTACCATGGATTAATCTAACACTGAAATCTTTCACTCTATATAATTTGGTTAATTTTTCTACTTTGATTAAGCTGGCAGCAAAATGTCTAAAATTACTTTTACAGGCATAAGAAAATTGGAATGACTTGCACCAGCACTGACTCCCTTGTAGCTAGGAGTGAAACCCTCTATTTATTACTCCTCAGCTAACCCTTCCATGGCTTGAGTGAGATGCTTCCAGCATTACACAGAAGTGGAAGACTAACTATAATAATAAAACTTGCAGCTGGTAGAGTAAAACTTTTTTTAGAAAGAGAAGAGATGATCTTACAGACATTTTAAGATGCATTTTTAAGAAGCAAAACCCTGTACTTGATTTGTATGCCTAATCTGCAGTACAAAAATAAGAAATCAACTACTTGTTCTTGACTCATACTTTCAATGAGCTTGTTATTTGCTCTGCTTAGTGTTTGTGCAAGAAAAATTGCTCATTGGAAAGTAAAGTAGAAAAGAACAAAGAAAAACATTTTTAGCTTAATTTTAATTTGTGCATGCTGGGTAAACAGCATGAATTTTCTTGTAAAAATTGTGTTGAAATTGGAGCCATTGAGCTCGGGAGTGTTCAATCTCAGTTCTGCTTGTTTAACCAGTTCTTGATTTCTGAGCAAGTGAATCTAATGCAGTATGACTTGGGATGTTTCTTACTGTATTTCATTACAGCTGCTGAGAATTTAAAGCAATTAGCTTTCCATGTTTCTTTTTCTTTTTATGTAGTGTTCCCCGTCATGGGACTGCTCTTATTATCTTGTATGTTAAAACTCATCAAATTTTTATCCTTGTTTGTCAGCCAAAAAATTAGCTACGATCTGCATTAGCTGAGCTGGAGTTCTGGTATGCACATGTTTCCTGATTTACATTACACTCCTGTTCAACCAGCAGCTCACAGATTACTGCTATTCCTTAGAGCTTAAGCAGATGCTCCCAGTTTTGGTTAGTTCACACAGATTTGGACACCAGATTTGTTCCTCTATTTTGTGACATTTTTTTCTAATTCAAATTTAAACTTAACCTACAGTGCATTCAATTCCCAGAAAATTAATTAGGAATTTAATTAGTTTAAAACAAACTCAAAATCTGTAGTAAAATTTCCTCAGCATACAGGAGGTGGTTTTTTGTTTGGGTTTTTTTTTTTCTGGTTTTCAATCTGCCAACTAGTGGGAAGAAACCTATTTAAAATGCTAAAAATGGTAAAAAAATTGATATTTCATTTGTCCCAGGATCACTGCCAGTGTGCTGCACCAATGTCTCAACAATGCAATGCTTATTGCAGTGTTTAAGCTTGAGATGATGCAAAATTCTGACTCAGTCAGGCTTTGAGAGCCTGGATCTGGGATCTGCATAGATTTTCTACCTATAATGAGGACCACAGACAAAAGGGCTTTCAAATGCAAAAGAAAAGTGTGATTAGAATACACCTGGAGCTCTTAATTTCTTCAAGAGTTCAAAATCAGGATGAGGCAATGAAACCAGAAGATTTATAAAGGATTTATAACTTTTTCTCACTGTGTCTTTACAGGATAGTGAAGGGTCTTTCTTTGAGCCTTGTGCCCAGTCCAGGAACCCTGCCATTGTTACAAGCTGTTTGTTCTGCCCTAAGTCCTTAAGATGTTTATGTCTGCTGCCTCTCAGGCCTCCGCTGGGGTCTGCATGTTGGCTCCCTCCTGGTTGTCTCTCATTCTCAATCCTTTCTCTTTTTCTTACCTTATGCCAAAGCAATTTAAGGGTTGAATTAGATGCCCTCTTAAATCAAAAGGAGATCCAGAAGTATTACTCTCTCCCCTTCTTACGAGGTGACCTAGTTTGCAGCCCACAGACCAAGACAAACAGCAGCCTATACCCACACTTTTTAAAAAAGAACATTTCAAAATAAGACAAAAACAAATAAAATGCTTTGCAAATTATACCAGGCTTGTGCATAATGCAAAAATTATCACAAAATCCCTGGTAGAAGGTGTGTGAAGCTTGCACACTCTATTTTGATCAAATTAGAAGCCTTTAAAAAGGAGCAGAGAGGGGGGGAAAACCCCAGGCAACTGAGACTCGAAAATTTTGACGAAAGCCACCAAACTAGTTGGAAGCTCATCCTGAAAATGTAAATGTGGCTTAAAACCAGTCAGATTTACCTTTCTCTACAGTGGACTGTAGTCCCACTCAGAACCCTCTGCCTGTGCCACCCAGCACTGTGCACTTGGCATGGATTGTCCAAGGGTCACAAACACAGTACCATGAGCTCAGAGTTGGAAATCAAAGTCTACACAATCAGATACATTCCACAGAGATACAGCTTTACAGACACTTTAATATTTCCCAGCCTTGGTGTTGGTGAGCACTAAGCTGGTACTTGATTGTCATTCTTGATTTTTACCTATTTCTGGATGCACAAAAATACACAGGCAATATTACAAGGATTTGATTAAAAAGCACAAATCCTCTATAGTTGTAAGCATTTCCTAATTAACTCTATTGAAAAACACAACATAAGCAGCCTGAGAAATGTTTCTATAATGGAAAACTATTTCCAGTTTGTTCAGTTTTTGCTCTGCCTCCAACAGTTAACAATGAGCAAGTTAACTGTGACACTCTTTTTGTCACAAACCTTTTTCCTGTAGAAATAAGTTCACGCCCCTTTAATCAGAATGTGCCATAAACACATGAAGCCTACATAATAACACCAGTACTACTTCAAACCTTCTGAATGTTAGAGAAACCTAACTTTGTTAACCAAGAAAAAAATGTGTAACCAGTCCTAGGTGGTAGGGGTTTTCTTGTTTTCTGGAAATAATATTATGTGGCAATGGGAACCTTTCCTAGTGCCAAGGCTGCCTTAAACCCATCCTGCTGATGGAGCAGGTGCAGGAGGTGAAGTTCTCTGAAACTCTGACCTAACAAGACAGTAGAGCCACATCTGCTCTTTCCTTCTTTTATTAAGTGGTTAGAATGGACTCCATTCTCTGTGCTTCCCTTTCTTGAAGACTTAAGTGTGGTGTCCCCCCAAGAAGCTGAAGATATTATCATCTAGGGCACTTTCTTCAATCTTTTATATTTTGCTTTACACATCCTATTTCCTTTACTTTGGGGTGGGGTTTGGGTTCTTTTCTTAAAACTGTCACATGGTTAAAATGGAAAGCTTTTTTTTTGTGTGTGTGACATATAGTTAGTACTTTATATCTGAACCTCTGTTCTGCATTTTGACAGTAAGCTTGAATCTGGTAATCTAACAGAGGGAAAAAGCAGTCTCAGCAGACATGTTCCAACCTTGTGTTCAACCATATTAAGAATTAATACTTAGTCTTGCTGTACAACCCAGCTTTAATAAAGCTACCTAAATCCTCTTGGCTGCTGCTTTGGCAGGGCAGCATCAATCAGAATCCTCAACTTTTGTATTTGCTAATTCAATAGGCAGCCTGACAAGGCTTCAGATCTGCGTTTATGGGATAATGAGGCTTTTTACATAGTTTCAATTTTTGCTATGTTGACAGAAAAAAAAGACATTTTTGAGAATGATGGATTTAAAAAATGTTTTCATAATAAATGCTTCCTGCATATTGAATGCTTCTGGAAGGGCTAATGATTTGAACTTTCTTTCAAAATGTTTAGTACATCTTCAGGAACCTGAGACTTAAAAAATGCTTCCTTCCTGTAACTTCACTGGTCATTTTCTACAGAGGAGAAGCATTAAATCATCATTCATTTAGACTAAATATAAATCCAAGTTTTCAAGATGAGGTAACAGGATTATTGTGTCTTTTTTGTCACATTTTATATAACTTCTAGATCACTCTAGTCCTACTGCTACCCGGCTTTGGCAGTTTTGATTACCTTTAGTTATTGTAAAGGCAAAACCATGCATGTTTAGCTGAAGGTTTATGCATCTGAGTGGAAATTTAGAAGCTGGCTTAGAGCTGATCTGGTTAAACACACCATTGCCCCAAAGATTTTTCTCTGAAATCTGCCAGCATACAGCTCTTTTGTTAAACCTCATGGTGCAGCAGAGCAGCTCATCTGTATGTTGGGCTGCTCTGGCTCACTGGAAGGGGAGCACTGTATTAATGTTAATTTACTGATCCTTTTAAGACATGTTATGAGAGTGAAATGACTGCTCTACTCTGAGCAATTCTAGAATACATTTATTAGTTAACACACAGAAAGGTAAATGTTGGCAGCAACAATGCATTATAGTAGGTACAGACAAAATTCACAAAATCTGACCTGACTACCTAATGCTGTCTCTAATTGATGGGATAAAATTCGTTTAAGTATGCAGAACTGGTCAAATAACTTTGCTCCTTTGAGTTAAATGATTTGGGAATGTACATTTTTGCAGATAAAATCCAGTCTCAAAGTGTCAAGGAGAAAATTTGCAGCGATTTGACCGTGCCAAAATTCTATTTATCATTGAGAAAAATAATTTTCCAAATAGAGTTCTTTAAGGAAGCTTTTCCTCCACACAGGAGGCTCTACTCTGTGGTCTCCTCACTTGTATCTCTAGAAGTTTTTGTACTATTTCTATTTGTTTATGGAGTTCTTCTGTCCCCTTTTTTTTCAGAACACATTTAATTGTGTTTGGATCTTGACTGGGGATTTTGACCTCAGTTTTAAAAATACCTGTTTTGATAAAAATACCTATAGTATTTCAGTAGTGATAAAAAAATAATTCTGATTTAAAACTGATTAACATTTAATACTCAAAACCAAGAGTCTTTCAAGCCTGACATCAGTCACCAGCTAGGGACTATATTAGATCTGTTGTCTTTTGGGTATCTGTCCCTTATGAGTGCAGATCTATCAGTATATATATGTTCTCCTGAATGCTCCAGTATGTTTCTGCTAGGGTTAGATGATAAAAAAGAACAGCATATATGCAGAAAATGGACAAAACAACCACTTTACTGGGATTTGCTTACTAGATGTTCTGAGCAAAACAGAAGGACTCATCTGAACAGGTGATATACTATGTATCAGCAAAAGCACTTTTGGACAAATTATTACTTAATGCAGCAAGAGGTGTTTTTAACACGCTGTATGAACATCAGTTCAGCTTTCTCTCTGTCTAGGATCCTCAAAGTAAGCTCAAATCCAGCTTGTATAAACTGCAGACTTCATCTGTTATGCTGACAAAGATGGTGAGGTGGTTCCCCTGTGACTCTCCTCTGACATTTAATCCCTAATAAATATTATTACATACAATGTTTTGATGAAACACCATTTCAGAGACTTTACCTTTTTGTCATCCTTGCGACCAGTTGAGCTTTGGGACCCCACAGAAGAGCATTTAACAAAAAAGCCACAAATAACAGTTAGGAACTCTCACATGAAGTGGTGGATGGATGAATATACAGCCTTTCCTCTCATTCTTGATTTTTCCTCACCCTGCTTGCAGAGACCTTGTCTCTGTAACCTGATAATTCAGTTGTTTCAAGCTCTGCAGCTTTTGATATTTCCTAAGGTCCTTCATTGATTTATCTAAGCTAAGTACATTCATATGTTGACAGCTCTTGATAGTTTGTTCTTATCTGCCCAATTGTGGCTGTTCAACCCAATCTCTGTCACTCTTCAAGGAAAGAAATTACCACAAATCAAAGCTCTTAGATAACAAAACAGAAAAATAAGTGGGCAAACTTTGTGAACTGAATCATCTGTTGCTTTCCTAAAGCAGGTTTTGCTTCCTTCTTCCTCCATCTTTGAACCAACCTAAAGAGAGCCCTGGATGGACCTATGATGGCTTCAGGTTTAGTTGTGAAAAAAAAATTCATAAACAGAAAAATTTGGCTCCTTGTTGTTTAAGAGCCATCCTTGGTGCTCCCTGAACTCCTGAATGGTAGAGCTGATGTTGTCAGGGGGTTAGTCTCCTATAGTACCCAGGTGAATGTGGATGCCTGTTCACATTAAAAACCATTTCTCATGCAATATCCAGGGTTGCTCAAAATGTGAGTTTGTCCCCTGCTGCTGCTGAGCCATCCTTTCACTTCACATGCTTCCTTTGCCCAGGGGCATGCTGGTTTCTATTCACATCAGTTTTCTACTGCTGCCTAATTGCAGCTAGGAACTCAAAAGAGCAGCACTGTGGCTTTTTCTAATGGGTTGTGGTTAGAAATTCCCATGCATAATATACTGTGGCAGGATATCAGATTCCTGTCACCCAATGAAATTCTAGTCAGCCATTTGAGTTGTAACTGTGTTAACAGCAAATTGGCTTTTGCTGATTTTTTTTTTTTCTTTTTTCCCCCAGCAACAATTTGTAAAACTATCACAGAGTTTTCAAAGTAGAAGAATAATAACATTTTCACTAAATGGATGTGTATTTTTCCCTGCCCTGGAAGTACTGTATGCATTGCCATTTCTAAGCCTCGTAATTCAACGAGTTACTGACTCCTGCACTCTCACCATGACTGTAGGTCAGAGATGGTGACAGTTTTACAGTCTTGAAAAACCTCACTGATCTCTGAAACCCTGTAATGACAGTAGATTTAGACAATTATTAGCATTTTTAGCTCCTGTCACCATGGGGTGTGTGACCCAGTCATAAAAATAATCAGGCAATGCTGAAACCTGACACACGAGATCTTACTTGTAGAGCGAATAATATTGGGTTATACATTTTAAAAGAAAGTCAACAAGATGTTTTTCACATCATAACTGTATGAAAAAGAACAAATCAGTGTGGAAGCTATTATTATTACACCCTTTTATTGTCAGATCACTTGCCAAAGAAGGTATTTGACAAGATGAAGCAATACTGATGACTGCTGGTGTTTCACTGCAGTATTGCTGCTTTGTTTTGTAAATCTACCTCCAAGCACAAGGAAGCTTTGATTGTCCTTGCATTACACACAACTGTTAAATAATAAAAAAAATAGACTACTTAAAATGAAATTATATACTTTGTTTCTTAATCATTGGATGTCCAAAAGAAGCTGACTGAAAAAACAGGCATACTATTGCTTTATACTGCTCTAACTAGTGGCTTAATAAACAGAAGAGATGATGGAAGAAATTATGATATGGAGATTATGAAAATATTTTAGATTTTCTATACTGTAATTGTAACACTATATTGTTATAACTGAATAAATTAGTGTTGAGTACAAGATTTTGTTAGGATCTGTAAGTAGAAGCTAGACCAGGATGCTCCTTTTTAAAGAGAAATTTTTAAAATCTAATGTCATTAAATAAAAAACCCAAAAAAACAGAGTTAGAGGAAGATTTATTATAGGCTTTTACACCAAAAATTTCTTAAAGTTTAAAATTTAGAGGATAATATAACTTTTTAGCAATTTTAATATAATCCTAGAGTTTTATTATAATCCTAGAAGTGTATGTAACCACTGAAGGCATATTTTTCATGCTGGAAAGGTTCTGCTTTAAGATCCTTTTTCTGTCTCAAACAATTGCTTGCTAATGGCCAAAAAGCTCTACACATACCATGCATAGCAAGAAAATCTTTTATAATTAACATCCATATATAATGTACTGGGATAACATTCTTGATATATCTGGAGCATTTGAAGGTTACCTAGCTATGCAATCACACATTAGAAATGCTAAACCTAAATTTTTTAATTAGAGGTTACACTGATGATCTTTAGTTTAGACAGAAAAAGTGTTGGTTCTCAAATTGTGTTTCCAGATTTCATTGGAGGGAAAACCTACTTGTGATATTAAGATTCATGTTTCACCTTCTGTTTACTGTCTTTTACAGTGGATTTGTGTTAGAAAACAACTTTTATTGATTAACAGACGATTAACTCAAGGAAAATTCATAATGGTTATCACTGAAATCTAGAAATGAAAATATCTAGATTGACCTAAACATACAATTGAACATTATTAATCCCACAGAGAGATGTTGCACTGGAAGAGGAAGGTAGGACAAAACCAAAGCAACCAGAAATACTTCTTTGACTCTCCAGGTGTCAGATTTATGGGACCTATAGCACTGGTCACTTCTATGTCTATTTTCACATTTCAGTGAATGGATGGACATATCTATCCACTCTGTGTCCTCACTCACTCCTAGTGAATGCTCTTCTGCCACCTGAAGAGCTCAAAATCTGGCTCAGAGAAAACACACATTACTAAAAGAAGACCTCACCGTTTAAAACATTGTTGTCCTTTTTGCATTCCCATTTCAAAGGAAGTCCTTCTCCATCCATACATAGGGTTAACTGGGACCAATAAATATAAAATATACAGTAGGGATAAAAAGAAAAAAAGAGTTCAGGTCAGATACTTTAAGAGATCTAAAATGTCATATTTAATTTTTCATTCATCTAGACTGGAGAGGGACTACTGAATTATCTATGGAAGTGAACTAACTTAGATAATTTGAGATCAATGCTGCATAACATTAGCCAAAAGCATACAACCACTCCATTATTCACTATCTTACATGCAGCATCTACTAACCAATATATATATATATACACACACAGAATCCATGAGCCTTCCAAATTACTATATTATAGTACAATATTAATTTTGGGAAATAGAGAAGAAAATGTAAATGTTGGACCCAAAGGATGTATGTACATATTATGCTCTCTGTCTCCCTCTGTGTCATGCTACGTATGCGATGCTCCCACAAGACATGCAAAACTGTTTCTATGCTCAGAGAGGTTTGGCCCAAAACAATTTAAATAACTGGTTTTTACCATCTTAATCACCTTACTGAAATGAACTTCTGCAAACATCCCTTCCTCTCAACTTTTTCTGCTTACTCAATTTCCAAATTGTTTCCCTCATCTTCAACTGTTCAAGAGAATGTTGTTTAAAACACACAAAAAGTGCCCCTCACTTCATGGGTTGAAATACTTATTTCTGGTTTTCTTCTTAGACTTTTCCAAACCAAACAAAAATAAATTACTAGCAGTAATTTATGTACGTAATGGCTACTCTCACACTGAAGCCACAAGCTCTTATGCAAATTTCCTACCCACCAACTTTAAGTAAGACATGTCTGTAACAACATCACAACACAAAAATTCTGAATACTGCCTAGAGTTTCTAACTATCAGACAATCTTTTGCTGCCTTAGACTCTACACTAGTGATATTTTCTCCTTTGTTTTTACTGAGACATTTTTCTACTTGTCTTGGTGGTAACTATGGTGACAGTGATGTCAACGAAGAACAGATCAAAATATATCAGGTACAACAGAAATTAGGAGATCCAGAGATGTACAGATATTGTGGAATTCTTGGTATGTTAATTTGTGTTTAGTGATCAATCAATCCAATTAGTATTCTGTAGATAGAAATACAAAGATACAAGTACCTAAGTGTCAGTGATCAACGTTCTGCAGCCTTGAAAATAAGTTAGGATTGGATTAAATACACACAAACAAAACAAAACAAAAAAAGCATCAGTCATACTAAGCACCCATCTGGAAATTAAATGTCAAAGATAAATGCAAGAGAAGGAGAAAAAAAATCAAATCAGAAAGTCAGTGTGGTTACAGGAAGACAGTCTGTTCTGAACAAAATTACCAAAGAAAGGAGATGTTTGCTGAATGCCAAAAACTTGCTTTGATTTTTTTTCATAGTATGACCACCTAGGTTTCTTTTAAAAATATGACCTATTTTGTAAAATCTGCTAAAAAACTATTTCTGTGTCACTTTTCAGAGGAATTCAGTTCAGGAAAAAAGTGCACTTAGACTTCCTTTTAACAGCTTACAGATTGCAATTTACTGACACATACAGAAATATCTTAATCATTGTATCTGGACATGGATATTTCCCTTCTGTTTCCTGAGTGGATTTCTCCACTCCACAAGTCTTGTAAATTATTAGATAACTGATTAAAAGGGACACATTGTAAAATGTAAACCTTTTTTTTGCTGTGGTGGCATCTAGCAAATTACCAAATTTATCTGTGAAATACTAGCATGCACACAGATAAACTGCTCTGAAGACATGGACAGGTAGAATTGTAACTCCATTTCCTTTAAACATCAAGAAAAAATAAGGGTTTTTCCCTGCGTGATTTATTCCAATGGCTTCCTTCAAAAAGACTTAAAATTTGCCTCACAGCTATTGACAATCTCTGTAATGATATGTATGGAGATATTCAAACTTCTGTTGGAAGAAATCACCAGAGCCAGCACACGGGCGACTGCAAAAAACCTCAGTAGTAAGGATGCTGTTGAAAAGATAAGTACTGGCAGGTCTTCCCGTGATAAACTAAGGAGTTACCAGCTGCTCCTGAAATGCTTCTCCTAAAAGTTATCACAAGGAGTCAGCAAAAGAACAGTGAGAACAGCTGGTGGCTCCACAGATTCTCACACCCACATCAGTCGACAAAAGGAAACGCCTGTGTGCATCTTCAGTTGGAAGTTGGAAAACGGCACCGAAATCAACCTAGCAGTGAGCTCCATCAGAGCTTCCTTATTAATACCCCCTGTCCCCTGCTGGTATTTAGGTGAGATCATCTTTCTTACTGAGGTGCTGTGAGGAAGCAACAGTTTGCCTCAGAAAAAGGGCTGAAATCAGTTTTCTCAAACAGTGTTGCAAAGATGCACGTGGTGTGTCTTCATTTGGATGGAGTTAGCAGTTGTTAGGCCACTTCTCATTTCTCTCAAATGTGGGGTGGTTAAATCTTATAAAATTGACATCAAATTGAGGTTTAGGATCATAATCCCCTGTGTGTGACTATGCTGGATGCAGGGGGCTGAGTCCAGTTTTGCCAGTTTATATCAGAGGCTGAGATATATGAAACCAAAGTAATGAGAAATACACACTAATGAAATGATGAATATGCCCTAAAACATTTGTTTGTTACTCAGGTCCTTATTTCATTATACACTAGGTCTTGACAGGATGAATGGTGCTGCTAAGGCCACTGCAATAACTTTCATGATACTTTCCTAAATCTGCAAGTATAAGCAAGGTGAAAGTGTCATTCAATTTTATCACACACAAACATCAGAGGATATAGAACAGTGGCTAACCTGAGCACTCCCTTATTCAGATTAGGTGCTCATTAATGAGTGGTTCAGACATTATATGTCAGTTTTGAACTTCTGGGAAATAATCCTTTAATCTGCAAAAAGTTCTAGTATTTGACACAAATTCAACCCTGTTGTACCTTATTGATCTGCTCCTTTGCACAGAGCTAAGCCACCTTCTTTTTGTCTTGAGAATTTCTCTCTCTTGAGGGAAAATGATTGCAATATCAAATACAGTTATTCATACTTCCTGAAGGTAGCTGTGAATAAAATCTAAGTTAGCCTTCCTGCAGTCTGGCCTTTTTTTTTCCCAAAGATCTGGAAAACATTCTTAGAAATGCACGTTGTGAACTAGATTTGGGTAATTCAGTTAATTTCTTCGGAAAAAACCAAAAGATAACAAACCAAAACTAACAAAAAATTGGAGAAAATATGGCTGTCCTGATTTCTGAAAAAGAAATAGTAAAAACCATAAGTAAAGGTATGCTATTTCTCTGAAACTTTTAGGAGAACGCTCAAAGGTCTTACAGTACAATGGTGAAGATCAGATTGTTTTTACTTTAGTGACAGTGCAGGAAAGAAATTTGCTAATTAATTAGCATGAAAATGTCCTGAGTTAGCCATAAGGGAGTAATCTCTGTGCAAGTGCTACTATAATCAATTAGCAGAGATGAATTCTTAATTAAGTTCAAGCAACGGGAATGGTATATGCTGCAATGCTAGTATTGAATTAATAATTTGTAAATAACACTGTGGGTAGAAACTGCAATTAATAAAGAAACTGCTCTAAAAGCAATTATACAATATATTTGCTTTAAATTTGGCATTCTATGACCTATAACCTAAAATAAGTAAACCCAATAATAACCTTAGAAAACACACAGTGTGTGCACAGTACAGAAGCAGTGAGAAGATTACCTTTACTGTGGAAGTGACCACCCAGAATCATTGACAGGAAGAACATGACCAATCACTGGAATGAGATACTTAATCATTTCTGCTGTAGAAATGAAAGCATTTTTAAAATTATTGAGACAATATACAGGGAAGCAGTAGAAATATAAACATATTTATCACACTTCTTGGTGGAGCATGTGATTCTAGCATTCCTCAGCATCCATGTGATTAGCCTGTGTTCACCAAGAGCACATTAATGTTTCACTGTTCTCAAAGTCTTTCTCCAGGAAAATATAATTTCTAATCTAAGAATTAGATTCTAAGATTTTGAGATACCATACAGCACCTAAGAGCAAGGAGTGACCTAGAGACATTGGTTTCACCAGTGATATCACTGGACACCAACTGTTTTGGCTTCTCCACAAAGCACTTCCCAGAGCTTGCCCTTTCCAGGCTGTAGTTAAGACAGCCTTTCCTGTGCCATACAAAAGTATTTATTACTTTTCTCATTCTGCTGGGAAGTAGAATAAGATTTGTTTTGGATTTCCTGTGTAGATAAAGATCAAGAATTAAATCTTTACTTCTGAACTTGTGCTGCTTTTCCAGTGGCATTTCAATTTTCACTCTAGATGACCTCCAGAGGTTCTTTCCAACTTACATGTTTCTGTGGCTCTAGTATTATATTTGCAATAGTTCCTCTGGTGTTGGAGAAGCTTAACATGTTGATCAAAAACTATAATACAATAATGAGGTACTGGAAGTGGTGCTAGCTTGTTAGTGTGTAAGCACTAAATAAAATCATAACAAGAATCTTCTACAAGAACTCTGACTAGTTTTTTTTCCTGAGCCCTGTCATCTTGGAGAAAAAGGAGAATGAAATTTTAATGTTAGATTTGTAGTTATTATAACATATCCAGTGACAGATATTCAGATGAGTTTCATATAGGGGGTGAGTGGTGTGTACATGAGTAGTGCATACTGCTTGCTTTTACTGGTGTAGCCTAAAAGTGAAGTACAACTCCTTCCCCAAGGTTTATTTACATTATAGCATAACAAAAATAACTAAATAATCATACATAACTGTCAAGAAAGTTATTATTTAGCCAAATCAAGCTATTTTGCCTACTCTACAATACCCATGCCTGTCAGGATCACAGAGTAACAACGTGACAAAGCATATCACTAAGCCCTTCTCAGAAGTAACTCCACTTGGGCCAACACCCACCTACTTTGGTTCTCTTGAGATGTTGTGTTCACTGGGTGAAAACTTTCCAACATTGTTTGCTCTGACAGTGTGAGAAAAATCTCTTAAAATATATATTGGTCGCTAGTTCTGTCAGCATGGCACAACTCAAACATTTTCTGCATCCCAAATTTGTAGCTGTCATTGCAGTTTTGGCATAGTGCTGTTTGGGTGTCTCCATGTCCCAGTCAGATTTGTGGTGTATGTGACATGCAAACATTCTGTGCAAACAGAATCCATCGGATGAATCCAACATCAGGTTTCCTTTGCATCCACACAACATGAAAACGTGCACGTCCTCTGAAAACCTGACACTGGGCTGGTAGGTCTTGGTGATTACCTGAGTCCAGCAGCTTTGTACCATATAAACCCAGAATATAAATTGCTGCAGTTTTAATTTTCTCTGGGTTTTTATAACTAACCATGCTAAATGGGAGAGGAAAGAGATAGCCCCAAGGCACCTGTAACTTATTGCTCACATAGCTTTTCTATCTATGTATGTAACTATGCACTTCCAAGAACAGAGGTATAATTATTGATTCAGTTATTTTTTGGAAGGGGAAGAGCCTTTAGCTGTAATACTAGCCACTAGCTACAACTGCTTGTTGCTGGTTGCCTGACAGGAGACATCAGGAAAAGTGGATCTCAGGGTGGATGCTATGAGGAGACAGGCTGGCAGTTTGTCAGGATTAGAATCTAATTTAATTTTAGCTTTTATTATTCATCAGTACCTGTCTTGTAACTAATCAGCTGAAGAACATGACAGCCTCCCAAAAATGACCATACAGAGAACATTTTTTACTAAATTCAGCCTTAGACCCTCTCTCTCTCTTTTCAGCTTATTCTGTATGAAAAAACGCATTTAAAAGTGGCCCTAAATAGTGAAGAAATGCATTCTTACATGTTAATTTTGAAGAAACTTCTTCATTTTAATGAAAAACTGTATACAGAATATTGGCTATATTTTAACCAAAGGCATCTATCCTTAGAATATGCCTTGTTAACTCTCCAAGGAAATGGGATCCAAAGATATTACCAGAGACGAAGCCTGTAGTGACGGAGTCATTTTTCGAAATGCCTTTGATGGAACTGCATGGCTACAGCAGGTATGCAAGAGTGCACGCTGAATGCATTTTCAAAGTGACCCTGTCAAACTCACAATGACTGTATCTTCTCTCTCTGAACTTTTGATAAAATGCTCATGATTACATGCTGATTTTGTCAGAAACTCCATCCAGGCATGAACAGTGTATCTACTGGCAGCAAGGTCACGATATAGCAAGTTTCCATCCCACAAAATAACCCACCATTAAGAACTCATTTTTACCAATTTATTGCCAAAGCTGCTATGGAATGTATCTATAGATGTTTTTCTTTTACACACAGCATAGCAGATGATCTGGTATCCAGTGAATTCTAGTGACTCAGAGATATGCTAAGTGTATACAGCCTGTGTTTAAAAAGTATCCAGAGAGCACATATGGCACTGAAACAGGAAACATTTTCATGCACTGTTGATTGTTCAGTTTCTCATGGCTTCAGCATTTTTAACTATCTGTATTATCACTGACTGCATTTATCCTACAGAAATCATTTTGATTCCAAGCTTCCATATATTTTTACCACTTCTGCACATTATTCTGTTGCAATGCGAATGCCTGCTATTGACAGGGCATCATCTTCTATTCTGATTTGGTATTCCCTGTTAAGCCTCACTCTTCTTTTTTTGGTTTGTTTTTCCACTTCTTCTTTGTTTTTATTCTAGTTCAAATGGAACAGGAGGAACAGGATAATTTCATTGTATTAAATAGACTTATGGGAATGAGAGAGATTTTTGAGACATAGTTTTTTTCTTGCTTCCCTTTAGTTCTTTCTTGGAATGTAAGTGGTTATTTTTTTCTCCACTTGAACAATTTCCTTTAGTTTTTGTTTTCTCCCTCTTTGGAAAAAAAGGAGAGAAGGCAGACTTCTGTTTCACTCTGCTAGGGCTTCATAATCATCAACAGAGACCACAAGAACTACTGATCACTGCCTGTGAAAGCTGCAATAACAATAACTATTTATTCTCTTTGACCTGATTCTAAAATGTTGCCCCAAGAAAATCCAGTTAAATTTATTCTCTGGAACAGGGTCGGGCTCTTTTTGTTTTGTGTTTGGGTTTTTTCCCCCAAATTGTAAGTCCTCTCTTAATTTTCTTCATAGCCGTGTCCCAGTCCATTACCCTATTTATTGTTTTCAATGAAAGTGTAATTACGTAAGTGGAATTGTTTGATACAAGAATGGATAATGAACTTTTTACAGGATACTCAAGTCCTGAACTGTTAAAAAAAAAAAAGTAAACACCAAGAATGGATGACAAACAGCCCATTTGTTGGTTGATGGATCTGAACCACATCATGACCACAATCTTTTAAATCTACATTAGAAACTGGCCTTTACATATTGAGGCACAGATGATAACTTTTAATTGCATTACCTCACAATTGCATAGGGGTTTTTCCTAGTTTTTCCCCTAATGTGCCAAAACAACTGGCAGTTTCTTGAGCCTACTGAATGCTGAAATCTAGAGTTTGCACTTGAACTGTCTACGTCTAAGCTCTGTGTCACTGAGCTCTTCAGGAGCACTTAAAGTTGTCATCATATTTTCTGTAAACTGCATTTTTCATCCTCTTTTACTGTTTGTCTCTTGCTTCTGTTTCCTGAATTAATATCATTTTAGCAGTGTTGTATTTTCTACAGTCTAAATAGTAATTTCTCCTTGACACTTAGGCAGTTCTAACTGTCAGGGCACTAGGGGGTAAATGCTTTTAATGAGACTCTTTCACCTGTGTGGTGTATTATCTGAACTTTCTTCTCTGTCCCCAGGGAGGAAAGAGTTTCATACCCTACAGGGTGTCTTTGGTCTACTACTGAATTTCTTTTGCATAACAACAGGCAACTAAACACAGTAAGAAGACGTACTTATGCCATTACTGAGATTTAATACTGCATTTATGAAGACACCTATTGCTATTTTAGGAAGAAGGTACAAAGGATTTGTTAAAAATAGAAATGAAAATCATTAGGTTGTAAAGGCACTGGCACCATGCTTTGATCATTTCACGAAATGCCTTGCATCCTGAAGGGGTTGTTGAGAAAGCAGCCTGGTGCAACTATTTAAAAGAATTGCTGCAGTTTGGAAAGCATTCAGCTGTGTAAAGTGAGTAAACTTCTGACAGATGAGTTTCCTTGAGACAACTTCTGTGAAACACTTAGGAAACCAGTTCTGACTGAGTCATTGAGACCTGAGGAAGTATTTAGAATAAATACTGAGCTTTGTTAAAGTCTTCCCCCTTGGCCTTCTTATCTGCTCAGAGGAAAGTAATTGCTTAAAATTCTTCACTTCATAACTTCACAATCCTGCCACAGGATACAGTGCAATCACACCAGTTCTTTCTTTGCACACTGACTTTGCTACATGACATAAGCTGAGAGAAAAAAATTCTGTATATTCTGAGTATTACAGATTGACAGAACGGTGTTATAATGATTGTCAGGATATATCAGATTTGATATAAACATGAATCCTTGCACAGTAGTTGACTTGAAGCCCTGTTACTGAATTAGAAATCTATTTTATATAACACAGTGTTTGATGTACTAAAATATGACATGGGTGTCAACATCACTAGTGGAACCAACCAAAGTATGTTAAAATAGCTACTTAGTCATTTCAGAAGTGTGCCCTGACATATGTCTTGTAGCATTGCAAAGAACCCTTCTGCCACTTCTTAGCCACCTCCAGCACCAACATTAAATCAGAAAGCTTTAATACTGCTGCAGCTGTCAACCTTATATTTCTGCAATAATGCAATTCCTGAGTTTTCTCAACCTTGAGACTTCCCAAGGGAAATACATCTGATCTTTAAATCTTGAGCGACCTCTTGCTCATCACAGATTTGAAAGTAAGGCATACCTTTGTTTGAAAACTGAGATTCCTCCGAAACATACCAGTTGTGACACTGCAGTTTGGAAATTTACTTCTAGATTCTTCCTTCTCTTCTCATCCCTTGGTTGCAATTACTACTGTTTTTTGTTATTTTAAATGGTATGTATTCATTCTGACTGTCTGATCTTTTAGCCTAGTGGCCTGGACAATGACAAATGTAAGATAATGAATTTTTCATACATCTGTACTGGTCAGAGCTGACCTACCTCCAACCTAGACCAAAGAGTAGCTTCTCATCACAGCATGACAGTGAGACTATCAGTCAATTTATCCTTGGCCTGCCTGCTGAAGAGTGACTTTATAACACTGCTTTATGCTGTGAGTAGTAGGAACTGCACGGCATCCTTCATTTGCAGAGTCCAACCCAACAGTGCTCAGTGTTGTTATGCAAATGGCTGAACCTGCTTCATGGCTGTGTGAGTCAAGGTCAGTGTTCAACTACAAAGCACAAAGATTTTACAGATTATGCTACAGATATTGAATATTCAGTTTAGGATTTACTACATAACTATGCTTATTTAAATTACTGTCGAGGTTTCTAAGACATTAGAAACTCATATATATAGCTGTGTGTAGATGATAGATACTATTTTGTGTAACTGTTAATTGAATAACTCTAAACTTTAATTCTCATTTAAATTCTGCCCTGTCTGAAATTTTTTGTAGCATTTTGCCTTTTTTACCTCCTGTCTCTCATTCCATCTGGAGAACATACGTGATAGTGTTAGTGATTAACAGACACACTTTGTGGTATGCTTTTATGGTAAATGAAACTATTTCATTTTATTTCTCTCTATACAGATTTTCTATGCTGCAGAATAATTTTTTTTTTTTTTTTTTTTTTAGTCGTATTTTTTCATGCAACCTAGTCGAACTCTGGTAATTCAAACTTAGATTTTTTGTTGTTGTTGTTGCTATTTAAAGGGCCATTCAAATACTGATGTTACAACAGTATGAATTTGATATGCAACAAAATGAGCAGAAAACGTCTCAGGTTTTCATGCCACTGACAGTGACACATTCATTATTTGTATGTGGGGTTCAGCCAGCATTTGCCACTTTCCCAACAACATATGTTACTCTGCAGTAGTATCTCGGGAAGCAGTATCCACTGTAATTGTCTTACCCCTGTGCTGACTTGATTTTTAAGGTGTTATGCTAACTGTGAGAATATTCACAACTTCCTGGGGCTATGGGGGAATATTGCGAGTACATTATAAGGTACTCGACTTACTTATAAAATACAACCATATAAATAAAAACAGAGTGCTAGTACATTTAGTAATGCACAGATAACAGAACACCAAAAAAAAGAGGTATAAGAAAAATTTATTAATTTACTCTTCCCCTCATTTTCTGCCTCAGCTGACAACAGGTGTATCTGACTCAGCTAAATACTGAATTTTTACCTTATGATAAATTTAATCTCACTGAAAAAAATGAAATGTATTTCAACAACCAAGAATTTGTCTGAATGAGAAAGATCAAAAATGCTTCCTGACAAACACTGACAAGACCCATGGATCTTCCATTTCAGGATTCAGAACAGAACATCCTCTCATGCATACTTCTAGTATTAACAACTGAGTGGGATCTTTGTCATAAGATCACATGTTTCATCATAACATTTTTTTTAATAAGCATCCAGCAGTTTCCTAGCATGCTAAATATGAGCAAGAGCTAAAAGTCTGCTAGAATTACAATCACGTGTATAAAAGTTTTATAATGAGCAGAGCATTGGGCAATGTTAATGAGGAGGCAGCACTATTGCTGGGACTTTCATAATAAATAGAAAACTAGTTTCTATTTTATAATAACTTTTCATGCAGGAGTTGATAGAGGAATTTTCTCATGTCATTATCAGAATAATACATCAAATATATAAGAAAAAAATAGATACCTTGTTTGAAAACACAGAATACTAGCAAAAAAAATGTGGAACTTATTAATTTTTCAGTGACAATTGTTAAGTACTCCAAGAATGATGATTTAAGTTGTATAGTGCTTTTTGGTAGATAAGTACTGATTTTAGAATATATGCCAAAGCACAGGGGGTTTTTTATATTTATATGGTTCAAGAACAAATTTCTTTTCGTCACATTTTTCCAGTGCTTATTTTTTGGCTGACTCTTGCCCACAAAATTATCAAATTAAAGAGGCACTTGATTGATACATTGTTTGAAATAGTGCCTTCAAACACAGTGATTTGCTTACTACTGACTTAAAGTGCCATTTATTCAATTAAAAGACTATAGGGAAAACTGGGATGCTTCAGGAATTGCATGAAGTATTGACCTAATCCAACCTTTCTTAGACAAACCAGAAATATCAAAATTGCAATAGTACATCTGGAGGCAAGAAGAAAAAAGTCTGGTGTCTGAAAAATTTAAATATTCTTCCAAGCAGCAGTATAAAATAAAGCCTGAACTGCTTCTGCAACTCAAACCTTCTGGCTATGTGTATATTTCTGCATAAAATTCTGGTAGCAGATCCTGAGCTGCCACAGACTTCAGACACAGTAATTTACATCAGCAGATGATGTAGCTCTGCTTGGGTTTTTATGCTGCAGTGTGACAGAAAGATCTGGAACTGCATTTCAAACAAGCAGCTTATGAAAACCATTTCCCACCTAGCTCATTGCTGGGAAGATCACTGCATGATCTGAAAATACTGAGCCACATGTTTTAGCCCATGGTGCAAAGTTTCACAAGACACATGAAGTGCAAGGCAGTGCTTTGCAGGTGATTCCTGAACCTGCTGCAGCAAGCTGTGCTGAATGGCAAACCAAATCCCACTGCTGCAGATCAGCAGATGTGGTGTCCTTAGCAGCAGAGACAGAATTGGAGCCTGGCATTTCTTTTTGTTCTTTCTCTGTGTGTTTTGCAAAGGCTGCACATCTTTCCTCCAATAGACCCTTTGTATCTCCTTCTCACCCTAAGATACTTGTTTGTTTGACATGCATGAACTTTCTTTGTTATGCTACAAAACCAGTTCCACTCACCTTTCATGGTAGAACTTCAGTGAATAGCACCTGAGCATCTGTGATCCTCATTTACAAGTTTGGGTTTTCAAGTACCAGTGTGTTCCTACTCTGTCCCTGTGTCTGCAGTGGCACCCTTAGGGACCTTTGCTATACAGTAAACCACAATACTTAACTACATCTTTTTTTCAAAATGTGACTTTGTTTGTTTGCTTGTTTTCTAGCTCTGTATTCTATGTTTTAATGCAGGTAGTCAATCACTATATTTTAAAAGCTGATTCAGCAGCAGCTTAGGTAATATAGGAAGCAAATAAAGGAAGCCAAAGTATAATTGTATCACTAAGCCTTTTCTCCCCCTACCCCATCATGGATAGACAACTTTTGTCCTAAAACAGTCCATACCCTCTGCCAAAGGTTGGGGAATGAGTTGGACCAGAAGGTGCCGTGTTGTGGTGAGAATCATTTCACCCAGCTCCTGACTTGCTGCCCTGATCATCCTTGCCAGCCCTGGACCCCCTGTAAATGATTCCCTACAGCATACTCCTGCCACAGCAGAGATGTTCTTGGAAGATAAACAGTGAAATAATATTCTTTAATGAAGTTTTGAAGAAACAAAATGTAAAAAAAAAAAAAAAAAAAAAAAAAAAAAAAAAAAATTCCATCTCAATGTTAGTTGTGAAAGAAAATAATTGGTTAGTTTCTATCAAAGGTTAATCAAAAAATTAATTATCGACTATTTTCTACCTGAGGTTGCATGAAAAACACAATATTTAAGATTACAGATTCACGAGTTTAATCTTAGGCTCCAAGTTAGATATTATTGAATCACATATGGACAATAAAGATCAGGATTGCAGAAATTATTATTTGATGTCTAAGGGCATTTTCATTGAAAAGTTGAATTACTTGCATGCAATAATCCTACACACTAGAGCAAGTTTTTGGATGCAGCTTTATGAATATGTATTGTGTAGCTGTTTTTCTTTTCTAAATTTATATTTTAGAAGTTTCATACACTAATTCCCACTTCTAATACACTAACTTCCCACTTCACTAATTCCAGTCTTCAATGAGACCTGAATTTACTTCTAAATTATACTCTCATTTATTATGGACTAACCTTACAACTCTTTTTGTCAATGTTTACAAACAATATTTACTGTACTAAAGGTCCACTTGTGTCAAAAAGTCCAAATGAATCAACAGCTTTCACACTTGGAACACGTAATGCTGTAATGATCCAGTATCTGTTTTTGCTGCAAACTGTGTTAATTCCAATTAGTACAATGAGATTCTGAAACTATTATGAGGTAAAAATATATTCAGTCTTTTCTGATGTATATTTCAGGTCATTCCAGTTACAAAACTCAGATGCAACAGTTATCTGGTACTCATGGTGGTGGTTTCAATCAAAACTTTTAAAGACTAGATCAAAGTTCCAGTCGTAGGCTCTGGAAACAGCTTCAAAATCTTCTTGTAAACCAGAACGCTTTGAAGATTGGGGTCACCCAATGTAATAGTTTCATGTGCACGTTAAAAATGAGATAGATGCCTCCCTACTACTATGCAATGTCAGCAGATTTTAAGCCAACCCTCCTGACTAGCTACAAATTGCAACTCTGCTCTAGTGCTGTTTCATTGAAAATGGGAGATTTGCAGCATGTTGTTCTCATCGAAACAGCCTAAGCTCCTCAACATTAGAAGTTGATGTTTCGAGCCATTTCATTCCTCTCATGTCCTGAAGTGTTTTAGACACATTTGTTCACCCAATGAGATTCTGTCACATACAGATTATATGATATTCCATGGTAGTTTTCCAAAGCATAGTACACCCTACAGCAAGCCCTAATTTACAGTACTCCCTATGGTGACTACTACTTGGAAACGTTACTTTGTTTTACATGTTTAGATTATGTCCTAAAAGTGTTAATGCCAGTGCCATGTTTAATTTTAACTATTTTATTTCTATAAGCCTTTTTGGTACATGTTCTCAGATTTATTATCTAACTTCATTAGCTTTGTTGAATGAAAGAATATGATTTACAAAAAAGCTAAGCTCACTTCAAATGTTGTATTACTGGAAAAATAAAAGCCCTAGATATGAAATAAAAAGGTGTGTGCTCTTAAAGAACCAAATACAGTAAGAGAAATGGAAGACAGGTGCAGACAAATTCCATAATACCATAGAATAAGAAAACAATGAACAACAAGATATCAGAAGAAAGAGCGTGGCTGCCCATTAAAAGCATCTGGTAGCTCAGGTAAGATGACAACGACTTTCAACTAAAAATGTGTGATAAAAAATTTTGGTGTCAATAGTTTTAGCCGAGTACAGAAGCTGGAGTGGGGTAAGATTGAGAGGAAAAGAACTCCAAACAACCCTAATTATAATACTGCAGGTGTTTGGTTTTTTAAAGGTTGAAAGGCTTAAGGCTTAATCATGTTTTTATTGTCAAGGGAAATAAAGGGAAAGATAAAAAGAGTACAAGAAATATAAGGAAATGTGATGGGACAAGCAGAACAGTTAGAATTGGAAGTAGATGACAAACTTTTGCTTCTTTGTAATGAGGAATGTGATGGAAAAAAGAATGTCAAACAAATGGGAAGGCATAGATAAACAACTCATTTTGGCATATTTGTCATATTTTTCCCAGAAGTGACAAGACATTATGCAGTGTTATATATATAAGAAGAAAAGAAGGAAAAAAAAAAAAAAAAAAAGGAAGCAAGGGAGGAATATGAAGGGAGCATTAATTTGAGAACATTTTAAAACGAGTCCAAAATATATGGGGTGCTACATGCAGGGAAAAGCTGATGGCAGTATTGAATAAGATATCTGCAGGAAAGGAGGAACAACAACATACCTCAAACAAAAAGTGTTCAATCAAGTAGTAAGAAAACTATTTTGGTGCAGAGAAGTGTTGTAGGAGGGCCATAGATTAAACGAAGATGCGAACAAGGAAATACACAGCTCAAAAGAAATTGGTCGTTAGCCTGTAAGCTGAGCATCCAGAATGAGTGGAGGGTATTGCAAGGAGGAAAACAAGAGAACCAGGTGGAAATCTGCTGCTGCTAATGGGAAAAGCTGATTGAAGAGTAAATGTCAGTAAGTTAGAGCAAGAAGGGGACAGAGCAGCTGTTTGGAATAACACTCTGGGGAACAGAAACCATGCAAAGAAAGCCAACTTGTAGGAAAAAAAAGCAAATTTTGTATCAGGTGAGGTTTATGAATATAACCTGTTCAGTATTACATGATTACATGTAAATCTTAAAAATCCATTCATCACTGTTTATTTTATTTTTAGATGCCATTCTCACATTTAATTATTCTGGGCAGATCAAAGTACAGGAGTGGAGACTTGAAGTGAAAGGTCTTGAAGAAAGTTCCTTATAAACTTGACATGTGTTGCTTTTTTGATAAGGTGGTCTTTAAAAGTTTTTAGAGACAATCAACTGAAGATGAAGTTCTTTACATGTATTTCTGTTCTACCTATGAGAGCTGATACAGGACTAAGCAATTGTATCCTAGCTGCAGTGTAATGAAACACTGATTCAGCTTGAAAGGGATATATGAAAAAATTACTTTCTATTTAATGCAAAATGTATCTTCTCATTAGACAGTAACTATATGATCTCCATGACTTATTCCCTACACAAAACTATGCAAGAATGCTCGCTGTGACTGGGAGTAGGTAACCTGCAATCTATATACAGCATAAAGGAAAAAAAAAAAATCCTGCATCTGACAATATCAGATAAAGTAAATAGGAAGTAGGGCTGAGCAGGACTAACTAAACACAATCCTGATCCAAAATCTCCACACAAAGCCAGAAATTTCAGGGTTTCCTTATGTGTTTTGCAAAGCATTTAATCATTCAGATTATGTCAGCACTGAAGATTTACCTGGGTTTTACATCACAATTTATCTATCTCAGACCCCTAACCTGCACTGGAAGGGATGTCAATCCTGACTAACAGTAGATATACAGCTACACCACAGGCTCTGCCTTTGGTTAAGCCAGAACCCACTCTCTTTGCAATGAGGATTCAGAGGAATCATAGGAATTAACAGTTTTCCAAAGGCAATGGTCCCACTCAATTGACAGAGCTGACTAGAAGATGTGGCAGCCTATCAGTATTAAAAAACCAAACACATTAAAAAAAAAAAAAAAAAAAAACAAAAAAAAAACCAACCACAAAAAAAACCAGAACACCCTAACCCCCCAAATGGGAGATTTCTGTACATCATAAAGGAGTGTAAGTCTGATCTTGATGCTGTGAAGTGTTAAGAGAAGTCTACATTTGTATGAATGTAAATGCTCAGAAGACTAGAAGTGTTATATTTGATATGTGGGATAATGCTGAAGTTACAGTCTTGTACAGCACATTCACTTAGGTAAACATAGCAGCATTTGGGGCATGTTCTTCTTAGAAAAATAAACCTGAAAAAATCCTGTAATATTTTTACAGGAAAGGGAACCTACTTAGGCAGAGCAGATTAAAATATCCCAGAAGAAGGAATGATCATCAATAAAGTTGTTCTCTGCTCTTACCATGGATAGAGATGCCAGAAGAACTCCTGTTCATCCACATTGCTACATTAGAGATAGGCTGTGCATAGGAATTTACCAACATGATGATCCTCAAGAAGGTAAATTGGAATTAACTAAAATGTATGAACTTTGAAGTGGATTAATTACATTATCCTAAGTCCTTGTGTAGATATTCTTATTTAAAATTAAAATGATCTTAACTTAGTTTATCTTATTTCACTCCTAAAGATAAAATGAATTAAGATAATTTCAGAACTCATTTGCATTAATTTTCCTGTATACACACGTGTAAACAAACACTGAGATCCTAAAGCTGAAAACCTTGTTCAGTTTCATTAAGTATATCAATAATGCATCAGAACTGTAAGATTGGCTTTCAGACACAAGCTCTTCATAATGACATAATTTAGGATGATCACAACATCCAGAATAATGGAGACACCAAACTGACTAGCTTTGTCAAGTTCTGAAATCCTTTCAAAACAGAAATTCCTTTATACCATTGTATTAAAAACTGTGAGAAAATGGAAAATTTTTATAAACATCCTGATTTATACGTATATCAACTTTGAAATAATAGCATCCTACAAGTTTGCAAAGTACTTCATGAAAAGCAATATATACTGTGACTGCTTCCTTAAAGGCCCGTGAGCATAAAATACATGAGAAAATGTGGAATTCTGTAACATACAATTAAGATCAAATACATTTTCCAGCAGTCCTGCTGCATGAAGGCAGACTGTTTATTGAGGTTATTCAGCAGATAGATGATGAAAAAGGAGTTCTAATCAAGTCTAAGGGTACAACTCAGGTATTCTAAATAAAGTGGTAGAAACAAGTCTGAATCAAATGTCATAGGCAGTTTATCTCAAAGTATTGGAAAAAAGCACAATTGCCTCAGAATTATAATAAAAAGAGCTCTAAAAAGCACTTTTAAGGATATTGATTCCAGAGAAAATTCCTACATTTTGTTATCAAGATGGAGGAATGTTTAGATTAGCAAAACTATGAGAAAATTGGCAAGTGAGAGAAATGGAATGTTTGTTATGTGGGAAAATCTTCCTGGGAAAAAGAGATCCCTATAATACAATAGGTAAATTAAATCTCTCTGAATAACAGTACCAAAGGAGCAGTGCAGCGAGTGCCCAGAACCACTACGCAGTAATTAGGAGGCTTTTTACCAATGAAATAATTACAAATTGCATTGTATCAGCATAACGAGTGAATCTTAGTAATTATGGAAACAGAAATTGACAGAGATGAGCTATGCATTAGTAGCACTGTTAGACTGATAAAAAATTGTATTTCTTAAACATCAATCCTTTGCTACATTAGTTTTTCCTAAAGGGAAGTTGTGACTTTACAGTGTTCTTTTTGAATTGAGTTCTCACTTTTTAAAATCTTGTACAAGGACAAAACTTGCTGGATATTATTAGGGAGAAGGGGTATAACATACTGCAACAATCTAAATAGCAGGTAAGGAACAGGAACCAGGGAAGCATTCACTATTTCTAAATCTATCAGTGCTATCTTGTGTGACCTCAGGTATCCAAACTCTCTCAGTTTCTCCATAGTTGTTTGTATACCTTTGTGATAAATAAAGCTAAAAAAGAAATATAAAAAAAATATAATTCAGCTGAAAAAGAACTGCATTATTGTTACGTTAGTTAAGAGAAATATTTTCAAAGCTGGTGTGGTCACTTTAGCACTCAGTTCCTGTCTCAAGAAACGCCTGGAAGAAAATCTGTAGTTCCTACTGAAAAATGAACTTGTGAAAAACACTGAAGGTAGATGACCCTGGAGTTTAGTTACAAAATGAGAATGTTAACACTTTCCTTTAGATTTCCATCATTCTGGATGTTCTGCTCTTTTGCATCTCACAACCACACACAAATTGCATGGCAGTTTTGAACTACCATTGTTCTTCCTCATCTCAGGCACCCTTCTTTGGCAGAATGTTTGCTGCTTTCTCACCACATTCAGAGCACTTAGAGAATAAAGAATATCATTAGTTCAGATTGTTGCTGGTCTAACTGCAATTATAAAACTGAACTATGGCTGGTTTGTGTTCATTAAATAGGAAGGTCACAGCTATCTTTGAACTGACACTCATTCTTTGTGTGCAAACACATTCTCTTTCATGTACTTACCCCCCCTCTTTCATACTCTGCAATGTGAATTTTTTGACACTTCTTAAAATATTTTAAAGAGAAATTATTTAAAAATTGGAAAAGTCAACTCATTAAATAGTGCATTTGTACTAAGAACCTTTTATCTTCCAGTGAAGGCAATAACAACAATCTCTCTGAAAATTTTCAATAGACAACAAACAACCACTTTGAGCCTAGCCTTTTCTGAAGTGACTGATCCTGACTTTCTCAGAAAGGTATTTTCCATATGTACGAGATATGTGTAAACACTGCACAAAAGGAAAGCATTCTTAATTACATGGACTAGAAGTTATTCCCTTTTGCATCTTCAGATATATTAGACATACAAAAAGTATTTTTGGAAATCACATGAATTTCTTATTTTCCTTTTATTTATGATGGCTTAATTAAAAACTAAATTCACCTCTGGACAAACAGTACACTGCCTGGTGGTGAACCAGCAGAGACTCTACTGAAGTCAACGTGTAATCTGCATTCTCAAGTGATGCATTTATATATATCTCTGTTAAGAAGTATATACTTAATTTCCAACTCAGAAGATAATTCTGAGTGGGACTTATCTTTGATTCTTTTAAAAAAACATCATCCCCAGTAAGATCTATTCAAGCTTGCCTGATAATTACATTTTTCAGCAGTAAGTTCATGTTGTTAATTCTATCCTGTCTGTACACCAAAGAATGCAAGAAACTGGGATTTCATTAGGTAAGCACCAAAAAATAATCAGTAACCTGAAAGTGAAGAATTCCACACGAAGTTGAAGTAGAGCAATATAGGAAGTGAAAATGAAATTAATTTCATGAGAATGAATTTTTTTTCCCTTACAATGCTAAGATACATTTGTGGCATCCATGGCTGCTGCACTCAGATGTTCCTAAGATGTTTGTGTATTCTCTGAAATACCTCCTACTTCAGAAAGAACTCAAGGTTAAACTGCCATTTACAGCATTTTGGCATATCCAGATTGCCTGTAAGGTTCCCTATATTCTTTATAAGTTTACATTTTAAAATGTATTTTTCATTTCCTTTCAGTAATGTTCACATTTTACAGAATAAGTAAATCTCTTTTTTTTTTTACTTTCTTTCATTCCATTCCATTTAGGTGGAGAATAGATAGACACGTGTTGAACTTCAGAGTTCAGAATTGCTCAGCCAGAAATGTAAATTACAAATCCACAGTGATCCTGTAAATTATATCACTCTAATGCTCCTCACACCTCAGCAGACTTAAACTTTTTGATACCAGGACATGAAGAACCAGAGAAACACTTTAAATTCACTGAGTTCTAATTCAGTAAAAAAAGGAAATAAATGCTTCTTGTAAGCCTGTCTATTCTGTATCTAACACTGGGACTATTTCTAAAAAAGAGATTTTTGCTCATTTTAAAATGACTTATGTGATGATTACCTCAAGGAATATTAAGAGAAACACGAGGATAATTCCATAATGGCTTTTAGAAATCGCATATGCAATTTGTCTTTCTTTTCTGAGGGTTAGGAATCTAAACCACAGTGGCAGAAACAACCATTTATCTGCCATTGTTCATTCCTGAGAGTTATTCATAAGTACTGCATTAGTTTTCAGAGGGAGTTAAGTACCTCAACTTTTATTCAGAACATGTACTGTCTGCACTGTTCATTGGTTGGGTCATTCATACACAATTTACTCTTTTATGCATTCTAGTCTCATTTTTGCTTTCTTATTTAAATGCAGTATTATTTATTGTGGTGTAAAAAGAAAACAGCCTCAATACAAGGTGATTGCTAGGGCAGGATAAGTGATCAGTAGCTCTTGTCTTTACTGCCCAGATAGAGTCATTTTCTACTTGGTTGTGCCTGAAGCTGGGAGAGTGGGAGGTTCTTGGGGGTTCTTCCAGGTCTTTAATGCTATGATGGTTCTCAAACCTTGCTTTATTATAGAGATGTCAGTAACCCAAAGAAATCTAGGAAATGGAGAACTGGAGTCACAAGCCCAGCACAACAGTGAATTATGTTGGCAGAATGAATTATAATTGCTATTGTTGTCACTTGGTGCTTTTAAAATTTACTTTATATTTTTAAAAATTATTTTAATGACTTAAGATCTGCACACTTGCCCACAGGCTGCAGACATATGTAAGCTTTGACCAACCAGTAGGAATCATGTGTGCATACACACATTCCATCACACACTAATTGTAGCCACAACACTCTTAAAATTAAAAAGTCAAGTACTCAGATATAGGATACACCTGAATTAAGCTTTTGTTTGCAGCCTTTGGGGCCTCTGTGTGTATGCTGCTTGATACAGTTTTGGGCTATATGGTCTTGGATACAGAGGGTTTTTTTTAACACATAGTTCATTCTGTTGGTGAGGTTAGTGTGTGATTTATTTAATTCTTACTGCACACTTCTCCCTCAACTCCCAGGACAGATCTGTTCACCTCTTGATAGGAGAATTATTCATCTCTTTGCCACCACTTTGTAACATTCATCACTGGGCTATCTGACTCTTCACTAATAATGAATCTACTTTCACAGAGTCTTTGTGAGATGAAATATGTGACAGACAAGAACTAGAGGAATTAAGATGGACAGAAATTAAGATTAAAGGTACTCAGAGATTTTTGGTAATCCACCTGAGGCAGTCAGGACCCAGTAGTTTGAAGTACATTTTACAACAAAGATTGTCAGAAAAATTCTACAGGAAATGTTTAATTTGGAATTTATCGATTTAACAGAGATGTAACATTTCCTGAGAAATACAATGTTCCATTGATGTAATTAGGCCTGGGCTGAGCTTCATGTTTAATCAAAGTAGTGATGGAAGATTAAATTGCAACCTGCTATCTATCCACCCTTATTATAGATGATGTAAATCATCTTTATACCCAAATCCTATTAATCCTACCTAAGAAGTATTCCAGCCTGCACCTTCATTCCACTGATGATCCATAGTGTGCTAGGATAACATTGCACTCCAGGTTCATGCATTATAAAAATTAGATAGCCCGAAACTCTGTGTTCTTAAACAAGAAACTCAGCAATCAAGAAACATACAAATAAACCCAACAGTTTGCTCAAGAGAAAGAAAAATAAGTGCAGAACTGGCAAGAAGAAAATATTATCAGAATAATTGAAGGAGAAAGTCAACTGTGATTAATGTATTCATGTCATCTGCTTTGCACAATGTATTTCACACCTAAGCTCTTAAAAGAAAAGGTACAGAAGCACACGGTTCCAGTCAGGTAGGTTTAAGAAGTTTGCCAGAGCAGATGCTTGTCATCCTGTGAAGTTCCCATTACATGCTTTGCTTTTGCACTTTTAATGCATTGTAATATTCTACTAATTTCTTGAAAGGCTTTTTTTCTATTTGACTTCCTTCAGGGAAGTATTGCATGCTACCTGCTAAGGAGGAGGACACACAGCCTAAGCTATAGTGTTCACATGGGGCTTCAAGAAGGCATAACGACAGGAACTCCACCCAGTTATGAGAATGTTATGGGCAAGACAGTCCTCTTCTGCATCTAGGATTATTTCCCATGAAGCTGTCTAATGACCCTAGGATATTGATGAGTCCTGACCATTTCTTAATAACAGATATTATGAGTCATCCATCCCCCCTGCCTTACTTTTCAATGCACTATAGAAAGGATAAGAAGCCATTTTAGTAACATACCCTAATATATCATAGCAATTTAACTGCTAATAGATTTTATTATTGCTTTTAATTCTTCTTTCAAGGATATTGATTATGAGAGTACACTATTTTTGCAATTAAATAAAACCAGTTTTTCACTATGTAATCATTTTTGCTTTGTAACCTTTGGAGGAGACAAATTGCCCTAATATAACCTCTGATCTCTCCAAGTCATGTAGAGATGGTAAAATAACAAGGATATAAATACAATACACAAGCTAGTGACTACAACACAAGGCTGTACCTATAATACCTTTAAGAAATGGCTCTATTGTCTGACTTGTCAACACACTGAAACCTAAAATTGCTCCATACTTATGCACACACAGCAGTAACAAAGCAGTTGGGTAAGCAGCCCAAGGTAACAGTTGGGTAATTCGAAACACTCGTGGGTATTTCTTAAAAACTTGTCACAAATAGTCTACCAAGAAATGCAGTAGGCATCTCCACTGAAGTCTCAGACATCCGTTTCTCATCAAGCACATACTCCATCCTCTGCAAAAGTATTCTATAGAGGAAATATTTCATGGTCTGCTTCTTTGTGAAAATTTACATAAAACCAGCAAGCTGCTTCAGTTAGAAGGTGGTGCTTTACAAGGCTAGATCACTGTTTGTTCTATCAATAGTACTTGTTTAAGAATTACACTGCAAGCTGCTTCTCTTCTATTAACAATTTTGCTGGTATTTTGCACATGTTAAGCAGCTTCCCTAGTGATGCATAAACGAGGCATTAAACCATGACAAGAAACGTTATTCTAACGTTATCACAAAAAATATATTTCCTAGTCACAGGAGAAGGATCAGTATTGATGTTTAGTTCTTTTGGAGAAATCAAGTGCTAAAAACCCACAAGGAACCTTTCCCCACAATTAATGCTGATTGCTGCACGTATAACCTAGTTTAAATTTCTAATTTATTGTCAGAATCTGTGTCACACAGACACAACTCTACCAACTTCCTGAGTGTAAGAACCTAAGCACAGCTGCTGGTCAGTGCTCCAGAAAAGGAACAGTAGTTTCCCACCATTCCATCAAAATAAAGTAGGACTCATACAACATAAAGATATCAGGTGTAATGTTGTTTTAGTCACCTTCAATGTGCACACCAACTCTGCAGTCAGCACTGCCTCCAAACCTTTTTTAGCATACAAATTATCATTAAAAATTTCATATTTTGAAGTGATTGTTGTCTTTCACTTTTTTTCTTTTGACAAAGTACCAGAAAAGCTGAGTCACAAAGAGCTATTCAAACCTATCCCAAACATCTTTGGAACAACACAGAAACCACTCTGCTCCTGGTCACCAAGAGCTGTCCTGATTCTGAGAACCCATTCCTATGAATGACCTAAATACTACTAACAAAAAAGTCAGGAATTAGGTGTTTTGTTTCTCTTTTTCAGTCAGAGGAACATAGTGACATTAATTTTTCTGCATGTGTATTTTTTTGTGCTTCTAAGAGATGTAACAGCTTGTAGTATATATAGCACTTAAGACACCAAATGCACATCTTTTCTCCCAGAAACAAGCAGCTTCTGCCCCAGCATGGCTACCTGAAATATTTTAAACTATAAAACTGTCTAAGACCATTATTGATTTTACCATGTATAAAGCAGCTGAAGCATTAGACAGCAGACATTCCTAGTCATAAACATTACAAGGTATCTCTGTATCTTCAGCAAATAGATAACACTGCTGTTAATTCAGGAGATTATTCACTTTGGAATCAGAGTCCTGGAAGTGTCCTTGGTGTCCATTTCTACATACTTCAGCTGCAATGACAATCAGAAGGGCAAGGCTACCACTACTTATTACAATGTAATGCCATGTGAAGCACATACCTGAACAGTCATCTTGCTGGGGACTTATCCTTGTAATTGCAGTTGCAAATCTGTCAGACCTGGGAAGCCTCTGGAACTTTTTGTGGCCTTATTAGATGTGAGAGAGTGAAGCAAGCTCAGTGGCACTGTGTTCATGAAAAGTGGCCCAAAACAACTTAACTGGCTGTATCAACCCCTCTACACTTACAGCTTTACTAGTTCTAATTTAAATAAAGAAACAAACAGCAAGAAAAAAAGACCACTCAAAAGTGTAATGGCCTTGTTTTAAATCACACACCGTCTTGGGATTAGAAAATAATTATTATTCCTCTTTTAAGTAAGCAGATTATCACGCCACTAATTAGTCTCAACAGAATGGAAGAGATGAGAAAATAATCTAAAACTTTTCCTGATGGAACTAAACTCATGACGAGGCTTAATAGGCTCATTCTAATTATCAACAACTTTTGCCTTGCTAGTTCCAGGAAGAATTGTTACTTTCTATAAATCCTGTTGGCTGCCTACACTAGTGCACACACAAAGAGGGGGAAATCTCTCTGTAGTACTTTGGAAGAAAGTTCATTTAAAAAAAAAATAATAAAAATTAGTAATGGTAACATATACACGATTTGGGGTTGTTTGGAACAGTCTGACCTGGGGACAGAGATACCTGAGCAATACTGGGTAAGGGGCTGGCTGCCCAGAGAAACAGGGAAGGGAAACAACATTCTCAATGCCTCAGGGAGCACGGCAGCTCTTGCATCCCAACACTGTTCCACTGCAGGAATGGTTTCCAGCTGGTGCTTCAGCTGCACAAAGCTTTGCACCTGCTCTGCTGCCAGCTGAAGAAAACAGGGAGGAAGGCTGATTTTCCCCATGCTCTGTGGGAATTATGAACTAATTGGGTCTTGACTATCCAAACTCTAGGTTTAAAATGGAGCTATCCCTGAGGGCTATTTTTTAAGTGCTGATGTTTGCAGTGACTGGATCCCCACCAGCACTAGTGTGATACTTGGACTTTTACAGATCTCAATATATGAAAATGTCAGGAGTCAAATTCATTTATGGACTGTGTGACAATTCACAGGTCAGAAAAATTAGCATAGATAACATACAGCTGTGTAAACAAGAGCCTCACTAGATCATTTTCCTATTTTATGGCTGAGTAAGCAGCCATACCAAAGTCCTCTTAAGTCTAACTCTGCAGTGACTTAAGAAGAAATTGGAACTTGGTAATATAAATTAATGAAGTAAAAGATCTCACTCACCAGGTGGGTTTTCCCAAGAAATCTACAATGCTAATTGTAAAACTTAATTATAAAACACTATAATTTTTGGTACTTTATCTTAGTTTTCTGTTTCTATATGGCTATAAGTTTGCTGGGCTTTTTGTTTTGTTTCTGTTTTCAATTACTTTCTGATCAACATTTAACAAACACAAGACAAAAATAATAAGGAAACAACAGTTTAGGTGCCATTAAGGTTTTAGTTTCACAAATAGAATGCTGAAATGTACGTGGTTTATTTACCTAAATTATTATTCAACAAGGGATCACAAACCAGAAAGCATAAACTGGTAGAGAATTGTCTTGTCCGTGCACTCCATTTTATAATTTATTCTGTGTAACTGTAAAGTGCTCCTAAAACATGATCTGATGTTTGTTTCTTGCCTACAAAGAAGGAAAAAGTATTCACCAAAATCCTTAGTTTAATTCTCCTGTCTACCTTCCAAAAATGGATTTGTTTGTAAAGCTGTGTAAGTAATTAATAAAAAAACAAAGGCAATTAAATCAGAGACTGGAACTAGACAACAGTATTTGTAATTAATCTGAATTTCATACTGAAAGTCATAGTTTTTTGTAGCACTGATTGCAAAGCTTACTCTTAGGCTTATGGCTAGGATACCTACCAGTAGTAAAGATGAGCTGCTAAGAGAAGTGGAATGAAATAGATGTAAGTCATTAAAAGGGCTTTTGTTTAAAGAAGAAAAAAGAATCAAAGTGAAAGTAGGAATGCTAACTGAACTTAAATGGCCTCTTAACAGATTATTTAAATTGCTTGACTATGGAGTTTCCATAGTCATTACTCTTTACTCCAGCCAAAACCAGTCAGAATATGAACAGAATGGTGTCTGGTGATGTGACAGCTGGGCTACAGGCAGGAGAATTTCCTGCCCATCGCTGTTTCAAGAGGATAAAAGTTTTTTATTGACTCTTCTGCCTGGGTTTCCAGTTTTAAAATGGAATCGAATCACAACCCACACAAAAAGATTTATGGAGATAACTGAACAGTGTTTATGAAATACTTGGATTATGTAGGCAAAAAGGTCAAGAGGAAAATTGATCAAGCCTTTTTTGAACAGGTATTTCTTTGAATAAAGTAATTCACTGCACTCCAATTAAAATAATAATAATTAAAAAAAACAGCAATATGATTTTGGAAAGATTTCTGCCTTCTTAAAATCCACTAGCTCAGTGGCTCTGAAATCTGCACATTTGTGTTCCTAGAGATAGAAATTAAACATATCCATCTAGAAACTGTAGAAATGAACACTTAACACTGAGAATGTATAACCAGAGATCAGAGAAAACTTCCCAGCCAGTGTTACCAGTGGATACGACATGGGGCAGCAAATTCAGAAAATGATGTTTTATCATTTGATGTTACTTGACCTACATCAGTAACCACACAAACTCCTGACAGAAATGTAGTATTTTTCCCCACACATTCCAGGCAAACAAACAGTAGCTGCTGAACCATAGTTACATACCCAAATCTCATTAGCTACTATCAGGCTGTCAATTCTGCTCAACCAGATCCCTGCAAATGAGAAGGTTTCATAAACTATATTGTATGTAGTGAAGTGATGAATATCCCCAAAATCACAATTATTATTTCATTTATTCTGTGGCTCATATTCTGCAGCAGAAATGAACTTCAAAGTACATAAAACAAAAACATTGATTTCTCTGGCATATTAATAGAAAAAGTGCTTCTAGGGAGGTTTGTATATGGAGGACAATGAAATGTGAAAAATTCAATGCAGTTTTGCACTTCAAGAGTAACCAGAGGTGACTTTAATCCACACTTATATATGCCATAGCATGAATTAACCAGCTGCCTTTCTCACAAGTGGGCAGAATAAGTTAAAGCAACTGGAAACGTGGTTTGATTTATACTTTCTCCTGTAGTCACACTGAATAGTGTTTGTATTGCCATGCATTTAGTTGGGATCCCTGCCATGTGTCCTGGCTGAGAATGGACTATCTGATCTATTTTAGAAGAGCTTTGGTATTTTTTAGCTGGAATTGTTTTTACTCAAATTATAAAAAAATAATAGCCATATCATTGGTGGTAGGCAGTTCTTTGTCAAATCTCTCTGAAAAGACTGAAGACTTTGATATTTAACTAAAAAAAATATTTACTGTATAGAAAACAAAAAATGTTTTCTATATTTTTTTAAATTGCAATAAAAAATATATTACTTCATCCTAACATAGTGTTTTTATCTCATTTACACAGCCAGATTTCCAGTGGATTTTTTTAATAATTTTTTTAAAAAATTATTTTGTTAAATATAAGATATTTGTCTTTTTCTGGCAGGTATTAACAGGGTTAGAAAAATATGAGCTACTGTGACACAGAAGCAGTTCATCCAAGTAGTTCACAGCACATGAATAAGGACTGATGTATGTTTTAGTTTGTATTATGAATTGAAACTCAGGGCTCCCAGGAATTTTCAACACTGGGTTTGGTGAGGATAATTTTAAAGAAATACTTAATGTGTTAAAAACTATCAAGCACTGTAAAAATGTAAGTAAAAATGTAAGATACAAGTAAGTATCGTACTTGTTTGTCACTAGTTAAGTGTCATAAAATATTAAGATACTTCAGAATAAAACACAGGTTGCAAAGAATCCCCTTACTCATCTTCTGCAAAATCCAAGTAAAACCTTTATGACTGGTAGCTGTAATTACAAAAGCCAAATCTAACTTTCCAGACAATCACGTCCATCCACATCTTACATGCATATACTTTATTAATTAAATCCATGTCTAGGACTCTAATTTCACTGCATGAGAAGAAAACCACTACTGCAGCCCATGACTTGGCAGGGAAGCTGCCATGAATCCTAAGTCAACGTTGCTCTTTTGCCAGGGTCTTAACAACAGGCTAGTTTGTGGCCAGCTATTTGCTGGAGGAACTTTCTCCTGGCTTGTTTGCAGGCTTTTACAATAAATAAGATATGCAAGGCAGAAGTTGGATAGAGTTACCCTAAAAACTAGGTCAAAAAATAACTTTCAAAAAACGTTTATAAAGCCCACCCTACACAAATACATAATGCATTATCCAGGGCAAGGGGAAATATGGAGTGCCTTATCTTCTGTTAAATAAACTGAGCTGGTTAGAGCAGCAGCACTCTGGAATTATTTATNAAAACAAAAACATTGATTTCTCTGGCATATTAATAGAAAAAGTGCTTCTAGGGAGGTTTGTATATGGAGGACAATGAAATGTGAAAAATTCAATTCAGTTTTGCACTTCAAGAGTAACCAGAGGTGACTTTAATCCACACTTATATATGCCATAGCATGAATTAACCAGCTGCCTTTCTCACAAGTGGGCAGAATAAGTTAAAGCAACTGGAAACATGGTTTGATTTATACTTTCTCCTGTAGTCGCACTGAATAGTGTTTGTATTGCCATGCATTTAGTTGGGATCCCTGCCATGTGTCCTGGCTGAGAATGGACTATCTGATCTATTTTAGAAGAGCTTTGGTATTTTTTAGCTGGAATTGTATTTACTCAAATTATAAAAAAATAATAGCCATATCATTGGTGGTAGGCAGTTCTTTGTCAAAGCCAGAACTTTCTGAAAAGACTGAAGACTTTGACATTTAACTAAAAAAAATATTTACTTTAAATAAATGTTTTCTATATTTTTTTAAATTGCAATAAAAAATATATTACTTCATCCTAACATAGTGTTTTTATCTCATTTACACAGCCAGATTTCCAGTGGGTTTTTTTAATAATTTTTAAAAAAATTTATTTTGTTAAATATAAGATATTTGTCTTTTTCTGGCAGGTATTAACAGGGTTAGAAAAATATGAGCTACTGTGACACAGAAGCAGTTCATCCAAGTAGTTCACAGCACAGGAATTTTAAAGACTGGGTTTGGTGAGGATAATTTTAAAGAAATACTTAATGTGTTAAAAACTATCAAGCACTGTAAAAATGTAAGTAAAAATGTAAGATACAAGTAAGTATCGTACTTGTTTGTCACTAGTTAAGTGTCATAAAATATTAAGATACTTCAGAATAAAACACAGGTTGCAAAGAATCCCCTTACTCATCTTCTGCAAAATCCAAGTAAAACCTTTATGACTGGTAGCTGTAATTACAAAAGCCAAATCTAACTTTCCAGACAATCATTTCACTGCATGAGAAGAAAACCACTACTGCAGCCCATGACTTGGCAGGGAAGCTGCCATGAATCCTAAGTCAACGTTGCTCTTTTGCCAGGGTCTTAACAACAGGCTAGTTTGTGGCCAGCTATTTGCTGGAGGAACTTTCTCCTGGCTTGTTTGCAGGCTTTTACAATAAATAAGATATGCAAGGCAGAAGTTGGATAGAGTTACCCTAAAAACTAGGTCAAAAAATAACTTTCAAAAAACGTTTATAAAGCCCACCCTACACAAATACATAATGCATTATCCAGGGCAAGGGGAAATATGGAGTGCCTTATCTTCTGTTAAATAAACTGAGCTGGTTAGAGCAGCAGCACTCTGGAATTATTTATTAGGTGGAAAATATTGCCTGGTTGCAAAAAGAATGTACTTCAAATGTTGTGGCATTTTTCAGAGAGAATAAAACCACTGAACTCAGAGATAGGCTGTTTCTGTTTAGGGGAATCTGATCACACTGCTCTTAAATACATATTTCAAGGGCAGGATGGATTGTATATGAAGTACTATTTGTATCTTCCTATGAAATAGTACAAAAAGGTCAAGTTGCATTATCCTAACAACATACTAAAAATGACACCAAGGGATGTGACTTAGACATGCTGGCCAGAAACTGGAAAAGGGTAATTTCCAAATTGCTGGGACATTCAGAGTTGTTTATGTTAAAAGATCACTCCAAGGCATGAGCAAATAAGGAAATGTAAGCACATTTCTACCATACCTGCTGTAAACAGACTGGAAAGAATTAATTATCAGAAGGAGCTAAGTGTAACACAGATTTTTGTTTCTGCAAAGGAATGTCACATAAATTACCAGGGCAACACATGAAGAATTCAAGGGTGACATGAAGTTGAAACAGTGTTTGGGTAAAATTAGGCTGTCTCAGAGTTTAAAACAGTATTTTTCCAAGGTTTATGAGTAATCAGATGAAGAATATTGGTGAGTCTGCTTTCTTCCCATTTCTACTCAGCCTCCATGGATCATTGCACCTGAGAGTCTCTCTCCCTTGGGAACTTATTATGCAGTAAATCAGGCTACAAATTTATAGAGGACTCTGCACTTACTCCACTTGTACACACTATTAATGTGCCATAAGAACCCTCTGCCAGAGTTCACTCTCCCTTTTCAAAAGTGAACAACATGGAGCATAGAGAATCTACCTGGGGAATCAGTATGGATCACTGAATGGAATGTAATTTCCCATCTACATTTACTTCCTTGCAAATACAAACTTGTTTGTGTAGAAATACCAGGAGACTTCAATCCTGCTTGCTGCAGAAGCTCCTCATCTGTGCTTGGGTTTTCTGCACCCAGAAGCTTCCACTCAGCACTGCCACATGTTACATGATCAGCTTGCACTCTACCCTGTGTTGCAGAATTGTTCCTCCTCATTTTAAAGAGCCAATCCAAATATAAATCAATACAGAAGTAAAGATAAGCCTAAATAATAGGAACAATTGCAAAACAGAAAATCCTGCCCTCAGAGCTCTATGAAGTTGTGCTTCAGTGTTCCAGAATACACTGAGTAAAGACTACACTGCTGCTCCCTGTAACTTGCTATATGATTTGTACTGAATACTGATAATGATGATAAATGCACAGAAGTTTTAAGACTTAAAGCATGGAATGGGAATTTAGTTGTGAATGGTGCCTTTGCTGAAGGTTCTAACTTTGTAACGTAAAAGGGAAGATTTTATTTCTTTCCAGTGGTTATGCTGATCATTTGCAAATGTTACAACTCACCAGACTTCTGTGGTGTTATCCAAAAGCAAAAGCTTTGTCTAGAAACTGCAGACAGGTATTTACTAAAGTTTAAAATTAAACTAATTAATAAACATATTTGTTAATTAAAAAAAGAAATAATTCACAAAAACTAATAGCTGCTTTTCTTGTGTTGCACTGAACAGAACTTAAAACTTTCCTTAGCACTGCTAGCAGAATTTCAGCTGGTATGGTATGTTACATACCATAGCACAGCCTGAGTAAGCCTTTGAATCTTGCATTCCTTGCTCCTATACAATACATTTCTTCTATTAAAGCATCAGCTTGCAAATGCATTATGAAATTTCATTTTCTCCAGTGAGAAAAACAAAGCAGCAGTAAGAGTTGCAAACCTGGCAGGGGCTTTTTTACATTTATGGCTGTAGAGAGAAAAAAAGCCAAAAAAATGTAACTCGTTTCACAAGAACAAGGGGAAAATTATCCAAAGCAAGCCATCCCCAAAATTTAATATTAATAAAAAAAATAAAAAAATAAAAAAAAAAAAGAGCCTCATCATTCTTTCTAGAATACTCTTCAACTAAATTTGAATACATGACAATGACATTACCAAAAGCACATTCTTGTTTTGTATCTGCTGCAAATTTTGAGGAATCAAAACCAGGAACTAGACCTTTTTTTTTCAATAATGTCTGGAGAAGTAGAACTTTCTACGGTGTTAATGCAGTAGTTCAAGCTTATAGAGAAAGGCAAAAAGGCACAGAAGTAGAAAATAAAAAAGCAGTACTGCCAGTGCTTTAGCACTCCTTGTTCTATATGACTTCATGACTTTAACAGTGGTACTTGATCTTAAGGGATTATTTTCCTATTTTATACAGAAATATAAATACGTTGTACAGATAATATATATATGCTGAATTATGTGTGTATATACACACACAGATATTAATATATATGCTATATATAAAATATAAACATACTTATATATTCAATATACTCTATCAGTCTAAAAAGAGAAAGCAATAACACTATCCACTGTGCAATAGGTACACATACATTTACATGAGCTGAATTATTTGAGGATAATTAAACATCACATCATTTGTAGCATTCCTTAAAGCAGGATGTGAATATAATCAGCTGAAGGCTTTCCAATAAAATTTGCTAGGAGTTATGAGAATTGGATGCATTTTTCCTTTTATATTATCCACTCCATCACTTCTCCAAAGCTATTGCCATTCTGTAATGAATATTTCTGATTATTCATAACAGAGTAAGGGTCAGGGAGCAATTGAAATTGAACTCAGGCAGAATACAGCTGCATCCCAAGATACAGTGCTAGCAGGCAAAGCCTGAGATTTCTTTCACTCTGTTGTTCATGACCTCAGTCCTGACCTGTGTGTAAGTGTGAGAGGTAAATATGTCTGCTCCTAGCACAGAGCAAGGGCTTTGACAACCAAATATTAGGTACCTGACTGAGTATGTCCATCAGCTGAGCCTGCTTGAAACTGCAATCCATAAACCTGGCATCTTGAATCTGAAGACTTCTTTTTCTCCCTGCTTCTCTTTCCCCCGAAATTGATAGAATTAATTTATCTTTGTTATTATATGTTAATCATGCCTCTTACTCATCAACATGAATTCCATGTTGGTAATTACCAACTACATTTCTAAGTCAGTCAAAACATGCAAAAGAAATCCTGTGAATTGAGGAATCAATTCCAACAACATACACAACCTACAATAACATAGGCTGTACCAGAGCAGCTTACTACAAAGTAATGGGCTGAGTGCACTAATTGTATATTTCTTAATATGATGTCTCTGTACTAATTTTTACCAATGTGCAAAACAAAATTAAGTAGATAATGCTGTGTTTCAGACTGGGAAAAGGACAAAGGTGAAAACCTCAGTGGCTGGTGCACATAAACCTTCCTGTGATTTCTGCTTTACAACTGATCAATCATAACCTCAGGAAGTACATACACAACTGAAGAAACTAAGATAAAAAACATTAATAACAAGGAACTTTGGCATAAAATTATTGGAATTTGTAAAAGCAAAAGAGCAGATGGTTCAGATTATTTTATGAGAGTTATTTTCCAGGGTATTTTGTACAATAGTAGGGTGACTTAAAATTATGAAATCCCTGTTGTTTTCTCTGCCATTTCAAGGTAAGCAGGTGAACAACTTGGTTGTTTTGGGTTTTTGTTTGTTTGTTTGTTTGAGTACTACTGTGCTTGAAATAAAAAAAAAATCATCTGCAGTTGAGGTTTTAAAATAGCTCTATTTGAATTGGTATGATTTAATTCACTTCAGATGGCACTAATTTTCATTCTATTGTACAGGATTCGGGGTTTATAATGTGGCAAATGTACTGAATGCATTTTAAACATCAAAGGCTAACATTTTTTTTCCAAAATATCTTCCAAACTTTTTAGAAAGCTTTTGATATAGTATGAATTATGAAAAACACTTGAGTGATCTCTAGTGAGTATGTGTCAACATATTTCTCATCCCTGTTTTAGCTAGCAATTCTCCCTCTTTTATTTTTTTAAGTCTTTGAAAAACTACTGGCAATGTAGCCAATAAAAGGAAGGGATATGAAAAATGTTGAGTATAGGTATATTGTACACACATAGATATTACTTTTAAATATAATAAAATAAAACAACAACATATTCTAATAAGTTTCCATCTGAAAGAAATTCCTACCCAGTCTGGAAACAAGGACAAAATCACCAAGATGATGTCATACTCTTTAAAAAGTATGTTTGGTGGGGGGAAGCCTAATAATTCCTTCAAATTCATGTAGTCAGCAAAGCTGTCTTCTGCTACTAAATGGATTAATGCAAAGCTACTGCTATCATCAAAACTGTGAAGCAAACAAAAAGGCTGTTTTGCTGGGTAGTCCCATTCCATTCTATTTATGACCACCTCTCTAAGTGCCACTGCACTAATTCTCCCACTGCAAGTCTTTTACTACAGTGACAATATTCCAAATATCACCTGTGGAGTTAGATAAAGGGTACCTGGGATTCTCCACACAATTGAGATACAAAAAAACCCCACCAACCAAGCAACTTAAATAAATCATTTCTGCAGATTATTTCTCCTGCTATTCAGAGAAAAAAAAACCAGCTGCTTCCTCCCCTTCTTAAACATTTTTAAGATGAGCAAAATCCTTATTGGCAAACAGGTTAAGTCAGATAAACATTGTTTTATTTAAATTGTTACAAAATACAATTGTCTGTGTAGAAACACACAGCTGTCAGATACCATACTGAGCCTCCCATATTCCTGACAATGTAATTTTAAAACTACAAGTGTTGAATTTAGTCAGAAGATATTTCAAAACCACTAAGTAGTCAAAACACAAGACTGAAATGAATTTTGCAAAGAAAAGGCAAATCAAAAATACTTTGTAATGGCAGACTTGATAAATGCTTTATGGGAATCCTCTGAAATAACCCACGGGACACTCCAGGTGGTTGCAAAAATATGCAGTCCTGCCTTTGCCCTCTGAGACCTCACTGTGACGTAGATTCAAGTTTGATATTTACATTTTCTTTTTTTAGTCCCTTATCATACATAATAATTTGAGAGACAAGGATTTACAGCAGTCCCAACATCTTCCTCCCAGTCTAGACATTCACTGGAGAACTTCTAAATCTTTTGATTAAAAGCCTCTTGGCAGAAGTCAGAACTGATGCAAATTGCCATCTAGCCTATAAATTTTTTTGTATTTCTATTGCTGGGAAAGTTTATCTGTGCTAGGATGTCCAGATGGGAAACAGCTCCTCGGAAGCGTGTGGATTTTAAATTATTTGGCTATTTAAAAATCAGTGAATGCTTTCTCATACATATATGTAAATCATAATTAATGCTACAAACATAGTACACAAAGAAAAGAGGAGACTCAGATCATGGGAGTCTTTAGCAATTTATCATAGTTATCAGATCTTGGGAGTTACAAAGTATTAGGAATTAAATCCATAAAATACATGGGGTTTGCCCTGAGCGTTTTTTATGGGTTAAAAGACATTTCACAGACAAAAGCAATTAGTGACTATGTTCAGAAATTGGTAAAAGCATCTTGATATGGAGCTGAAGATGCCAGAGGGTTTAATTTGAGTCTTTTTGATGTTCTGAATTTTAGTTAATGATAACTCTCTTTCTGCGGGAGTTCTGCATCTATGTTCAGATAGCAAAATTATGTCTGTCCTCTTCAAACACCTCCCCCCCTTCTTTCTTAGCATTATGGATAATTACTTAAGATTTAGGAAATATAACTTTTTAAATGTTAATTCGAAACATGACAGAGAAGTATATTAATTCTGTGCTAAAATCCAAAGAATGAACAGCCTATAGAGAAAGTAAAATTTTAAATATTTGTGCATAGACATGTATTTCAGATATTGAGGGGAAGTTCTGCAGTGAAACACGCAGTTTTGTCTTCAAACTTTGTCTCACCATGTTAAGCCTATCCAGGTAACTTTTGTAGATATATAAAAGGCTGTCTATTGAATAGAAGATAAACAGTGCAACATTTGTTCTTTTTCTTTTGTATATTCCCTGAAAATTTATGACACTCTTAATAACATTTTAATAACAGAAATGTATATATGTAAGCATATGATACTTACACACATTTTTATGCAGAATGTCTTAAAAGCATTAAGTTATTAAGAAAAATAGTCTTCACACCTTTGTAGAATATGCCTTCAATTGGTATAAAATTGAGCTACTTGCAAAGACTCCTGCCAGCATGAGACAGCTGGGAGGAAGGCAAGAAGCTTGCTGTGCTTCAGACATTTCCCACTTCGTCCTCAGAGCACCAACAGGCCTGGAGGGCCACAGCTCCAGAACTTACAGAGAAGGACTCTTTGCAGTCAAAGTGGTTTAAAGGCATTTTTCTAATTGGAGAGCTGGCTATGGCACTGTGCTCATTAGAGCCAACCTGCTGAAGCAGTAGTTCCAGTACAACAGCACTGTAGTACTAAAATATGGAGGTAATTTACTTCTTAAACTAAATGTGAGGGGAGTAAAATGTAATGCAAGTCATCAGAAAAAGCAGAAACTCCATCTTTGTGTTCTGTAGTATGAAGCACATATATATATTTGTGTGTCTCTGTCATGCAAACTGCTGTGTAAATAATGTTTTTAGTCAGGATTTGGAGAATCTCCTAAATCTTACTCTGAAGAAATAAATGAAAGGATTTTGTGAGGCCCAGTCTCTTGCATGCCCTCCTTGAGTGAAGTGCCTCTGAAATAAACTATAATAATACCACAGAGGTACATAACATACATACACGTTTTTAAGTAAGAAAATTATGACCTGAAGTTCTCTGCGCAAAACCCCACAGGAAACTCAGAAGTGGAGACTCTCTGTATGTTTTATAATTACTCATATGTACCTAAGTGACCTGCTAAACTGGGACTTCAGAATGGGGAGAGAAAAGCAGGTAATGTTTGTGAAGAACATAGGTGTGAAGACCTCAGAAAAACAGTTACTGAAAATGAAAATTCCAGTGCCAGTCTCAACCCAGCTTTTAAAATGGTCACTTTCCTTCCAGAATTGCACATGGAAAAGCAAATAGCATTTTGGTTTCTAACTGTAAAAAACCAAATATGATACAGAAAAGTGTAACCCCGTGCTTCAGGACCTTATAGCACTTTGTATAAAGGTTAGAACTTTGTATAAAGGTTACAGTCTGCAGTGATTACATTCTCTGGTGCTGTTTTATGGGTCTTTGAATATTAAATTATTTTTGTCTATCAAGCCATTCCTTGCAAACAAATTATTAATGTGTTATGACTACAATTGGATTAGGAAATGCCATGCAGGACCTTGCTTCTGCACAGGTTATACAGGTACATCCACCAGTGCCTTCACAGTATTGTCTTCAGTTTAATGTTCAGCTCCACAAATAGAACTGACCGAGCGATCATTTTTTGGTAAACTGCACTATGCAGGCAGTGCAGAACAATGTGATGTCTCTCAAGGTGGGCAATACTATGAATAATTCATTAAACTCCCTGAAGTTAATGTTGTTGTACTCAAGGTTAAGTATTATTCCATCTCCATGTAAGGAATTACTTGATCGCTTACCTTAAAAATGAACTTTCTTTTAAAAAGCCATTGTATAAATAATAAGATATAGTATCAGAATTTGTAAGCTTATCCATCAAGGTACCAACCTTAGACATCTTGCAACTCTATAACAAACACAGCCATATAATAAAAATTTTTTTTCTGAAATCTTTTTTACTCTTACAGTCCCTCTACCAATGCTGAAGATGATTTTATTTCTTAAGGACTATAATAAAAAATGAAAGCAAAGTCAGAAGACTATCTAGATTGTTCATGAGCTTAATAAAGATTAATAAAAGTAAGAGTAAAGCAATGTACTATTTAGTCAAAAGCACAAATAAGCTGTACCATTCAGATTACCCTTGGATAAATTAGGGAGGGAAAAATAAACCTCTAAGAAACAAGGCCATGGAAACAAGCCAAGTTGTCTGGCTAGTGGTTGATTTAATTAAAAGCAGCAAACCAGCCAGCCAGCTACATTCAGCTGCAGCTAAGGAAATGGTTTCCCTGTGTCCTCTACGTGGCAAGATCAAATCCTGCACCATAAAAAGTGTTTTCTGACAAGCACAGCCTTCACCCCTAGCTAATAACTCACTGATCAAACTCTGATTGAGCCCAGTAGGAAATAAGGGCTGTGTTGAACTGCTCTGAAGGGACTCAGCATCTTGGTCTCTCCAAGTGACAACAAAATGCAGATTGTTTGGAAGAGTTCCACAGGACACTGAAAGAATGTTCAATGCACACGGGTTACCTCAGACTCACGGGTTCCTCAGAAATTCCCAGTGTGAAGCACATATTAAAAGATCATTTCTGTATGTGTTTAGTTACTTGTCTGGCCATAAAGGCTCGTTGAGCCACACAGTAAAGCAGGTGATGGAAATCCTGCTTCTCCAGCTGCAAGATGAGGTTTCATACACATGCCTGCAGTACAGCCTGCTCCATTTCCACATGGATGCTCTCCCTAATGGCACTGACAGGACAAACACAACCTGATAGCACCACTGAATGTCCATCTATTATTAATGCACTGAAGATGGAGAACAATTGTGAGAAACTATTTCAGCTTCATGGCATTATACCAGTTTATTTTGGGGCTGAGTAGAAGTGATATTTTCTTGCTTCTACCACTGCAGTGATCCTGCCTTTTTAGCTGAATTCCAGCTCTTTTATATCTTGTTTCAGCAAATGATAACAAATTATTAATTTGTCTGCAGATGACATTTACTCACAGGATAAAGCAGAAAGCTACAGCAAAGAAAATGGCAATACAATAGCTTAAACAAGCTTAAGTGCCAGCTACCAGCCAGTCATTGGTAAAATAGATTAGCAAGATTTTTGTTCTGCTGATGAAATAATAGCCCATGTTACGAGAACTGTACTCACAAAGCAATACTGAACTCCAAAGAAAGCTTCACTTAAAATGTCTAGGGAGCTGAAAACATAACCAATCACCAACTGTCCTTTATTCACATTTAACAAACAGTAAATTCCTTGCAGGGAATTGTAGCAAGGGAGTTTTTTCCTATTGTTAGCAAAGTTTAACTGTGGATTTCACAGCATTCAGGTGAAAAAGAAAAAAATGTGTATAAATCTGTTGTTACAAGATACATTATGACTTAAAAAAAAACTTTAATCAACAAAGTTGATAAACACATTCAATGTGTGTGTGCACAGATTCTTATTTTCCCACAAGCCTTGCATATGGACTAAATAATCTAGTGAAATTTTGATGACTCTAACCTGAAATTACAGATGCCAGTTTCAGAACTCCATCAGACAGACTTAAAAGTAACAGGTTACTTTTATTTCATCTTGAATCACAACTACCAACTAATAACCACAGGTCAATTTAAATCTTTATGTGTGAACCTAACGTGTCAACCAATGCATGGACAAGAAAAAAACCCCCAAACAACCCAAACATTAAAAGAGACAACAGGTTTGCATCTCGACTTCCATTCAGAGACCTTACCTAGAATTTGTAGTATCTAAAACTAATTACCCATGGTGAATGATTATCAGTGAATATAATTATAATGCTAAGCCAAAACCAAACTGAGAGAACAAAGATTTACAGAACAACAGTAGCTATGGGTGCCTGGAAGGCCACAGAGCCCTCAACTCCAGTTTCCACTGTCACCTTCACTACTCAGATTGCCCAGTAAATGGTTTATAATGGTGGCAGGAATGCTGTGTCTAGCTAACATATGCAGTTGGACACCAAGGTCAGTCAGTCACTGTTATCTCTTGCCAAAACCCAGGAAAATGTTCACCATGGCAGTAATTTTAGAAAGTTTCTAAACCATTTCAAATGAGTGAGTTTGATGATTTTTATTGCTAATTTTTTTTTTAATGATGTGTACTTCTACATCCATGATCATTACATAAATAACTTTTTCTTCAAGTTATTTTGGTCTCAGACACCGTATCACAGAGAGTGATGACATCCAGCAATCATGTGAGGCAGTTTTTGAAGGCAGAGATGCCATTGCTGGATTAGTGCTTCAGAATACTGAGAATGACTGATGTCAAACAACAGATTAGCAAAATGAAAACTGTCAGCATAACTGAAAAACACGTGAAAAATTACTTCTATATTTGTTTCTATTTGTAGGACTATTCTTAGCTTTCTCTTACGTTCAGCTATGGGAATGATGGGTTTAATCATCAAATCTCCATCTCTTCCACAAATTCATTTGAGAATTCACTTATTGAGTGTAGATTAACAGAAAGGTTTTTTTAAATTTATTAATGAATTAGTTAGTATTTGCTTCTAAAAGAAAATGTGCCTTAAAAACATAAGCATTTTTCAAAACTGCAGGGGAATTTACAGCTCTTTTAAATATGGAAAAACCAGCAATCGAATGAAGCTTTAATTTAAACTAAATTTAATTATTTTAAATGAATTTATTTTTATTAATTTAATAAACCTGTCTTATACTATCTTGATATTAACATAATTGGAAATTGGCTATCTAGGAAATTATTTAACGACAGTAAACATTTATGATGAATGCTTAAAAATATGAACATGAAGAAAATATTTGAGCAATACAAAGATATTGACCTCTCAAATTAATTTCTGAAAATCCCCATCACTGTCACTGCTTGGCATCCCTCCCATAAATAACTATGTGACAAATTTCCCATGACATAACACCATTTTCGTACTTTCATAAATCATTTATCTAACTTCAACTTAGCATTAAACCTCTTATTGTTCTGATGGTATTTTATTACTGTCTTATAAAAAGATATGAAAACATCTTAAGCTTCTCTGAACTGCCTGAGCAAAACCAGTGTGCTTTTTCTCATTTGAGACTGTAGGGAAGAAAAGCTGAAGCAGCACCAAGGACAAACCAGCAATACTTATTTTTTTCTTACCTGTCCTATCTTGAAAAAGAGATCTTGTATTATCAGTCATATTGATGAATATCTTACAGGAGGTGATATATCCTGCCTACAGACTAAGAAGGCAGGAAACTGTCTATTTTTCAGTATAAACCCCAGCATCTCTCTCTGTATTACAGCTCCATAAATGGCTAAATGGGCATTTATAATAAAGTAAAACCACAGTTTCAGACTTCATGTTATGGGGAAAACTTTCCCATATTCTTATTTGTAAACATAGTTCAGATATGAAGGACATGGGCTAAATAAAGTTCTCAGAGATGCTGACAGCTTGTCATCCTGCCCATTTTTGCAGTCTAGTTTATTTTCTGAAAAAATAAATAATTTTGCACTTCCTTGCCTAATCCTGCTGAAAACCATTTCATTGTCACATTATGCAGGATTTATTAATATTTCTAATATGACAAGGCTACACACACTTTCATTAAAGCTTTTTAGCTATCTGGAAGGCTTGTCACAAATTTGCCAGGTTTTCAGATACTGTTCTTCATTTAGCATATGTAGACTGTTTATCATATTTGTTACCCATGATGTTGTCATTTCTCTATTAGGTGAAAAAAATATCAGATGATAAATATAAACCTCTACTATTTTTAATGTGGAAGTATCTCACTTCTATCAATGCATCTCTTTTCTAGCAACACAGTAATATTTCCTTTAGTATATATTATTATATATATCTAATAGTTATCTAATTATTTGCACAGGGACAGGTTTTAAATTTCCAGTCCTCATAAGATCAAAAAAAAAGAATTACAGACTGGTTTAGGTTGGGATGGAACATAGAGATCATCTAGTTCCAAGCCCCCTGTATTGGCAGGGACCCTTCCCACTAGATCTCAAGCTCCATCCAACGTGGCCTGAAACACTTGCAGGGAGAGGGCTTCAGTCAGCCTCATATAAAAATAATTTTATTTATATATTTTTAAATACCTTCCATCATTTGGCATATCAGTGTTTTCTAAACTTTAAAGAAAAACAAAGCCACCCCCACACAAAACCCTCAATAATTTAAACTTCCTAAAATCATTTTATATTTTTAGAGGAAAAAAAAAATGAAATTGCAAAGAAGCACAAAGAACAGAAAACTATCATTTTAACCTCCATGCATGAGACATAAGCATGGTACCTATTGCACTTACTGCATAATAATACCTCCATGTGAATAAATGGAAGTTCTGCAATGATTGTGTTATTCATAAGCACATCATTTCTATTATTCTGCAGAGATACTGTGAAATTTTTTCACATTGAGGGTCTCTAATCTCAGTGTCTCTCTACTTTTTGTCTAATTTCATGGATCTTACAGAACCAAAAGAGGCAGCTTGGGAAATAATCTTTCTCCGTGGACATTTGTGATGCTTTATTCAAAGTCAGACAACTCCAAGCCTGTGTTCACCAAAAGCAGCAGAGACCTGAGACTGGTGACTGTTCTGCTGGGAGAACTGGAGGAGACAGTCTAAGACAAAGAGGTGGTGTGACCTGTGGTCTGGAACAAGTATGTCTGCAATGAAATGATGTTCTAGTATATACACTAGGAAACATTTTAAAAGTCTTGATGTATGATGCAGTTCTGCAAAATATCTGTCTTTCAAGATAACTCAAACTCTACATGTTCTTTAAAATATAGACATATAAATTTAAGTGTATATATATAGTGAGAAGTAATTAAAGTCTAACCCATTAAGTTTAAACAGAGACAGAGAAACTATTATACACCACTAATGAAAAAAAAAAAGAGTTGAACAAAGGACAGTTAGAAGAGATTAAAAAGTTTTGGTTTACTTATTTTTATTGTTCTTATTTACCTTATTTACTTATCTTTTTTACTTATTTGTCTGCTCTCTGGCAGACATATTTAATCAAAGATAACTAGACTAGTAAGGCTTATTACAGGGAGAAAATAAACTCACTAGCTCCACACTGAAAATTTCCAACACTGGACTGTTAGTATAGCTAATGAGTTTATAAAGTACTATCAGGAAAAAAAACCAAAACCAAAACCAAAACCAAAACCAAACCAACCAACCAACCAAACCAAACCAAACAAAACCAAAAACCAAAAACCAACAAACAAAAACAAAAAAACCAACCAAACAAACAAACAAAAAAAACCCACAGAAAAAAAAAAAAGGGAAAAAGAAAAACCAAGGTTCTTCATACAACATTTAATTTTTATCCTGATATTTGTTAACCAGCAATTCTATTTAAAACAAACAAACAAGCTTTTCACTTCTTTCTAACACTTCCATTGAGCAGTTAAAACATGAACCCTTCCTGTGCAAGTTCACTGAACAGACTGAATGTTCTGGGGTCAACAGATTCACCTTCAACACAAGCTCTCTAATTTTTTCAGCAGTTGCTGAACTTGTTTCTCTTTGTCTTACGCTCAAAGGGTAACACTGTAAAAGAAAAAGATATATGCCCAAACCATATATAATGGATGTTTACAATATACTTCTTTCCAGCTCTTCTATCTTGAAAGCAGTACAGTCTCAAGTGAAACATGAATATGTTACAAGTGAAGCACTGAGATTACATTCATTATTAACCAACCTTTCCTTGAGGTTCTTGGTATTTTCATCGGAAATCTTTTCTTTTTGCAATGCTTGATTGTTATTTTATGACTAGACTTCAACATGTACTATTTAAATTTTTGTCTTGTATTTTTAAATACTTCAGTAAGAGTGACTTTTTTTTTTTTCTCTCTCTCTCTTTTAAATAAGAAGTTCTTTATATAGTGGCAAAAATGGGATTTGACAGCACGATCAAAAACCAAGGAGCAATGGATCATGCCCTGTCAAACCTGCACAGGCAAAGTTATCCTCATCATGCATAACACCATGCAGAAGTCTCACCTTACTGCTCCTGGCAAGGGAAAACACCCAAACAGGTCATCCCTGTTTTGAATGAAGATGTGCAAAAATATCTATTCCTGAGGTGCATAAATGTTTCACCATTACAGTGTGTGGACAGGGATGCCAGTATCAGCACTGCATCTGGGACAGAGAGCCCAGCTACTCTGGATGAGCAGTCTTCATTCATTAGGAAGAGAAAAGGGATTCCAGCTCTTGGCATTTAATGAAAAAAAAAACCACCAAAAAAACGCTGGGTCACTTGGAGCCTTCCTTGCTGGAGGTGCTTGCCAAGATATTTGAACTAAAGAATCCATTCACTGGGTGATGGAGGGTATGAGAGTGCTGTGAAAATGAGAACCTTTGTAACAGAAATGTCTCAAATGTTTTGTCACAAAAATTAACAGCTTGCTCACAGTTCTCTTCTGGGCACTCCTTTTCCTCCAGTGAAAATTAACAGAAATTATGAAAGGAAATAATGTAGAGAAAAATTCACTGAAATCTTAGAAATGAACCCCCAGATTAATGACTTGACTGATGAAAGACTGTTGGAAATTACCAAAGACCTAAAACAGTTGTCACAGACTTGCTATTGTCTAAGTTTCTCAACAGTACTTGGTGTCAGAAATGGATAGAAAACATTTTGCATGGTATCAGCATTTCTTCTATGACAACAATAACCAGAATTACTGCAAAACAGTGTGCTACTCTATTAACAGAACTGGAATGTGCTCTGCTTTTGAGCTGTGATGCCAACCTGGAGTTCAGCAGCTTTTGAGTTTAAATATTTCAGTAGTTCTTATACAAGGATCAAAAAAACCCCACCACCCAACAAAAAAAGAACCACCAAAAACAAAACAAAACAAAAGCACACACAAAAACACAAACAAAAAAAACCCAACCAAAACAAAACCCAAACAAAAAAAAGCCAAAAAACCAAATCAAAACAAAAAAAATGCACAAAAATCCCAAAACTAAACCAAACCAAAAAACCATAAAAAGCCATAGGAAAACATGGTTTTATAAAGGTAACTTATATCTATGCCATCCAGAGCAGGCTGTGAAAATATGTTGCCATGCATTCAAATTTTCAAGGACTTTTTGCTATAAGTGAAAAGTCAACAACATATCACTTCCAGGAAATACACAGCTCCAGTCATTGATAGGGAAAAAGAACTTTGTTGGGCAGTGAATTCCAGGGATCACCAAAAAGAGCAGATGCTGGAAGCTGATGGTGTCTCAGGGAGCTGCTGGCTGCAGCCTGTGCTGCCTTGCAGACCCAGCAGCTCTGCCACACTCACTCCTCTCTCTGTTGCAAAGCCAGATCATGGTGCAAACTCCACGTAGCTTCTACGCGTCAGGATATTGCAGTTAACTTTTCTGAATATACACTCTGTGCATTATGCAGAGTATTGTAATTATGCTTTTCTAACTGCTTGATAGGCCCAGATAAGAGTTTCTGCAAGACTGCTTTCCTATTTGTACACAGAAACATATTGTTACAACTATACCATTAAAAATAGTTCAATTATAAAGGTCTGGCAAACAAAAGTTCTTAGCACATAAGCAGGCTCTACAATCCAGCATAACAGAGGTTGTTTACAGAAAAAGGTGTTGGGGAATTAGGATTTCAGGTCAGTGAAAGAGCAATGTGTGTAACTAATTAAATGTCTTTCAATTTTGAATTTCTTTTCAGGCTGGACTTCAATCATCATTTCAGTGAATCTCAGTGACTAGAACAGTGCAACCACCTATTCGTATTTACCCCTTTTTATGGCTGTTTATATTGGGAAAATTAAGTCTCACAAATAAAGCTTGAAAACGTGACTCTGGTGTTTGTTCTGTGAGATATGGGCAAAGCTTTACTTATCTCGAGGTCTCTTCTGCTCTTCTGATTGCAATCTCATTTCCCTTGTCCTTGGGATCTCATGTCTGCTACGACCTCCAGCTTGTTAAATATTCAGCAGAAAGTTTATGGACTTTCCCATAACCTTGATTAAAAGCCTATTGGGAAGCTGAATGATGAAAAAAAGCCCTTTATTTGAGAAGAAACTTGAGTACGCTGTGCTGATTTCTGTTTCACTAATAGTGTTTATAATCAGCAGTCACTGACACAGAGTTGAGGCCAGAGGAGAAAAATGATGATTCAGTCTCACCTGCTCAGTAATTATTGCATTATCGTGCCAAATCGGGATTTTATAGTGGAGCTTCATCTAACTAAGTGGAATTTGTTGGAGCAGTGCTGAGAGGGAATGGAAAATAAACACAATTTTAAAAATGGTCTTTCAAATAAAACAGAGAAAAAATATTTACAGAACAATACAGAATTTTGTATCTTTGCACCCTTTGAGAAGGAACCCTATGACTTCTTTGAAGATGTGAGTTCCCATGGCTCTGGGTAACTGCATCTCTTAACCCAAGGGGTTGCTGCAGTCCTGCTCCCTCTGCCACTCCAATTCAGTGCATGGGCTGGTACCTCACCACAATCTTGTCTGTCTTCCCACACCTCATACCCTGGAGGCAGTTTCTGTTTTCAGGGAAACATTTAAAGAAAAGAAGCAGGCATCCAAATTTTCTAGGGGCTTTTCAGCATTTTCTTTCTGCTAGAACAATTAAAATATAAAGCCAGATGAAAAGAAGCCAAATGCACTCAAATCAATGTCTTTTCTTGCCCATTACTGCAGAGAATGTTTAGGCAGAGGTAAGAGTTTCTAGATAGCACAGGAGACCCCTGTGCCCTCAATAATTTAGTTTGCCATTGTCTCTATTTCTACTCTTGGTCTTTTCTTCCTCTTCCAGTATTGGACAGAGTTCTTTTACATATATATATATATAATTGTTGGGTGATTAAAAATCCATCAGGTAATTTTGGGCTTAACTATTATGTCCTTCCTGCTTTAATCTTCAAAATATTTTTTTCTGAGTGAAAGTACTATTTCTTATCAAGACACACTCACTAAATGGAAGGTGTCAAATTTTATTGTGCCTTTACAACTATATCAGTACAAGATGCAGTAATTTTCTTCATCAGCATTTGGAAATTATCTCAATATGGGAGGAAAAGACAGCATAAAAGGCAAGTAGTGTCAAAGATGAAAAGTCTATTTAAGCCTTAAGTAGAGAGAGCTACTGCAGGAGATCCTATTCTGATAAACACAACCCTCAGTCATGTATCACAAGATTCACCACATGACACTGGTGGTTTCATGCAGACAGAAGTCACCTAAGATAGCACATACACTGGAACAAAAAAACCCCAACCAACCTTTTCACAGGAGAGTAGATGTAACACCCTGACTAACATTTCAGTAAGTATTTTATTCATAAATGCATTTTACAGCTATTAATCAGTGCTTTATTTTTAATTCTTCCATTATATAGCAACAGGAGGATGAGGGAGAGAGAAATTCTAACTCTGACCTAAGGCTAAAGAAGGAAGTAAAGAAGTATAACTAGCCTTGGGAAATCCTGCCTCATCATTGTCTTTGATTACCAGAGGTCACAATACTTGCAAGGAACTCTATAGTAAAATAGAAAACATATGTTGCATTTCATTTTTCCTATTTTTATTTTAATTATCGTTGAACTGACGTGAGTTTGCATAAAGTTAGGTTTGTTACATGCAATCACAAAGATGTAGACAGATTATATTAAACTCTAATCACACCAAGCCAGCATCACTTTCTGAGTCAGTTATCCATGTGTTGCATTGATTGGGATCCCTGAATATGATGCAAAGCACTAGAGAGGTTTAAACAGCTATATTATTCCTAAAGCACCCTTTAATTAATGTTGTCTAAAGTGCTAATTATGAAAGCTTGTAAAGCCTAAAGCCTGAATACACTTATGCACCTACTTAACTTTGCTCATTCAGGGAAGACCCACTGAATTCATCAGAACTGCTCAGAGTATGTAATTTAAGTCAAGAATTCACACAGACTGGTGCAGGTCCAAAGCTAAACAGTGAGCACAGTTCTACACACTTACATTCACCATGAACTTCACAGCATTTTGCTCTTTGTTATTTCCAGGCAGAAGACTCTCTTCCCAGGGCATCTTTGTCTTTGCCCAACAAAAAGTGGAACTCCCTGACAGTCCCTTTGAGCCCTGAGTCCTCAGGATATGAGATGTATGCATCTGCATATACAGATGTCTAGACACACACAGAATTTGTCCACATTATGAGGGCAGATAAATATGCATATGTATGCATATATACAAGCTTATCTCCTGAATAATACACTGAAAAATACTGAAATAGGGATAGAAATCAAATTATTGTCTATTGTCAACGGAAATCTCTTAAATCTCTTTAAAAGGAGAATATTCATGTTTCTAGTTAAATTTAACATCAAAAATGACTTACTTTGCTAAAAAATATTTGCATTTGTTTAATTAACAGTTGATATTTCAGAAGAGTTTTAAAAATATTTACAAACAGCCATTCAAGCTTTTGTTATTTCTCCCCCCACACTTATGCTTTAAACATGATGATGTCATCAGAAACTTATGACACACACATGCTTTGAAACTGGAACTAATAGCTGTTAAAGAAACCTCACTGACACTACTGTTCTTTTTAATAAAGATTTTTTTTTTTAATTTCCACACCTTACTTAAAAGAAGAGACCCCAGGTCAAGCAAGGAAGTGGGACACTAAATGCCTCCATTATATCTGAGTTATATATTCCAACCTTTTAATATTCTCTTCAGTTCTTTCTGATTTTAAGCCTGGTTGGACAACCTCTGGTGCACAAATCATGGCTGGTGATCAAACATATTTTCTTTTCTCAGCTGCTGGCAGGTCCAACAGTGGCTTTGGAGGCAGTGCTTGGCCAAGGGAGCATGCAGGTCCCCTTTGTAGACTTGTCAGAAATATGCAGCTAAATTCCATCATCATACCCCTGTCTCATTGCTCTGCTCAGCAAAACTAGATTGTCTCTGTGCCATCCCCAAGACCACCAATTGCTGCCTTTATCTCTAGAAGTATCTCCACTCTGCTCCCAAGCTCTCTGTGTGAGAACCAAGGAACTGCTGAGGAGCAAGGCCAACACTAGCCTTTTCTGTTATCTGTTACAGATTTAAAATAAAAATTGAGAGGCTGCTCCTTCAAACCACACTGCTCCTCCTATGGCTAAATAAGCAAAATGTTTGATACTAAAATAAGATGTTACCCAAAAATCAAATTAATATCATGCAGAATATGCAAAAGACATCAAATGAAGACTACATAAAGCCTTGATTCTCATTTTACTCTCCACTGCATGTGAGGCTTTGAAACCTTAACAAACTACATGTAAATCATGGGCATACTGACAACAATCACCTAATTGAGGCCTAATATGGAACCCCTGTAAACCCTTCATCTCTGTGAAATGAGCAACTACATAATGAAAGCCAAACCAAACGACTTACATGTCAAAAAATAACATTTTTCAGACTGAAACACACACTGGAAGAAGGACATCTGGCTCAGCAAGGAATTTATCTACAAGTCACTCACAGCTCTGTGCCATTTGTGGAACTTATGCCATTAACTAAATACCAGCAGAGAAAGCAAAGGCATCACTGGCCCAGACTGATGCTCTGTCCCTCCCCTACTCTGTTCCTTACTTACACCTCCCGCTGTCATGCAAGACATCAAGTTCTTCATGGAAATTTTGTACCTGCTCACAGATGAAAGGTAGCAGAAGATACGACAGTGTGGTAAATTATACATGGAATTAAACAGTTCCCACAGTTAGGAACACTTTTACTTCAACTTTGGCTTTAATGATAAGAGGGTTCTCACTGAGAGGGGACCCTGAAAACCATGGAAAAGCAGTGCAGAGTCCAGAGAGGAACACAGTTACTTTGTATTATATATGCCATATCATTTTGAGTTGTTGCTAGATGACAGAACAGGCTTTGAACTTCAATACCTGTTTACATTAAATGCAATTCTTGAAACACAGAATAACATTATGAAATAAGTTCATCCTACCACTACCTGCCTTACCCACATGATCCACAAGCAACAGAACTTGAACCTCCTGGAAAAACATAGTTCTATTTAAAGTTTTAACATGTACCCACAATGAGTTGCTCAGTGTATAGAGTACTTCAACATGATTTAAAAATATTAATATTCCACTAGAGTATGTAATTGCTGCCTGTGATGTTCTGTCTGTACAGCATATTAATTAATCCATCTCATGCAGTCTGATTTCCTATGGCAAAGGAGCCATTATTGAACACATGACAACAGAAGTACTTGTGCTGCTGTTACAACAACAGCAACAGTACAAGACCCTTCAATGTTCTTAACAGTAAGACCTTGAAAAACTAACTGGTGTGGATTTGGAAACAAGGCAATCCATAAAGTCTTATCTTGATCTTGCAGTTCTAGTCTAAAGCCTGCATTGCTTGCTTGGTGTTACTGACTGAACGATGATACTTTGCTAACACACACTGCCAAAACACAGAGAAAAATCATTTATGAAGCCATCTGAATTCTATGGAAAGTTAAGAGACAGCCTGTATGGAGAGGTACAAGTGGAATGATTTATAAAGCTTGGACTATACAACAGCCTGTGAAGATGAGACCAAGTCACACTAGGGAGAACACCCAGAATAATCTGTATGGTAAGTGCTTTTTTTCTTGAGCAGTAACTTTGATTTAGTACACTGATATGCCTAGAGTTTGCAAGACAAACCCTACCAAACATAAACCTTCCTTCCCATACACACAATCAGCGAGGCTCAATTTCACGCATGGGTTGAGTGGAAGGCTGGGAACACACACGACCTGGGGCCTCTCTTCAATCTAAACCTTCTCAAGTTTGTGCCATGTTTTCAGTTACTCCCCCAGTGGGTAGCATGGAAGTCTGTGACATTAGCAAGAAAAAAAAAGGTTTTTTCTCCATTGTTTTGGAGGGTTCCTGTGGAGCCCTGATGAAAACAGTCACAGCCCCTGCCCATCAGCCCACCAGACTGAAACCTGATGAACACAGCAATGAATCAGATAAAACACAGTCACAAGTACAGATCTGCCTTGTGGAAGCCCGTATTGAAGATGGTGTGAACAACAACCTTCAGAACCTGGAGTGGAAGTAACCACTTTTGCTCGAGTCATAGTTCATATGTACTCTGCATGGTCCTAAAGCCCAGACTAGACAGAGGGAACTCTGCAATGGGTTTTCCAGCACACTGCTGCTACAACAAAGATATCATCAGGTTCTCCAACAAAAGAGGTGGATGAGAAAATTTCCACTACATGTCCACATCATCATGCAGAGCTCAAGCTGCCTTCAGTTGCACATGTTTATGCCCAAAGACCTTAGCAATGGGCATACTACTGGACAGGACTGAAAGTGTGTTTCATACAGTGTGAGATTTGCTTGGAACAGTACCCTCTAATACTGTAAGGTGTGGGAAAGATTACTGGTGCTCCTTAAGGATCCTTGAGCCTTTTCTCATCCCACACAAAAATTATGTGTGTTTGCAACCCATTTCTGTAGTTGTTTTACGAAGTGCAGTAGTGGCCAGGAAACAGAGAATACAAATGAGACGTTATCATTCAATCTACAGTGTTTCCTTAAAATTCCCAATCTTGCTACAGGAGCTCTCATGCATGCTGAACACTGCTATCATTAGATAATTACTCACTATAAATGAGCACAGGCTACAGCCAGACATACTGTTTAGCTTTCTGAGCACATACAATTTTCAGTGTTAAAATGAAAAGAGAATATACTTCAAAACAATTTCTAGTGATTAAATGTGCTGGGTTTAAATTTAGGAGAAGTTTCTTTTTCTGGTGGCTGGGAAAAAATCTGCCTTTGTAGAACTCAGTGACTTGCAGATTCTCAATGTAAAAGGTTATTTGAAACTTAGCTTTAAGACATTGCTCCCTTTTTAAGGTCCAGAACACAAACCTTTGGAAAATCTGGTCTACAGGACACTGCATGTTAACTAGATCTTGGGTTGGTATCGTGCCTGTAAGTCATGTGTACTGCATTACCAGCATGGGGTATCTACTGGATCTACCACTATAACTGGCAGATCTATTTATTTACTGCACTTCACAGTGAAGTTTGGCTGTGGTTACACTGTTTGGCTGTCACACTGGTGCTCAGTGGTTCCTAATTTATGCCTTAGATTTGATAACTGCAAACAGTAGTTGCAATGATTTATGGACTGATTGTTCTTGTTATTTACTACTCTACAGTTTCACCCTATTTGGAGGCAGGAATCATCTGTGCCTTTAGCCTGGGCCCTGTGTAACTTCTATCCTGATGCCACTACACAGATCACAAAGTTAGACTGGAAAAATATAGCCATGGACAAGCAGAGCAGGACTAACCAAAATCTCACTAATACCAGAGACTCAGTGGCAGATACATTTTTAGAGAAGATCCTGGGTCTGTCTCTTATACA